>CM056498.1:33195298-33712182 GCA_029783415.1 Anisodus acutangulus | reverse complement strand
ATATCAAATATGGTCCCCTCTCTGGACCTCGACACTTGATGTACTAGGGCTATGCTCTCTTACTAACAGGAAAGGAAACATTGTTGGATCCTGCATATCCTATTTGGATTGTCCCAATTCACATAAGATGTCAGGGGGAGCCTTGGCAGTTGACACAATGGTAAAAGTTGTGGTCCGTCCTTCCCTGGACCCCACAAATTGTGGGAGCTTAGTGCACTAGGACTATTCTATCTTATTAATAGGGAAAGGAACACTGTTGCATCCTGCATCTCCTTCTTGGGTTTTCCCAATTCACATAAGATGTCACGACTTTCCTGCCCCTCCGCTTCCCCTCCCCAGTAACCCCGTAAAGAAGATGTTTCAGTTGCGCCAAGAATCACCTGTTTTTTGGAAAGGAAAACAAAGCATTATGAACTTGAACATTCTTGTAAGGGTTTCTTTTCGATGCGAGAAGTTGCGGGGAATACTGTATTTGCAATGGAAACTGTATTTTGTCAGAACTTGTCTCAGATTAAAACGTACGTGGTTTCTCAGAGTATACGAAATGTGTTCTGTTAACTTCTAGTTAGGTTTTCTTTGTATTAGGACTCAGCATTGATGAGAAGCATGCTGTCATATGAGTTTTGTTCTATTTAAGACTTTAAGCAAATAAAGGCGAACTTTTTCACATCCTCACTGAATGCTATATGCTATTGAAAGGAATTTGATACTAATATTTATGGCTTGTACCAGGTTTCACAATTTCTTGCCCGTCAGAAACATGCAAAGAAGTATATTCTTGTGCATTGCACACATGGGCATAATCGCACTGGGTTTATGATCATTCATTATCTTATGCGTACGCTGCCGATATCTGTCAGTCAGGTCAGTAATTTCGCGATGCTACATCCTTCTTACTTCAAATTTAACCACGTATCTCTGAGTAAGAATAATCAGAGTATTTTTATGCAGGCAATTAAAATTTTTTCTGATGCTCGTCCTCCTGGGATCTATAAGCCAGACTATATTGATGCCCTATATGCCTTCTATCATGAGAAAAAACCTGAAATGGTTGTTTGTCCTTCAACACCTGAGTGGAAAAGATCTTCTGAGCTTGATTTGAATGGTGATGCTATGCCGGATGACGATGACGATGGAGGTCCTGCGGCTCCTTTGCCTGTATGTGTTTCTGCAAGAGAACTTTCCGCTTTGATATTGTTGGCACTTTATTCATGGGTGAAGTATTTGGTTATTCCTTCTCTGCTGAAAGTTTAAGCATTCAGTTTCCACTAGTGCGGTGTTGAATTTGATTGAATGTGAACACTAAAGTGGTACCAATCTAGTGGCTCTCAACATTAGAATGAGAAACCCATCGCTTTCTGATACTTCTATGGTGAGGTAGTAGTGAAACTTGATTTTGAGTGTAATATTAGGCTTGATTATGAAAACTACCAATTTATGACATTCCGAAGTCGTTTTGCCATTGGAGCTTGTAGATGAGAAACTCTTAGAGTAACGACCTTGCAATACTTGGGATGCAAGGATTGCTGCAGCTTTTGAAGGCATGATCTGGCCATTAAGCCTCATGCTTGTCAAGGCTAGAATCCGTTAGCCATGAGACGTCTTCCATGTCTGGTAGTATGTCTTTCTTTTTGGTTTGATGAAATCTGAACCAGAAAATGTCGAAATGGTGAGGACTTCTTTTCCTTAGACTCCGCGTCAACTATGCTTCAATCCCAAACTAGTTTCAGGTCAAGATATGAATCCTCTATATAATTTGCTTTATTGGACTTAGTTTCATTTCTATTCTGAAATGATAATAAAAAAAGTATCTCGCGTGCTCCTTTATCTGTCCATTTTCAACCCCCAGCCCTTTTGGTTCATATCTTCCATCTCCGTTTTATGTTTGATCTGGGTGCATAAACTTGATGGATGATAAAGGTTTCCTAGGACTGTTGTTTCTTGACTGACAGTCATACCTTTTTCTTACTCTTGCTTTGTTTTTTTCAAACCTGTTCTGAAAAACGATTTTCTCGAGCCGAGGGTCTACCGGAAACAGCCTCTGTACCAGAATGGTAGGGGTAAGGTCTGCGTACACCCCACCCTCCCCATACCCCACTTGTGGGACTACACTGGGTATGTTGTTGTTTCTTGGCCGATAAAGAATTTTTCATATAAATCCTGAGAACTCTGTACTTTGCCATATTTCTTGTTTGCTTTTGAGCGTTTGTGCCTCCATCAACAACCTATTTTATCGCCTTTGGTCCTTCACCAGTTAAAGAAAGACACGCCCAAGAAGAAATCTAGTTTTTCTTAAAAGCTTGACAAAGGTGCTAAACAGTGCTAGAAGAGATCTAACTTTGCTTAGACTTGGAGAAAACATAATATTTTCCAGCTTGATAAAGAGTCTTTGGCATGAAAAATAGAAAAATACACATGCTAATGATTTCATATTTGCTGACCTTCTAGAAAGATAAACCGGGTTCGTCCTCCTTTTTTTCCTTATAAAAAAAGACCATATCAAAAAGGTTCCTCCTTTTTCTCTAATCTTTTGCTGGTGGAAAAAAGCATTTTGGTGTTTTGTTATATTCTATCACCACTCACCCTCTTTTCAAGGTTTTGACTATTGTTTTTTTTTTTTATCAAAATGCTTACTGAATGATTAATTTGTAGGATAGCATCTTCACAAGAGAGCGAGGAAGAAGTGCAGTGCATCCGCGGGGTTGGGGGAGGAGGGGGGGGGGTAGAAGAGAGGCAATGCGGATTGAAGTGAAAGGAGGGGTTTTTTGCATGCTGTATGTGAAATCATGTTATTTTTTAAGCAGAATGACTAGTTATGGCTTGATGTGGCCTAATCTACCACTCCATGCTAGTAAACCTGATTTTGCTTTCCCTTTGGTCTGTCCAATAAATATGATCTCCTTTGTTAAATGAGAAGTCTCTGCCCCATCATTCAAACTGGATTTGACATCTTACCAACTAACTGTTCCACTTTTTCACATTCCGACAATTGTCTAAAACACTACCTAGAAAACTCAATTTAATAATCTATTGAAATGGTGCAGGTCAGACTATAGGAGTAAAAATTCAGCATGATAACATAATCAAGGCTATAGCTGCTTGTGATTACATCTTTATACCAACATGTTATGGTTTTGGTCTCTATACTTTTGCAGTGCACTAAGATTTATTTATTCGACAGAGCTTTTAGAATTTCCTCATAACTCATTTTTTCCCTTCTCAGGACAATCGTGAAGCACAAGTAGTAATGTCAATTGACGACATTTTGGGAGATGCAATCCCACAAGATCAGCAAAATTATCTACGACAGTTCTGTTATCAAGTACTGAAAATGACCCCAGGGGTAGGAAATTTGCAGTTGGTTCATTTGGTGTCTGTATATAATTGGTGCATGGAATTTGTATATGAAGGTTTATTGTATTGTTTATGCGCGTTACTTTTTATTTTCTGATCTTTCTGTAGATTTACTTTCTATTGTGCAGTTGTAGGATTATGTAGACTATCTACTGCAAAATATGGATGTGTCTGCTGTTTCTATTCTAACTCTAAATCCTTTTGGTTTATTTTCCTTTCAGGGTAGAGGCCCACAATTTCCTGGCTCACATCCAGTCTCTCTTGACAGGTTTGGTTCCGGTCCTTAGTCAGGGAACTGTAACTTCATTATACTTTCTTGGTATAGTCAGGTGTAACCTTAGGTCTAGCATTTCACGCTTAGCTGTGCATACAAGAAGCCTCTGTTGACCCACAAATTGAAAAGAACAAGGAAATTCTCACATGGTCTCACCTAAATCAGAATAGAAACTGCATAAAGTTAATTTATCGAAAGGGGAAAAGGTTACACTTTAGCTGATACATGACGTTTATCTACATTTCCTTGATGTGTGGAGATGACAGTAGAAATTGTTGCTGTGTGGCAGTAGAAACTGTTGCTGTGTGACAGTATAACTAGGATACCGTGTGGCTTTGTGAGAATTGTAAATATGTCTCCTGCACAGCCTTCGTGATGAAATTTATATTGATGAAGTTTATATACTGTTACCTTTTTCGAAAAGCTGGTGCTGTGTGATGTAACGTGTTAATTTTCTTTAACATACGGATAATGGCTGTTATGTTTCTCGAACCTCTTTCATCATATGGATGTGATGCAATAGCCATACATTTCTGGGCAGTATGCTAGTATGTGATTTCAAACTTAACATCAGTTATGAACAGATATTTGGTTTAGGTGTCCTTAATCATTGAGGGCTTCCAGTTGGCTTATCAAGCTGAAAACTGCATACCTGAGTGTGAATTCCAAAACTTGCTCCGTGTGACTTTGCTGTTAAATATAAGATTGAGGACATCAAAGCCTGAAATATCTATGTTGCTGCAGAATGAGTTATCCTCGACACCACTGAGTTGGATTAATTAAAAGCTGGAAACATGTTGATTTGGCAATAACTTTGATCTTGGTTGACTTATTAAAATTGTGTTACTATTTTATTTAAAATGCTAAATTACATATCAAATTCAACAAGACAACATAATAATCCACCACCGTGATTCAATAAGTGTTAACATATGTTTAATGGTTGATTTGAAGCTTGTTAGTGAATATAGGTCCAGTGATCTTTTGTCTCACAAATGGGTGAAGTTTGTTTTATTGCAAAGTTTGTTGCAGTGGCATGTAACATGTAAAATCACTTGTGCAGTGATTATCATGATTATTTCTTTATCCTCTTCAGGTATCTAGTTCCTGCTTTCTTCAGTTTAAGGTGTTGAATGTGATTAGCAAACAACAGCCTACTTGGTATAGAATAAAATTTGGTGGTTATTCCTGTTTTATTTGCATAAAGTGCTTATTTCGATATTTTTCTTTCTTGCTATGAGACAAATAGCTGAGTGTTGTTTCAGCACTTTTTATGTGCGTAAATAGGCTATTGTAGATGGATTTTGGTGGTTTATCTGAGTGATTTTGGCTTATGATGGAAAATGGACTCTGCCATCTCCTAGGTATTTTGCCGGTCATGTATGTGCTTCTGTTGTTCTAATTGCAGTTGGATTCATTATATTTTTTATAGAATTTTGGATGACAGGTTCAGTGCTAATTATACGTTTTCATAGGGAAGTGTAGTCTTCTTCATGCTTGAGCTCTTACAACATCAATTGGTGCTGAGGACGAAATTCCTTATTATTTTGTTTTCTTCACCTCCTGGGAATTGCTCAACGTTTCTTTTTCTACCTCTTGATTTCTTACTGTTGCCACTTATTCTGCTTCTTTTAATCAGCCATTAGGAATCTTTGCCTAACATCATTCGTTTATTTGTCTCTCAACCTTGGCCATCAATCATCATTGGTACTGCAGAAGTCGTGCACTTTCTCCCAAGTATGTTTACCTGTATTTCTGCAAATGTTGCAACTAAGCTTTCTTTGAAGTCTCCTCACAATAGCTTATATTCTCTTTATACACATTTTATAGTTGTTTTTGGTTAGATCTGATCCTGAAAATAAAGTAACTATTCCTATCAGATAGAGGGTTTTTGGTGGTTCATGAACTTCCAAGTTTTTGATGACTTTCAAATGATCGGACTGAAAGACTTCTTGATTCGTGACCTGCCAAATAAGCAGAAAAGCACATCATTTTATTTTGGTATCAGTTGCCTTAGTTGGGTGGATCTGTGGCTCAACCCACCTTTTAAGAACCCTTCGACCTTCACGGAAGGTTTTAAATCTTCAGAGGCCATTTTCTTTTTGTCTTTTCATTTCACATTCTTTACATGGGTGACCGACATTGAGCCCAATTAGTTCCTGATGCCTCTGGGCAACTTGTGCCGTGCGGCAGTGTGCCTATTTTGTCTCTGCAGCAAACACGGTTCGAACTTTGAAGGTTACACATGGCGGAATGAGTATTCTCTAGCTATATTATGCTTGCAAAGCATGAATAAGCTTGTTTTGTTTGTTTGTTTGTTCTGCTAATATTTTTCTTATTCTGCATGATAGCTTGTCCATCAAGTGTTCTGAGTAGTTAATGTATTTTTTAGATCCCTTATACAAATTTTACTCATGGATAATAACCTTATTGTATCTTCATACTTGAACCTCATATGGACTCGGACATGGATATGAATATATTCTCTGAGAAAACATTTGTTTATCTATTGAACTGGCTAGTTGCCTTACAAACCATGGTAGCATCCAACACAAAGCAAGGATGGTGAAAACCAATAAATTAAGATTCATCGAAGGTAATCTTTGTCATGATGTGCAGGGACAACTTGCAATTGTTAAGGCAGCGTTACTACTATGCCACATGGAAGGCTGATGGGACACGGTATATGATGCTGATCACGATGGATGGCTGTTTCTTAATTGATAGGCATTTCAACTTCCGAAGGGTTCAGATGAGATTTCCGTGCAGACACACTAATGAAGTATGCTAATATCCAGTCAGCTATCAGGATGTTCTGATCTTTTATTTTTCCATTTTATGTCTCACTGTTGGAAATTATCTGTGCCGAGGGTCTATGGGAAACAGCCTCTCTACCTCCCAAGGTAGGGGTAAGGTCTGCGTACACTCTACCCTCCCCAGACCCCACTTGTGGGATTACACCGGGTATGTTGTTGGAAATTTTCTGTATATATGATTTATCATATGAAATTCTCTTATTTTCTCCCAGGGTTTAGCCGAAAAGACCCACCACTTAACTTTACTTGATGGAGAGATGGTAATTGACACTTTGCCAGACACACAGAAGAAGGAAAGGAGATACCTAATATATGATATGATGGCACTTAACCATGTGTCTGTCATTGAGGTTGGATTCTTCTATAGGAAATTGATTTCCTTCTCTTTTTGAATAATTAATGTATTCTATACGCTTAGGGGTTCTCTGTATTAACAGGAATTATCCCGTTATCAGACTCTGCAGTGATTGTCGTGTGTTTGATTGTCAGTTTCCTGATTTGTTTATGATGTAATACCCGCATTAGTGATGTGGTAAATTCATAAAAAAGATCAATCAGGAATAGTAATATTAGCATTATCTCCTTTGTGCTGTTTGTGAATGCAATTATTACCATTTCAAAAAAAGAAAAATTAGCAGTATCTACAGACAGCAAAAGTACCTTTAACACTATTGTTTATTTAACCATCTCCCACTTGTTACTTCTTTCTTTCTTGTAATGTTTGTACATAAGTATCCTTTTCACTTGGAACTCTGGATGAGCTTTACCAACTTCGCTTCATTCTGATTTGCGTTGCGTGCTTCTCTTCAAATATTATCGTACATTGATGTTGCTCATTCTCTGTTCTATAATTTTACAGCGACCCTTTTATGAACGGTGGAAAATGATCGACAAAGAAGTGATCGGGCCAAGGAATTATGAACGTCAACATATATACCAGAGTAGAAACCCTTACTATAGATACGAGTTGGAGCCTTTCAGGGTATGTTTCGTCAAAATTGGAATATGGTGTCATAAGATTAATTATTGCTATTTTGTAGTATCATTTGTTCTAGCTGAAGTGGCTGCTGATCTATCAAAGTTTATCAGGTGAGGAGGAAGGATTTTTTTCTGCTCTCTACTGTCACAAAACTTCTCAAAGAATTTATTCCCAAGCTTTCACATGAAGCCGATGGTCTTATTTTTCAGGTGCTAAAGAGTGACTATACTGAATTGCTTCTTGTTCTAGTGTTTTATTGGATTTTCCCTGAGGAGTCAATTATTTACATCACTTAAGCTGTTTCCAAGTTATATGGCATGTATGTTTTGATTGCTATGTTGAGTAACTCTATGTGGAAGTGGTTTCCAACCCTTCTCTATGTTTACTGTTATGTTGCAGAGAGTTGGTAGCACGTCCACTTGCATTTAATTGCAAATGACATGTTTATGGCTAACAGTGATGAAGATGCATAAATCATACAGATGAATTTAGGTTCTGGATACTGAGCCACTGTTTTCTTCCGTGTTAGGGTTGGGATGATCCTTATGTTCCTCGCACGCACGAGGGTCTCTTGAAGTGGAAATACCCTGAAATGAACTCGGTTGACTTTCTGTTTGAGGTTGTATTCTGCTCTCCTAGTGAATAGAGCTGTTCCTATTTCCTCCTTGTGCTTTTGGTTTCTTATTGTTGTTATGCCCTTACTACACCTTACCTGTCAATATCATTTGTTTCCATGCTTTAAGCGTGTTGAGATAGTTAAGTTAATAAAACTAACCGCTTAAGATTTTAGATGAGATGGTCACACACTTAACAATATTAAAGCAGGCAATGTTCTTGAGTTCTAGTTAGTCTCACTGTCACCCATTATCAAAAAGGGGTTCCCACATGCTTGGCCCATGTAAAAGAATCAGGCCCGCACGTGAGGGTATGTGTTGAAATAATTACGTTAAAAAAGTGTGCTCCCTCTAATAGCTTAAGCTTTTAGATTGATGGTCTCATCCTTCAACAAAGCGGAATAGCCTTTATGAAGTGGATCATGTTTCATGCTCTCCTATCGGAATGAAGTGTGATTAGCTCTGATCATATGGCAGGTGGTCGACGATCGTGAATTGCTTTATCTACATGAACGAGGAAAGAAGAAACTAGTGGAAGGGAATAGAGTTGTTTTCCCAGGTTAGAAATCCCCAGTTATATTTAGTTAATATCTCTTGTGGTATCATGCAGGAATTTTCCCTTAATTGGGGTTTGGTTGGGTATATAGAGACGAATATCATCTAAACCATACTCGTTTAGTATTTATTGTTGTCTTATATACTTTACTGACCTGGGTGGATGTGATTTCTTATGAAAAATGTGTTGGGGGTTTGGGGGGGGGGGGGGGGAATTGGAGTGCTATTATTTGATCTAGTTAATCTCAAAAGTTAACGGGAGGCTATTTCGCACTTAGTCTCTTGCAACTGCCGAGATTTCTTTTTGGTGCTTCTGAGGTGCTAAGTAATACTCCCTCTGTTCCTTTTTACTTGGCCCATGTTCACTTGATACTCCCCTTAAGAAAGTATTTATTGGGGGTCTATTTTACTAAACTAACCTTATTAATTGTGCTTTGGAAATCTAAGTTTGACTACTAGTACTTTATGTAGTTACTTAATGATAAAGGTAATATTGGAAGAAAATAATAAATCTCTCTTGATTTGCTAAAATGGACAAGTAAAAAAGGAAAATCTATTTTTAGTACAAGTGAAAAGGAACGGAGGGAGTAGTAAGAATAAAAAAAAAGGGCAGCCCGGTGCACTAAGCTCCCGCTATGCACGGGGTCCGGGGAAGGGCCGGACCACAAGGCGGTACTTCTTGTTGTGACTAAAAACTTGAGGCAGTGTTGCTATTTCACAACTGATCCTCCTTTTGTAATCCTACTCTCTTCTAAGTTTAAGATACATGTTCTTGCCTTTACTTTTTGTTCTGCTGAGGCTTAGTAATTAGAATGTGCATTGTCCACAACCTGAAATTGGATCAGTTGCTAAAGTTGAAAAGATCGGATGTGTTAGTTGGGATTAATTGGATTATCACAATGAGGTTCTAAATGAATAAAGGGGCAGTAGAGGTTTTTTTGCAACTTCAGGAACATGACCATGGAAGCATATATATCGAAATTCCTTGTCGCACGTACTGTGAACAAGATAATCCAAATCTAGGGTGTCTCCTTAGTCTTGAAATTCTGATTAACAAGATCATCCTAGTCAGACTAGGACATGCACCCCTCAAGCTTTTGACTTGATTTCTACAATTGTGTTTCTTCTCTTGCTCTTTAAGATGGTATTTCCAATGGTTGGTCCTTGTTGCTTGGAGTTCGTGAGTTACTGATTCCAGTGATGAGGTTAAGGGACATCAGCCAAATGTCAAATCTGTTGTCCGAAAGTCTTGTATATCTAAGCAGTTGTGCTTTATTTGTATCCCGTTAACTCTTGTTTCTTTTTGTCCCCCCCCCCCCCCCCCTCTTCTCTTGGTATTTACTTCTGGTGCATATCCTGAAATTTCTGGTTCTTTCATGTTTCAGACAGTTCTGATCCGTCAGATTACTCTGGTAAAATAATAGAGTGCTCCTTTGATACCAATAACCAAGTATGGGTGTGGATGAGGATCAGAGTCGATAAAGGAGCTCCGAATGATTACAACACATACAGAAAGGTATTTCTTTAATGGCATTTACTAAATTTACGCAGTTGATTTGTTGATACATAGACTTGTGCTTTATTAGAACCTTCTTCATATTTTCTCATCTTTTAGATAGATTATGACCGCTAGTAGACTTATTATGGTTACTGTACAAAAATTCAGGTGTTGAGAAGTATTACTGACAACATCACTGAAGATGTGCTATTGAATGAAATTCATGAGATCATTCGACTGCCAATGTATGCGGATAGGATACAGAATGATAGCAAAGCTCATGCACGACGCAGATGAATGAATTGTTATTGGTGGAAGCTAGTGATCAGATTAACTTCTCGTTGCAACTTAGCTGTGTTCATGTATATCAATAGAAGGGTACTTACGAGTATCCTTAGTCCCTAGGCGTGTTATGTGTGCTATACTGGGTTTGTTGTATGGATCCAGTTGGTACCTGTAAACTTAGTGGTCCATGACTCGGGTCTTTTGTTCTTTTGTCGTTAGCGATAAGGTCGTCGTGTATGTTAGTTGTTTTAGTTATTCTCTTTTTTTTTTGTTACTGTTGAGTTGTCTAAGGTAGGTTTTCTCCAGTAGTAGTGAAACTTCAAGCTCTGTGTTATCTGTTCCCCTGTGAATATAAGTGTTATAATAGTACTTTCTAGTTTCTCATATGCCCACATTCTTCGTTACATTCAGATTAGCTACCGAGAGTATTCTACATAAGATGCACTGTCCTCCCTCCAATTGAGTAGATATTCATGTGTCGACCTTTAAATTTGTCTCTCATCCGAACTTTATGGGGCACTGTTTTCTTATTAATTTGTTAGAAAAGAATGAAACTTTCTATATTTGAAAATAATTTAATTTTGAAGTTTTTTTGTTGTATAATTAATGTCATATTTTGGTTGTAAAACGTCCAAAATTACTAGTTTCAAAAGTTTGTTTTTTCTTAAAAACTTAATACTCGTTCAACTTGACTTGAATTTGTATATGTGCTATTGAATTCCTGAAAGCATGTGATACGTCATCTCTATACTTGATTGTATCTCATTATATCATGATATCTTGCCTTACATTGCCATTGCATTCATACACTCATAGTTATGTGATATTGATATGAGAGTGGTATCTCCAAAGAGGCCGGAGAGGTGAGAAACTATGAGATTATGGCAACATCGAGATGAGGAAATTGATTGATAAGGCTCGACAAATGAGTCTTAAGGCTCTAGTCAGATTCATATGTTGAATTCCGGCTGGCTAGGAGCGGTGTATGTACTTCGCGGATCCCCCATGGGTGTACGGATCATAATAAAGCCTTGATGTACTGTATACCAGGCTGAGAAAGGTACCTTGCGTATGCATTGCATTCATATCATACATACTATGTCATTTCATTGATAAACTGTGGTTGGATTTGTATTTGAGTGATTGTGGATGGCTTGACTGAATTTTGGAATCGGAGGGATTATACATGCTACTTGATACTTGAATTATTATTGAACTTTGTGAACAACATGTGGACTACGTGACTTACTTGGATTATTGAACTGGTAGTATAGGATTACTTGGTGTCAACTTGGTATTTATCTCTGATTATGTATCTTCCGTCGTTGTCGGCCTATGATGTCTACGAGGGTACGTTGTGTACTTATGCTACGCTTGCTGCACTCTTTTGGATGCAGATTCAGTACCTTCCGCCTCCGCTGGACCACGTGGCTGAGTTCGAGCAGTTGACCTTCAGTATTCAGGGTGAGGATGCTACCTCCGACATACCCTTGGATGTTTCTTTCCTATTACAGTCTTTATTTCGTATTTGAGAGAAATGTTTAGACTATGCATTCAGTTTTGACACTTTGTCCATTTCAGACTTGTACCGCATTTTAGTGCTCTTGTATTCACAGATTGTTTTGGATGTATCAGACTTATTATCTTCTTCCGCATTTATATTATATGAGATAACTTATGTAGTATTTTATTTTCTTCCGCTTTTACTTATGTTATATCATGTTAATGATTTGAAAGTGGTTCTCCTAAAAAAAATGGGTCGTGACATATCCTCATAGACAAAACAGACCGATCAACCTGCCAAAAAAAAAAAAAACCAACCAAAATTAGTTGTAAATTGAAAGCATCACAAACTTATATAACGTGCTAGGCAAAATTATAGCAATTCAAGCGAAAAAAAAAATAGTTCTGCAAGCATCATTAAAAAGGTTCTCTAAATAACAACTGCTCCAAGAAAAACTTGTGAAATTATGAAGGAAGAAAGAGGGATTTTAGGAGAAGAAATTATTAGTAAGAGTAGGAATGATGAAATAAATTATTAAGGTCATTATGCTGAGTACGAGGGTAACTGAAGAGGTGCATGAGTTGATTCTACATTTTTTAATTGCACATCAATAGCAAAAAAAAAAAAGATAAATGTCAAAAAAGGGAGAAAAAAATAAATAGGAATAGAGGCCACAGACAGATGCCACATCACCTTATTTATGTCTAATTTTATATTATATATTGATATTGATTGATTTCAAAACTTTAAATATTAGGCGAAATCACAATTTTATCCAACATTGAGTTGATTGCTTAAAAAATATTTTAAATTTGAAGGGTTTAAAAGTCGATCAACATTTAAAGGATATTTTCGTCGATCAAAAATTAGCATTCTAATATTCGTGTTTTATAATATATAGATAGATATAAATTTGTATGTATTAAAACGTGAGCTTGTTTAAAAACATAATTGGTCGAGTTTTGGTTAAAACCAAAATCAAACTAATTTAGTCGGGTTTTAAATTATTAAAATCAAACCAGATATAATACACATTCATCGATTTGGTTATTGTCTATTTGGTTTAATTTGATTCGTTTTTTCGATTTTAAAGAAACTAAATGATATTTCTCTCTTTCATTTTTTTTATGCGAGGTGGGTGGTGGTGGTGGAATTCATCATTTTTCAAACTTGTAATTCTTTATTACCTTTTTATTGTGGTAGTTATAATTTTCTTTGGATTATGGAAAAATATATTTTAAGATCTATAAGCTTTAATCAAGTAAATGGAGTTTATACGAAATACAATTTTTTTGAAGGTAAATCTCTTTTTTTTTTTAATAAACGAATTTGAATTCGTGTCTTTCTTTAAAAAATGTGCTTAAGGTTAAACATATATTAATCTATTAGAGATAAATAAAATTTTGATAAAACGTATATAAAGTATTTAAATTTATTTATTAAAATTAATATATTGGATGTGTGTAATTATAAAATTTGTGTATATAACTTGCAGTTTGATTAGGTAGGCGCTTGAACATGCGATTTCATCTCATGAGATGAAATAGGGGTTTAGACATGCGATTTCATCTCATTGAAATCTCAAATCATCCAAAAAGGCATGATTTGAGATTCCAAATCATGATTTCAAATTTTTTAAATGTAAAAGTTAACTCATAAGATTATATTTTGTAAAACTAGATTCATAAGTTGGTAGATATATTTATCAATCGTATTTACTAATCATTTATATCATATATTAAAAGATCTACAAGTTGGTAGTATATTTACAACAAATTTACTCTTACCAATCATGTGAGAGAATTATATTAAAGAATAGTTACACTATAACTCATGTTCAATTTTTCATTTTATTGAATTAAAGTTTGATTAATTGATGTTGTATTTTTTAGAAAGACCTTCTAGTAGCGTATTAATTTTGTTATAAACAATGACTTGCTCATTTGATAAGATTGTATAAGAATTGAGATAGTTTTGATGGTTTCACAACTTGTGAAGTTTTTATGTCTATAAGAAAAAAAATACAATTTATGAAATTAAAGTTATATGTTCAAACAAAACTTCAACTTCAAATAATCATGATTTCATCTCATGTCTAAACAACTCCCATGTATTTTTCAGTTTGTTTTATAAAATAAAATAAAATATTATCAGTTCTTTAACGAAACTCATACAAATATCAATTTGGTTATTTTTAACCCAACCCATGAATTCCTAATATAATCATTTTTTTTATTTCTCATTCATACCCATAATGGAGCTAGTATATATCCGAATTTACACCGCATAAGACCCATTAGCGACCAAGAGGAACACCATACGGTGCATCAGTGTTTAATCAGTTAAATTCATATCCTAAAAGTGTAAATATACCCAAATAAGGGGTTGCTTTCTTATTCCTGAGCTTAAACTGAAGAAGCATTTGACTATCTTCTGCAATTCCCAGATTTCAACTCCAAAATTTTTCACTAATAGTTAGGGTTTTAATAAAACTCTTCAATTCTCGTAAAAAATTCACTTAATTTATCGCATTTTCGAAATTTTAGCGAATCATATCGATGAAAACTAGGGTTTATTTACTCTGTTTTCTTATCCTTTCGTCGAATTTCTCGCATTTGCGATCGGAGGAAACGAAGAGTAACAAATTCCGAGAAAGAGAAGCTACAGATGATTCCACTGCTTATCCAAATTTGTAATATTTCCATCTCCTCTCTATTTACTTGCAAAATTTGCTGTTTTTGACTTAATTTTTATGTAAATCAATTCAAATTTTAGCTGCATTTGTGTTGTATAGTGTTTTATGAGAATTTGTTGTATGTATTAGCCTGAATTTTGATCAATTTCATACTTACTTGCAAATACTGTGGAGAATTTGTTGTATTTGACTTAATTTTATGTTGTAGAAATTTGTGTTTGAAATTTTAGCTGCGTTTGTGTTCTGTAGTGTTTAATGAGAGTTAGTTGTATGTATTAACGTGAATTTTTATTAATTTCATATTTTGTTTAGCTATGTTTGGAGTTTAGATGATTCGTTGTTTCAATTTGTGTATTTCGCGCCTCATTCAGTCTCTTTTATATTAGATTAGACACACAATGGAAAATTATTTGTATTTTGACTTAATTTTGGTTGTAAGAGAGATATTTGTTTTCGACTTTCGCTTCCTTGGTATTTAATACTCCGCATGTTTCAAGTTATATGACATAGTTTGACTGGCTATAAAATTTATGAAAAAAGGAAGATTTTTGAAACTTGTTGTCTAAAGTATGTGAGAACATTTGTTTCGTTATAAAGCTTTTGAAACTTGTGGTCTTAAACATGATATAACATTTGTGAGGTTGTGGAGGATGCAAATTAGGTGGAGGGTTAGGCAGTAGTATGGGTCTCGTGTGTCCTTCCATACTAGCAGGCGTAGTGTTACCTTGTAGGTTTTTGTCCTCCGATTTCCTGTTACTATCTACTATTTCTTGTACTCCGATTATCGTACTAGTTAATGCATTTACTGGTAAAGTTTCTCCATTAGTGCTTATCTGTAGTATTTTGTCATGATCTCTTTACGTTACTTTACTTTACTTTCTGTTTGAATCTGACATTTTTTCGCCATGTTTTCTCTTGAGCCGAGGGTCTTTCGGAAACAACCTAAGGTCTGCGTACACTCTACCCTCCCCAGACCTACCGTGTGAGATTACACTTGGTATGTAGTTGTTGTATAAAAGCTTCTCATTAAGCATAAAATGGGAAGTTTAAGTTATATTGTTTCCAAATTTAGAAATGTGCCATTCATTTTGGAACAAATTGATACGGAAATTGTGCTATTCTTTTTGGAATGGAGGGAATAGTAATTGTTGGAAACTTCTCTGCTTATTTTCCATACTTTGTTTAGTGATATTTGCAGTTAGTTGATGGTAGACTAAGAAAGAGATAAGAGCTCTTGAGAATAAAAATAAAGCTGAGACCGTATATTTGAGGAATAGACTAATCATTATTAGTTTCTTTTTGGTGCACCTATGAAGTTCCAGTTTGTATGGAAATTCTTCCTGTTACTTTTTTTTATTCAACATCATGAGAGAATGGTAAAAAAATGCTTAAGCTTTTCCCCTTTTGCTTATCGAAAAGAGAACTAAAAAATTGTTACAGAGCTTTTTTAAAATGTGGTCTGCAGAGATGAGGATGAGTTGCTGAATACACAATGCCCTCAGCATTTGGAGCTAAGATGGCAGGCAGAAGTTAGTTCTAGCGTGTATGCCTCGCCCTTGATTGCTGATATTAACAGGTAACACGGTACAAGCTTCTGATTTTTGTTGTGTAATTTATTTTGTTTTACATGTTCCGAATCTGTTTCTTGGATTCTGCTTCCGTAGTTGTAAGAGTTCTGCATTGCTTACTGTCACAAACTACTTGTTTTAATCAATGGAACTGTGATAAAAGAGAAAAAAGAAGATTAATCATATCGATTTTCTTTTTTATGGGTGGCTGGAACTAATAAGAGAGTTAACCAGTGGATTACAATGTAAATGAATGTATCTTCAAGCCCACTCCTCTCTCATCAAAGAAAAAAAGAAAAGCAAAATGTTCCATTTTACCAGTTCTACCAAATTTGACGAGTATGAGTTGTTGAAGTTCAATAATATCATTGCAATTGTTTTTTTCAATCTATTCCTTTTGGCTCATTTCTTTATCCTAACAATATTTTTCAATCTCTATGTTAGTGATGGGAAGCTTGAGGTTGTAGTTCCCTCTTTTGTTCATTACTTGGAAGTTCTGGAAGGTTCTGATGGAGATAAACTGCCAGGTATAATTTGTGGGAGGCTGGTTGTGAGAGTAAATTCAAACATGTTTATGTAAATTTAAATGTAAACTATTTGGTTGGCTACAGAAGACTGGAACACCCCGTACCCTGTGCAGTCACCCAAACTAGCTTATAAATTGGATCTGAATTTAAATGTGGCATGCCGAAGGACAAAAAAATGTGTTATATGAATATTGTTCTAGATGAATACTCTAGAAACTTGAGAGAATTACATAAATGGGGATAATATTTCTGCTAATTATATAACTTCACCTTATCAGGCTGGCCAGCTTTTCATCAATCTACCGTTCATTCCAGTCCTCTCCTGTACGACATTGACAAGGATGGAGTGAGGGAGATAGGTTTGGCCACCTACAGTGGTGAGGTTCTCTTTTTCAGGTAATGCTGCACCATCTTTCTTAATATTTTCCTCTTTTAGTAATCACAGACATTTCTCGATTCAACATGACATGGTTAGCATTTAATAGGGTGTCAGGATACTTGATGTCTGATAAACTTGAGATTCCTCGGTTGAAGGTAAAAAAGAATTGGTATGCGGGTTTGAGTTCAGACTCTGTGGACCGTTCTCATCCAGACGTCCATGATGACCAACTAATCCAGGAGCATCTGATGGAATCTCTAGCCCGTAAGTATTTCCCCTTTTCATGTGCAAGTCAAAAGGACTGTACAAATTCTTGGTTTTTTCTATTAATATCTCTTTCTAATGCCTATTTGTTTTTGTTACATTACCAAAACTGAATCAGAATAGGATCTTTTCTTTTCCAAGTGTGTTGTGACACCTGTTAGAAGTCTGAAGAAGAAGCAATTTAACTTCATTCATTAATTTCGTAAGTTAATATATAGTGCTGGGGGATCGAAATTTATTGCCTCTTAAACTATGGATTATCCAGTTTGAATTCTTTCATCTGGTATGGGCCGTGGTTTGCACTTGTATTTCGGTAACATTTCACCTATAATTGGGCATCTTATCAGAATTCATGGACCTTAAACTTAGTTACTTGAGAGCCTATGCTTTCCCCTGCTTATATGTTAAGATTTATGTGTTTTACAATGGGATTCAGCCTTCTGTATCTGTTTAGATTTAACAAGCTACTATAGAACGACTAGGTTCTTCAAGTGATCATATCTTTGTGTTTCAGGAGATATTAACATTTCCTTCCTATAATAATCCCTTTGGTCTCTTGAAGTGGAGAACCATGACTTTGACCTTCATTTACTTTTACTATATCCTATGACATCATATATCTGAAAATTTTCTTTTAGGTCATAATGCATCTAGTCAGGGTGGCAACCATTCAGACTCTACGGCATCGCCAGTTCACAATGAGACACATTCAGTTCCGGAAGAAGTCCACCATGATGCGTCTAATGCTTCAATATCTTTGCCATCAGAAGTTTCATCTGACAACTCATCTAGGTTAGAGGACCAAAAAGGGAAAAATAACAGTCTAGGTGATGCAGAAACTAACATGGCTAACTTGAGCAATGGTATCCTGAGTTCTGAAAAGGAGAAAATTAGCAATTTGGAGAACGGAACCAATACCGGAAGAAGGCTTCTTGAAGATGATGTCTCAAAAAGATCTGAGGAACATGTTCAAGCTGCAACTGTGGAAAATGAAGAGGGTCTAGAAGCAGATGCTGATTCATCTTTTGAGTTATTTCGTGACAGTGATGAGCTGGCAGATGAGTATAATTACGACTACGATGATTATGTTGATGAGCACAATTGGAATGATGAAGAATGGCAGGAGCCAGTACATGAGAAATTAGAGGATTATGTAGATGTTGATGCTCATGTTTTATGTACCCCTGTAAGTCTTTACAACACAGGTTATAAGGCAGAGATTTATTAAGATCCTGATGGTTTTAAACTCTTAAGGGTCTTAACATTTGTATCAGGTCATAGCAGACATTGATAATGATGGGGTGTCAGAGATGATTGTTGGAGTTTCCTATTTCTTTGACCATGAGTAAGTTCTTTCTTATGAGATGCTATTTTTGTATGCAATGCTATCTTCTTTCCTTCTTCTGACTATGTGTCACTGCTGATTTCTTTCTTTGTTGTGTCACTGCTGATTTCCTGGTGCAGTACATGCTAATGAAAACTTCCGAAGCATGTTTTTTTTTTTGGGGAAAATGGTTCTTATCTATCATCTGATAGTTGCTAGGGGTGGAGATGCTGGAATTAAGTTGTTACTCATCTTGAATCTGGCTCTGTATTGGATGGGTTTATTGCTTTATTAATTTAAGCATAAATATGTGAGAGCTGGCCTGCTAGCATGGTTGTTTAATGGCTTATGATTATATATGCCAGTGTACATCCTTGCAAAATAATGATGCTAGCGCAATTAGTAGATCCTAAGATCTTTTTAAGTGGTTTCTATTCGTGTCTCAGCCACTACTTCTTGATGTCTCTCATCTTTGCTAATTGGGTACGCCTTAAATGCTTATGAAACATGTGTGCTTCGAAGTAACTCATGTCTTAGTTTTTACTCGAAAACAACTCTTTTGGTTGGCTTCTTTTTAGGTGTCTACTAACATTAACAACAACTATTGCAAGTCTAGTCTAGTGCATATGTCACCGCTGATTGATCTTTAATCAACAGGTACTACCAAAATTCGGAGCATTTGAAGGAGCTTGGAGACATTGACATTGGGAAGTATGTATCTGGTGGTATTGTAGTTTTTAATCTAGATACCAAGCAAGTTAAATGGACTCAACAACTGGACCTAAGTACTGACTCGGGGAGCTTCCGTCCCTACATACACTCTTCCCCTACGGTAGTTGATTTGGATGGTGATGGAAATTTAGACATTCTAGTTGGGACCTCTTATGGCATGTTTTATGTCTTGGATCACAAGGGTAATCCATCTTCATTTGTTTTATCTTGTCATGTTGCTATATACTTTTTAAGCAACTTCAAATTTTCAAATTACTGCCATCCACCTGAAAAGCAAAATATCTGCTCTTCTTCATTGTCTCCTGCCCCCCTCTGGGTGTAATGTAATTCTTTTACCATCATGAGATGCAAATCGATTTGTAAATACTCCTTTCACGTCATGAGTTTTATAATGTGTGCCATTTTCTTCTAAAGCTTGCATGCGTCTATTCCCTGCTAGCTTTCCTTTTTAGATTGATTATGCCCATGAGTTTGGGGTAGTTTCCAGATGAAACCAATAGTTGGTTGATTGGTGCAACTGTATTCCATTGGCTTGTGTTGTAGATAGGGGTGGCAAATGGGTGGGTTTGGTTGAAAATGGTTTTAATAAAAATGAGTTGGGTTTCAACCTACCCATATTTTATGTGGGTAAATATGGGTTGGGTGATAAATGGGTTGGTTGGTTATGGGTTAGCCCATATTACCCATATTATTCAAGTGTAATATTTTTTTAAGTGTAATGTTATAATTATACCCACCCCACCTCCCCCCAAAATAATTTGACAAAAATAATTTAATTTTTTAATTTGACACTTATATAATATGGGTAATATGAGAAATTAAGTGTGTGTTTTGGGGGGAGGTGGGGTGGGGATAAGAAAAAAATTATCATTTTTAAAAATAAAATTAAGATAATATATACAAAATAGAAAATGTGTCCGGTGTTGGGGGGTGTGGGGTAGAAACAAATTTCTCATTTTTTATAATTTTAAAAATATATGAAATAGAAAATGTGTGGTGTTTGTGGGGGGAGGGGGCAGGGGGTAAAAATAATTCTCATTTTTATAATTTTTATAAAAGTAAAATATATGAAATAAATAATGTGTGGTGTCTGGGGGAGGGGGCAGGCGGGGTGATGTTGTGGGGGTAAAAATAATTCTCATTTTTATAACAGTAAAATATATGAAATAAATGATGTGTGGTGTGTTTGGGGGGGAGGGGTGGTGGTTGGATAAGGGTCAGGGTGGGTGGTAAGAAAAAAAAATCTAATTTTTCATAAATCTTTTACAAAAGTACAATAAATATACAGTGAAATCCCACAACGTGGTGTCTAAAAAGTACAATGAAATATATAAAATAAAAATTCGAGGGGAGGGATGTGGGGAAGAGTGGTGGTAGTGGGGTGGGGGAGTTGGAAGGGGAGGGAGAGTAAGGGGTGGCGTAGAGGTGTGTGGGGTGTAGGGAGCAGGGGTGGGGGTGGGGGTGGGGGTGGGTAGGTAGGGTAGGGTGTAAGTGTAGGGGGTGGGGTGGGTGGCGGAGAGTGGGTTGAAGGTGCATTGATGTATTTTTTATCGTTCCGGAAAATGTTTTCCCTCAAAGTTACATTTTCTCCTATTTTGAGAAAAATGAGTTGTTATTGGGTCTAGTGAGTCACATATATGAGTACCCAAATTTTACCCATATTTGTCCATATTTGTATGGATTAAAAAGAGAATTGAAGCTCATATTTACCAACCAGAAATATGAGTGATCCAATTCACTAAAATGTAGGTTAAATGGGCCAAGTCTTTAAATATGGGCTCAAATTGCCACATCTAGTTGTAGACATGTTTATCATGGAAAGAGAAGTAGCAAGAGCGTCCTTTTGTAGTCTGATCTGTTTGATATTATTGTGCATCATCATAATGTTTGAAGGCTGAAAGACTTGTGTTTCAGGGAAAGTGAGGGATAAGTTTCCTCTTGAAATGGCTGAAATCCAAGGAGCAGTAGTTGCAGCTGATATAAATGATGATGGCAAGATTGAACTAGTTACTACAGATTCACATGGCAATGTTGCTGCATGGACTGCACAGGGCAAAGAAATTTGGGAAAAGCATTTTAAAAGCCTTATCCCACAGGTAAGGCTTTACTATTTACTCTTGCTTTATTTTGATTGTCTTGCTTGTGATTATGCTTTGTCTTGAGCCGAGGGTCTCCCGGAACAACCGCTCTACCTACCAAGGTGGAGGAAGGTCTGTGTACACTCATACCCTCCCCAGACCCCACGGTGTGGGATTTCACTGGGTATGTTGTTGTTGTTATCCCACAGGTACACTATGGTTTCCTGTCTCCTTAAATTTTCAACTAAGCTGAGTGATATGAATGCAAAACTTCTAAAACCCCAGGGACCTGCCGTTGGTGATGTGGATGGGGATGGCCATACCGATATC
The DNA here is from genome assembly GCA_029783415.1 of Anisodus acutangulus. NCBI lineage: Eukaryota > Viridiplantae > Streptophyta > Magnoliopsida > Solanales > Solanaceae > Anisodus > Anisodus acutangulus. The sequence goes on along the minus strand of CM056498.1, from coordinate 33,690,406 downwards.
GTTGTTCCAACACTTTCAGGGAATATTTATGTTCTGAGTGGCAAGGATGGCTCCATTATACGCCCATATCCTTACAGGACTCATGGTAGAGTGATGAATCAAGTTCTTCTTGTTGACTTGACCAAACGTGGGCAGAGGAAAAAAGGGCTTACAATCGTCACTACTTCATTTGATGGTTACTTGTACCTCATAGACGGACCTACATCATGTGCTGATGTTGTCGATATTGGTGAAACATCGTAAGATATATGATATATCCTTAGATTCTCTATTTCTGTTTTCTGCTGTTCTCTTTTAAAGAAGGATAAAATCTTCTTTTTTAAACTTGTATTTGAAAATCTGCTTTTCTTTGCTCTTGTTCACAGATACAGCATGGTCTTGGCGGACAATGTTGATGGTGGAGATGACCTTGATCTTATTGTGACAACCATGAATGGCAATGTCTTCTGTTTCTCGACACCTTCTCCGCATCATCCCCTCAAGGTACTCAACAAGATCATTCTTTTTTGCTTTTGCTTAGTTAAGATCTTTAATTAGTAGCATCTGAATGTGAACTGCAGGCATGGAGATCACCTAACCAAGGGAGAAATAATGCTGCATACCAATTAGATCGTGAGGGAGTCTATGTTACTCCATCATCAAGAGCTTTCCGTGATGAAGAAGGCAAGAGCTTTTGGATTGAAATAGAAATTTTTGATAAATATAGATATCCATCTGGGTCTCAAGCTCCATATAATGTCACGGTAAAAGAGCTTTACCTTCTAGTCAAGTTTGCCTTCTATCAACATCTTTCACTGCTTACTAGTGAGTAATGTGTCCTTTTCTGTTTCTCCATCGCTACGCAGGTGAGTTTGTTAGTACCTGGCAATTACCAAGGGGATCGAACTATTAAGCAAAATAAGATATTTAATCAACCTGGAAAACATCGGCTTATGCTCCCAACTGTTGCTGTGAGGACTGCTGGTACAGTGTTGGTGGAGATGGTTGACAGGAATGGTCTATATTTCTCTGATGATTTCTCCTTGACATTCCATTTTCATTACTATAAGCTGTTAAAATGGCTTCTCGTTCTTCCTATGCTGGGGATGTTTGGTGTGCTTGTCATTCTTCGTCCGCAGGAGGCCATGCCATTACCATCATTTTCGCGAAACACCAACCTCTAATGTTGCATGCATATAAAATACGACACATGTCCATTGGGTTATAGAAATGAGGCATATAACTTGAGCTGACAGCTGCCTTTCTGGCCAGTGGGAACGTTCATCAGTTCAACGGTGAGCAAGATGTATGTTGATCTGTATAGGGAAAAGGGACAATTGTCTTTGATCTGACCTGAATCTAAATTCTGAGTATACAAGTCTGGTTTTTGACATTGTACCCTTCCCGAAGTGTAACATACTGATAATTGTTGACACATTCGAGTGAACAATGATTATTTATATGGAACCACAAGTTTGTTTGAAGATGGATAGTTTCATATCCCTCAGAAGTTTTGTACTTTTACGTGAGAACTGTATGATAGCAATTGAGAGAAGTTCTACCGGTCTTATTGAGCTACTTTTTCTCTGTGAGATGGTTCCTGGCAATGTTTATTGTGTATATTCAAGTTAACCGCTCATGCTATTGCCAGTAAGAATTGATCTTATTATTGCATTACGTGTCTCAGAATGTTAAGCTTCCTTACAATTGAAGAGAACCAGGAATTGAGACACTTACTGATCGTTGATTTCTTGAACTGATCATACTCTAAACTTGGATATAACATAATATTGAAGTGTACACTGAAAATGCAGAGAAAGTAGTCTTCTCTCCTCATTTAAGTACTCCTTAGTATTCTTCATCAAATGTACCCCTTGGTGTTAAATTTGAGTGGCTGATCTCAAATTCTTTCACTTGTTCATCATTTTCCCTTTTTTACAGTTTAGATTTCCATTGACGGTGCTATCATTTTCGACTATTCAAATGAAGACATGGGCTTCTTGCGTTAAGATGAAACATAAATTTTATTTCTATTTTAACCTCTCATTTTTTTATTTTATATACCGGGATTCTTGAAGGTTGGTGGCACACAGTCAGTGGCGTACGCAGGATTTTTCGTCAGCAATGTCACATTTTGAAATAAAAATTGATATATAATAATGTAACACCCATACTAAAAAAAGAACAAAATATGAATAAAACACACTTCACGTACATTATTATAATTTTTGTAAAGAAAATACTAGTATAACTTTTCTTGGTATCTTTTTAAAAAAAAATTATTTAAAATAGCCTCATTAGAAATAATATTAAATTCTTTTTTGTTTATATAGGGCACCATGCGATCATTAAACAACGTATTAGATTTTGTAAATTGTTATTAATCAGTTTCAATGGCGAGAAAGAAGGTGAAAGAAAAAAAAACCGGAACAACTAAATTGGGAAGCAGCAAGATCCTTCTTTATTGTTAAAAAAAAATAGTACTTTGTCGCAATATTGCACTAATGTGAGTTCGGAACAATTGGTTCATATTTTGTCCTCTTCCAAAGGGCTATTATAACTTGGTAGATGAGAAGTAAATTTTTTACAAGACAAAATGACGCTGAAAGGTTTCGACCTGCGTTCTCGCTTGAAATTTAAAGCGCTTAACCAATTGAGCTGCGTAGTACTGTGTCAGGTATGTCACTTTAGATAATATATCCTTCAATTTCACTTCTGCCTTTTAATTATATATACATATTTAGTAAAATTTTCTAACGAATTAGTGTCACGGACAAAGGTCGATCCGCCCCTACACAGTTTGAAGCTGTAGATAATGAGCTCACTGTTTTGCCTTTCTCCCTTAAATACTACTCCGTGTCCCAAAAAAGATTTTCTACTTTCCTTATTAGTTTATCCAAAAAGATAGACATCTTTCTATATTAGAAATAATTTAACTTTATGAGATAATTTATAGCCACACAAATATCTAAGGTTTGTTTTGGACCACACATTTCAAAAGTCTTTATTTATTAAACTTTATTCCAAATCAAACTAGGATAATCTTTTTAGAACGGAGGGAGTAGGTTTTTGTTTGCGGCAAATTTGAACCCACGTGCTTTTAACCCACTTCACGTGCTACACTTTAACACTACCAAAGCCCTGGGATCTAATTTAACCTCTACAACGACCAAAGCTAAAACTCGATATATGTAAAAGGAATTGAAAAATACAGAGTTGGATATATATTCAAAGATTTTTTTTTCCTCAGGTCGACATTCTGATCATGAAAACACCAAGATTTTGGCCTTCAGAGTGCGTAAAGAAGTGCCAACCTGAGATAAATATTGGTTGATTTACATGCATTTACAACCAAACTATATCCATCCAACATGCCTTTCTTTTGATTGATCAGATACAACATGAATCTATACCCCCTAAAAAAGAAAGAGATACCACGTGAATACGAAAAGCAACGTGTTAAACAGTTCTCCAAGTTACGTTCCTAGTTCCTAAGTGATACACTGATACCTAAATGTTGAACTATGCAGAGACCTCCCACAAGAAAGGAAACCCAATATGGAAAATGATCTTATCATGCTTTCTTCCAGCAACTATTTCACAATGAGTTAAATTGAATCAAGAAGCTCATAATGGATGAGTTTGAGTTGTCAGTTGACTGTCAGCCGATCCAATCATGAAGCTATAATAAGGGATAACTCGAAGTTACGAAACAAGTTTTGAGCATATACTAGCCATGGGTTGAGAATGGGAACTGAACTCCATGAGATCTCCTGAGCCACAAACTCTCGCCTTGTTGGTAAGGTGAGGGCTCCAAGCCCCATCTCATAGTGGCTCACCCGCCACACAAGCTCCACCTCACAAAGGCAAAAAACTCTCCCACAACAAGGTTTTACACGTAGGCTACGATGGATACATTGGAATAAATACTTATTTCACTCTTTCACCGACCTTAAACATATAATATAAATTATGAATTCTTTAGAGTGGGCCGATAGGCCGGGCCTATGGGGACTGTTGAATAAGTGACAGCATGGAAAGTATGTTGCCAAAAAGGGTGTGTTTTGTACGGATGAAAATATTTTTCAGAAGATGTATTCAATTTTTTCATGTTTGGTTGGTCAAAATGGTTTTTTAGAAGGTAACGTTAACATTATATTAAAAAATCATCAGCACAAACTTTGTGCTAGAAAAAATATTTTGGAAAATATTTTCTCTAGGAAAATAAGTTCCTTAAAAATGAGAAAGATGACTTCCCTAATAAAAATAGGGAAAACAAGTTTCATAAAGTAACATTTTAGATTTATTGTCTCCTCCCCAGCCAGGCAGCCACCCAACCCTCGCCACCCGTGAACCCCCACTCCCCACCCCATCCCACCTCCATAGTGTTTTGTTAGATTATATATAAATGCTCTTGGGATAATATTCTTTTTGCTTACTTACCGAACACTATAAAATAAGTAAGGAACCCACTTGTTTTCCAAGAAAACATTTTCTAGGAAAATACATTCCATGGAAAACATTTTCCTTCATACCAAACACACTCAAAATGTAAAATTGGAGTAATTGAAGTAATAACCTGTAAGCTGCACATCCTTTAGTATTCTAGCATCTATCTCTAATAGCTTATCCTGCATAACCAACCTACTTTGGCAAAAGATACATCAACACCTAGAAGTGAATGAGAAATCCTTGTGTAAGAATTGAAGATGGTTTCAATGTACTTGCATTAATAACTTAACCCATGTAAAAGGACAAGACACACAATATTTGAGACTTTATCTTTGGGCCATGTAATGTACTCCAAGGGACGAATAAGAATGAATATCTAATACTTCCTACTAAACAAACTAATAGAACTCGTTTGGTTGGGGAACGAGTTGTCCCGGGATTGTTATCCCGCCCTCAATGTGGGATAAAAATAACACTACAATCCTAGGATTTATCTCAACCAAACGTGGGATAAACCCATCCCAAATTTTATCCCAAAATTAATTATCCCTCGTACCAAACGAGCCCTTAAAATAGAATTGAAAAGACCAAATCGAAGTACAAAGGTAAAACAACTCTTCTGCTGAGTTAGTGCATCATGGCTCAAAAGCTACTACCAATTATAACTCATTTAGATACAATAGAAGATTTTAAAGAACCATCAAGGTGAGGTTTTAAGCATTCCAATCAGGTTAGCACGTCGATTCAACTCCCATCTATGACATTTTAACATTTTTGGTCCCCTTGTCTTTAATCCTAAGCTTCACCCCTGCTTTCATAGTAGGAGAGCTTAATCGCGAAGAAGAGCTAAGCAATACCTCATAGTATAATCCAAAGCTCACAATCATCATACTCATCTTACATTTTGCCACAATATATACCAACAAGAACATAAGCAAAGGCCCTTTTCTTGTCAAATGGACAACTGAGTTCTAAACAAAATCAAATCACATACTTCTTTTTTATAACAATGGTGTCCACGACATCTTGTGTTCATCTCAACTATTCCATCGAGTACCTGCTACCTCCCATCAGGTACCAGACTACCAGGTAATTTGCCCAGCAACGCTTAGGCAGATAAAAAGAAACACCTAGCTTTTTATGTCTCAGCTGAGATTTGAACCCGGATCGCTGTAGTCAATCAAAATCAAAAAAATTGTGAGTAGGAAGAGCTACACTCCCTTACTTGGTAGCATCAGAAAATTTGGGTCATTCACAACAGGTGCTTATATGCCATCTTTTGCTACATCTTTCAAGCAGTAGTGTAGGTTTGTACCATATTGTTTGGACTATCCAAAATTGTTGTCGCATCCATGTCAAATCCATTTTTGAAAAGTCTTGAGCAACATAGTGTTTGTATCATCAAGGAACAACACTAGTATAATCACACCTCTATAACAACCATCCTCTGTAACAACATTTCACTATAACAACCATTTTTTTTGTGGAACCGATCTTTCATATTATGCTATATTATACGTTCTCTATAACAACATTTCGCTATAATAGCCAAAAGTAATCCAGACAAACGAAGTTGTTATAGAGAGGTTTGACTGTATACACTTTTTGTGTAGTAGGGAAGCTTATTCCCTCCAATTCATTGTACTTTTGCTCGAAAGATGAATGAAAATGCTCAGTTTAACCAAAAACACAAAAGAACAACACTAGTATAGCAAAAACATGTCCCACTGCAAAGTTGAGAACAAACAGTAAGATTTATATACAAGTCTAGACAATCCAATATATTCAAGACTGAACAGAAAGAAAAGGCAATGGGAGATGCAAATTACAAGTCTATCAATAGAACAAAGACAAGAAAGCTTAGGAAAAAATAGGCCTTTTCCCAAGCCTTTTGATTTCTCTATCCATTTGACCAGTGAGCATTAAACCAAACATCTTGAAATCACATAACAAGGACCATAAAGGGTGTCCAAATGTTGCAGGAACATTCCTTTCAACAAAAAAATGACTATACCAAGCCAATCCATACCCAAGAATTGGCACAAATACCGCAAACCACTTATTAAATAGCACTGTGTAAACCAAGCATAACATACTGCAAAGTGTACCAACAAAATGCCAACGCCTTGTTGCTGCTTTTGAGTGTTGGTTCATGTAGTATGGCCAAAATTCCTCCATGCTTCTGAAATTCATAGCTTAGCTCCCCACAACTGCAAACTTAATCAAACAAAAAAATTGGAATTATTGATTAAAGATCAAATCTTTCAACAATAACATAGCCAGTGTAATCACACAAGTGAGGCCCGGGGAAGGATAGACCTTACCTCTACCTTTACAGCATAGAGACTTGTTTCCGATAGACCCTCGTCTCAAAAGAAACCAATCACCAATAACCCAGAAATATTTTACCAAGAAAACTGGAATTCTTGATTAAAGATTAGATCTTGGAACATATCACCAATAACCCACAAATATTTTACCAAGAAAACTGGAATTCTTGATTAAATATCAGATTTTGGAGCCAATTATCAATAACCCACAAATATTTTACCAAGAAAAACAGTAAAAGAACCCCAAAAATGCTTAGTAGAATCAATTTTCTTGGACTTTACTGGCTCTGAGGTCAATACCTTGGAGTTCACAATCAAAAACCCAGAAATTTACTCAACTAATTAAGTTTTGGGTATGACAAAAATACAAAGTTTGGTAGCAAGATCCAAGAAAAATTGGGTGTGGTTGACCAAGTATGTGAAGTAAAATATAAGATGTAAAATTGTAGGGAAATTAAAGAAATAATTAAAAAAAGGTGGGTGCCTGTGGTTTTGGGTTTGGAGGCTAAATGATTCTTCTTTTTATGAAATTTGAATTTCTCTTTATGGTCAGATGAAGAGGAAGTTTGGAGGTATCATGTTCAAATAATTTTGTGTAAAAGTGGTCTTTATCAAATTCCAGATGTGTGATGGCAAAATAATTTATCAGATTACAGAATTGTGTTGATTGGTCCCTATTTTTATCTTGTTTTCCATGACCAATCACTTCTTTGTCCCATTTCATCCTATTGTTACTTTGAATTTTTTCTTTCAGAATCATTATTGGAGCTTAATTAATTTAAATTTGCATCAACTAACCTTATTTATTAACAATTTTTTTTTATATCCAGAGTCCAAATCCAAACCCTCTAATTAAAGGTGAAAATATCATATATCCAACTACAACCATTATTAGTTATTGTTACTTGACTTTGACATTTGCTAATTGGATATAGAAAAGCATAAAAAATGGGGAATAAGTTGAATATACTTGTCATATTTTTTAAAGACAGGTTGATGAATCATAATTCCAACCGTAATGTTAATACCCGTTTGGATATGAGAATTATTCACCTTTTTAGAATAACTGTCATTTTGTTTTAAAATTAATTTTGGTTATAAAATTTTCAAATTCAACTTGAAATTGGATTTCAAATTCAAAAAAGTGCTCCACACCTGTTTTCTAATTCCATCTTCATAATCTTTAAATAAAACGATCTATTTTTTCTTTGCATAAGTATAATCAAACACAAGTCCATATTTATAAATTCTATATAAAATGAAAAATATTTTAAATGTATGGCCAAACGCCTAATCTCAAACTAGTTGGACGGGTCAAAACTTCCCTGATTTTGTCATATGAAAAAAAAACTTACTATTATAATTGAACCACAATTAGTTGTTTGAGGAGCCCAAAAACATTTAGGTACGTAACCAAAGAAATGTATCATAAATATACATATGGCAGTAGTAAATCCTCAAGAGTCAGAGGCCTATAATTTGAAACTTGAAACTCGATAAATAGAAGGTTCACTTCTTCTTCATCTTCTTTTTTCACTTAAACTAGTATACATACATACCCGTACGATGCAAGATAACTAATCATGGTGAATTAGTTATTACTGAAAGAACAAATATACCACATTAGTAAATCATGACAAATTTTTATATGTAGTGTTGGAGATTTTCTAAATAAAATATTATTATTATTATCTTATTTCTAAATATAATATACACAATATACCCATTGTACTCCCACAAGTGGAATTTCTAAATATAATATATCTTATAACAAAAATTCGATCAAAAACTAAAGGTAACGAACCATATTGACATTCAATAATTTGACAGGAGGTATATCAAGAATATAAAATGAGGTCATAGGATAAAATTTATTAGACTTCATACTCCGAAATATAGGATTAGAATCTTAACTTATGTTTTAGTATTTTTTATTCCTGGTTTCTCTAACATAAAACATAAAAAATTAATACATCGTGATCATCGAGTAAGTCAAACAAGTATTAAATGAATGTTTAAAAAAAACATAGAATTTAAGTCAAAAACTATTAAGCTTCATAATGCTTTTCAGCAAAAGGAGCTTATTCTTTTTTTTCTTTTCCGTTTCTTTCTTGGTAAAGATCTTATTTTTATAATATGACTTTTCTCATCATAGGTTAGATTTTTTTTCATCTCAAATTCAAATAAATCTTGTCTTTCTATATCTCTCAATTGAAATTATTTATCTACATATTTTTCTTCTTTTTTTTTTATTTTATTCCTTGTTTATTGTTATTGGGTCACCTATTACTAAGTATTATGATGCTACTAATCTTACGTCATATCTTTGTCTGCTACTCCCATTATAATATACCGTAGATTAATATGATTTTCCTTTCTCTTGAAATAAAATTTTAATTTTTAAAAGTTTTTATTTTATAACATTTAAAATACCAATAATATTCTTGAGTATTACTTTTTATTAGATTTATTTTACATTTTATTTTAACTTAAAAGTATAAATACCTTCACTATTTCTATCTCACTTTTGTAACAAGTCGTTTGATAGTTTTGAACCTTTGGACTTATTTTTCCAAGATTACCCTTCCTGAGTCTTTATTTGCTTGTTTGTGACTTGCTGGAATGGGTGGCTCGGTTTCCGAGGTGATCGGGTAGGTTTTAGACACTTTTTGGTAAGTTTGGAAAATACTAAGTTAAGAGAATAAAAGTGTTTGACTCATAGTTGACTTTTGGGTAAATGCGCCCTTTCGTGGTTTCATCGGTTCCATTAGACCCGAAATGATACTTATGACTTAGTCGAGCCTTTGGTTCGATTCCCGTGGTAGCCGAATGTATTTTGAGGGTTTGTTTGTGAAATTGTGAAATTAGAATGTATGAGTTGACTTTAGTCAAACCCGAGCCTTAGATACCTTTTCCAGAAAATCCGAGTGCGCGAGCAGGTCTGGAATGTATTTTCTGATATGATTACATGTTTGGTTTATGTCCGGGAGGTCCTAGGAGTGTTTCGGATGGTTGATGGAGGTTTTGGTATTCTTGGACTGTTGTTGGTTACTGGTGTTTGCGCCAGTGACCATGAATCCGCCACTGCGGAGGTCAGGCTCGCCAAACTGAGACTGGACTTAGTGTTGATGGTCCACTTCTGCGGATGGGTTCCTCGATGAGGTGCGTGCACCTCAGCGGAGCTTGCTTCCGCCCCAGCGAGAGATGATATTTTAAGTGGATTCACCCAGCGGATAGGGATTCCGCCGAGGCGTATCCGCTCCAGCGGGGTCGACTCCACCGAGCGAAAGTATTGTTCAGAATATAAGATTGATGACTTACAATTCTCTTCTCATTCCCCAAAAACATTCCTCCTTGGAACTAGATCTTGGGCAGCAGGGTATTGAAGAATCAAGAGGATTTCATCATCAAGGCAACCTTCCTCCCTTCCATTAATGTGTCTTAGTTATATTACATCCTAAGTATGATTCCTAGTTGGGGGAAATAAGAAAAACTCTTGGGTTAAGAATAAGAGGACGCTTTGTGGGGATTGGTTATTGATTCATTGTTGCTAATATTGTAAACTAGTGATGTATTAGACTAATAGATGAAGATTACTTGACTAATTGCATGATTTAAACCCTTTTGGGAATTGAGAAAAATTTCTAGGGTTAGAATTGGATGTTTTGTCAAATCATGAAATTGAAGACCCAATTGGGATTCGTTGTTAAATTAACTTGAGACTATGACTATATATCATGTATTGGTACAATTTGGGTAGAAAAGTTCATATTTTGATAATATGGGCCCTGGGTTTCTTTGTAACCTAGCTTGGGAATTATGGGTGATGTTAGACCGTAATCTCATATACTTGATATGATTGACCAGAGTGGGCTTGTGAGGAGGCAACGGAAGGGGAAAGCGGATGCATGAGTTTTTCGGCTTGATTCAAGCAAGTTGAGACTTTCTAGACTCTAGTGTAGCGTTTATGTGTTGGTATGTTATGTAATGAACTAAGAGGAGTAATGAGAACTTGGGTGCCCCGTATTAGTGAGGTGACGACTTGCGTATTACGACTTGTTTTCTATGAATTCTTAGTAATAAAGACAACTTGGATGGTGTGGAAGAGAGATAAGCAAAATTGGAATATTTGATCGATACAACTTGATAATGGATTGATTGTGGCTAAAACTAAAGGATTGGAGTGTTGATGGGGAAATTTGTGGGATCAATCAATTCCATTCAGAGGTGTGGTTAGAATAAAAAATCAAAAGATTCGAGGTTATTAGTTTGATTCTCCCCCATCCTGTACTGACTCTTAATTTTCTGCTCTACTTTTAATCTTAATGTATCTTTTTAACCAGCAAAAAAAACATAGTGGAACTTGAGGATTGGAAATTCACTATGGAAAGTTTTATGGAGGCAAAGTGTCACGATCCCTTTCGGGCGTCGTGGTGGTACATACAATGTCCCCACCGGTAGGCGAACCACTTCCCAACCCAAGCAATTATAACGATCAACTTTAACAGAAATAGAGGAAATAAATAATAAACAGTCTTGCTATATAAATAAAAGGAGTTATGAAATACTGAATATCTACTTATTACATTTCTTAAATGATCTGGTTCAGTCAGTATAAGAGCCACTACACAACGGAAATAAAATGTATGAGATACTGTTTCAACAATAGAACTAAGACATGAATAAAGAGGGAGAATCCATGGTCGCTAAGGATATGTAGTCTCACCCTGAAAGCTCAAATCCACCGCCTTGGACGTCAGCCACGAGGTCCGGCACTGGTCGACGACATTGTATCTGCATCCAAAAAGAATGCAGCAAGTGTAGTATGAGTACACATCGTACCCCTGTAAGTATCATAGGCCGACAACAATGGATAATATATAAAAGACATAAATATCAAGTTGACACACAAGTATCCCTAACATGCACAGTTTGATTCAGTACATAAGTCACCTTTAAATAACATATATGGTTCAACACTTGAGCCAACTCAAAATCACAGAAGTACAACCCAACACATAATCACTTTATCACAGTAGCCATTCCAATTAAGTACAAACTCCATGATTATAATGTGTGTTAATGAATGATATACACGAATGCAACGGTACCTCTCAACAACCTGGTATACACATGCCATCAGACTTTGCCTCGTAGCTATGACTTATGGGGGACCCGCGAAGTCCATATACCGCTTACAACCAACCGAAATGATCCATCAATCTGGCTAGAGCATCAATCACTGACTCATTATCGAGCCATATCAATTTATATCATCTCAGTATTCCAAACCATCTCATAACATTATCATTTACCTTATTTTCCAAGTCTCATCGGTCCAACAACATTCCATACCAACTCCATTTCAATATCAGAATAATATGAGTATATGAATGCAACAGTAAATAAAGCAAGTAATCATGAAGTATGAGATGAAACCATTTCAAGAGATAAATAACACATGCCTCAGAATTATCAATACCACATAATTCCACATAATTAGTCATTTCATATCAGGAGGCATAAGTGATGAGTAATTTTAACAACAATCACAAATATTATCAAGCATGACGATAAGCCCACATAACAACAGTCGGGATCAACCTAAGAATGATCCCCAAATAGTACAACACCGGTACCCACTCAAGTGCTCATCAGAATCTCTAAGGTGGGACCCCATCACGCCTAATACCCCTCAATATTTATATATACTACATGCATCTATCAGAGTCTAATAGAGAAAATCATAGCCTACCTCAAAGCCGAATTGGTGCCACGAACAAATCTCAAACCAATGCCTTGCCCTTGCGAAGTGCCTCCGATCGTTTGTAGTATATTATCATAGATTATACGTTAACACATTATACTAAATACGTACAAAAAGGAAACATCTTTCAAAGAAACCAAATACCCGACCCCCAAAGCGACCCCGGGCTCACGAAGGTAAAATTGTAACTTTAATGTTACAAAAGCATAATCGCAATCTAATTAGTCATATCCTTAAGTTTGAAGGTCAACTAACCCCAATTAGGTCTTCAATTGCCTTTAAAGTCAAAACCCCAAATTTTAGACAAACCTTAGAATTTCACCCAAAAATCATGGAATTAAAATAACAATTCAAGCTTAGCAATAGGTTATCCCATCATTAATAAACTCTAATCAGAAATATCACACCTTAAAGTCCCAATCTTGGCCTCCAATTTCATCTATTTAGTCCCCTTAACTTTAGTCATAAATTTTAGGTTTCTATCCTCAAAAAATGATAAACAACCTAGATTTAATGATGGAATCATAAATAAATAATGAAAATAGGATAGAATCCTTACCCCAAATTTAGAATGAATGAAAAACCTTGATTTCCTCCCAAAACCGAGCTTAGAGTTCTGAAAAGTGAAATCAAACTTAGGGTCTTTTATTATTTCTGATACAGCGATCCCGTTCCTGCAGAACTTTCTTCATAAGAGCAGCCTCGCTTCTGTGAAAAAATGACCTCAAAATTGGCCCAACTTAGTGTACCGGAGAACTGCAAAGGCGGAGACGACACCGCAGAAACAGCTCACCTCTGCGCATAAAGTTCCGCAAAGGCGTCCTTCGCAACTTTCTCAGGGCTCGCATCTGCGGACCAACTTCTGCAGAAGCGGATCCGCAGGTGTGGCCAGTACTTGTTGGTGCAATTGCACCAGAACCAACAGCTATAGCAAAATCACAATCTTTCATCCAACACCCAAAACTCACCTAAGACCTCCCGGATACAAACCAAATATGCTCCCCAAGTGTAAACGACGCTACAAACTTGCTCGCGCACTCTGAATACTCATATGACCAAGCTAAGGTCCACTTTTCTATAATCCACTCAAATTTCCCTAATTCTACAAACTAGCAAATAAGGACTCAAAACATATCTGAATGCCTCGGGAAGCGAACCAATGACTTGACTAAGTCACAAACAATGTTCCGAACATACCAGAAGCGACAAATCTCAAAAATGGACCCGTATACTCAAAATTCAACTTTGGGTCAACTCTTTTCATTTCAAAAATATCAAACCTAGGTTTTTTCTTTCGAAATCTATCTAACACACCTCGAGAACTATGCTACCCATATCCGTGAGTCACAAACCCCAAAAAAGAGTTTACGGGAAGGGTAATTTGATTAAGTAAAGGTGTTAAGCGAAAAACGACCGGACGGATCGTTACACAAAGTACTTTCTCATTTCTCATTCAGTTGCTGCAAAATGGAGACCAGGGCATTCATTAAGCTGGAAACAACTTAGTGGAGAAGATTATAATTTGGATACCAGGAGAAGGAAACATATCCTTTTGGTATGACAATTGGACCATGCAAGGCCCCCTTTTCAAGCTGATGGAAAAAGAATACCTTATAAATAATATCAGGTTGCAAGATATGGTAGAGAATGGGGAATGGCAAGCACCAGAAGATGCAAAAATTCTTGCAGCAGTAGTAAACATTCTGCACCAGCAACAACCCACCCTGAATCAAGGAGTACAGAACAGAGAAATATGGACAGCTACTAATAGTAGATCCTTCTCGGTTACATTAGCATGGCAGCAATTGAGACAAAGAAGAGAAGTTTCACTCAAGATCTAGCAAAAAATGGTCCCTTTCAAGAAGGCATATGTGGTGTGGAGAGCATTGAATGATAGACTACCTACTGATACTAGAGTAGCTAAGTTTGGTAGAAACCTAGAAGCTAAATGCCATTGTCCCCCCCCCCTCCCCCCGTGCTACAACTAGAAATCAATGAACATCTTTTTTGCTCTGGGAATTTTGGTAAAGATATATGGAGTGGATTTTCTGGGCTTTTTGGAGTACAGATAAGGGGCCTATAACTCAGGCAAATGATAGTTCAATGGTGGTCGCACAAAACATGGAATACAGTGGCATCTTTCATGGTAAAAATAGCTCCAGTCCTAAATATATGGGAACTGTAGAGGTCCAGATGTGCAGCTAAGTATGGTTCAGAAAATCCATCCAGGTATCAATCTGAAAGGACAATCTTGCATGATCTAATTGGGCCAACTGAGCAAAAATTTGATAAAATAGACTACAAAAATCCTAGGAGTTCCTTCACACGCTGATAGACAGACCAATGGTGCACAAGTCAGCAAAAATAGTATCATGGATCAAACCACCGATACAGTTTCACAAAACCAACACTGATGAGAGTTGTAGGGATGGGGATTGTGGACAGTGAAGGCAAGATAGTTATAGCTTTTTCAATCTTCCTTTGCCAAGGCACCAACAACTGGGAAAAAAGTAAAGCACTTCAATATGGACTTGATCTAGCAGAAGTAGAAGGCCTGCAAAACGCAATAGCGGAGGTGAATTCAAAAATTCTGGTGACAAGGATATCAGGAGAGACAAAACCACCATGGAGAATGCTAACAAAGGTGGAAGCTATCAAGAAAGAAGTCCGGAGGAGAAGGGTAAAAGTGCAACATTGAGATAGAGAAGATAATAAGGTGGTAGACAAATTAGCTTCGATCAGCCACAACCATAAAAGAAGCTGTGTATAATCAAGCTTTGAGAGCCTCTCAAGAGAAACAAGAGGATTGATGCAACTGGACAGGATGGGAGTGGCATCTTTCAGAATCAGGCAATTAAAGGTTGTTGAGATTGAATTCGAGCCTCCATGAAATATAGAGAGTATAGTTAATCATAGTTTTTCTTTTCCAATTTTTCACACTTGTGAATACAAAGTAGATAGGGACTGATATACTAGTCTCTCAAATTCGATTAGGGAGTTTTCTCCCTCAACTTTGTAACATGTTTTGTGATTAATAAAAGGGTGCCAGTTGAACTAAAAGATCATGATATGAAATCGCATGTCCAAACGGCCATGCGATAGGAAATCATGATTTCATATTTTAATTTCAAATCATCATTTGTTTATGAAATTTGCACAATATTTCAACTTCAACTTCATATCATGATTTCAAATATCAAATTATTTTAAAAGACATGCTTTGGGATTTCAAATCATGATTTTAATTTTTTTAAAATATAAAACTTGACCCATAAATTTATAATTTGTAAGAAAAAGATCCATAAGTTGGTAGTTATATTTATCAACCATTTATATCAAATATAACAAAATTTACTCTTGTTTTGCTTGTGCGTATGCTTTGTATTGAGCCGAGGGTCTTTCGGAAACAACCGCTCTACCTACTAAGGTAGTGGTAAGGTCTGCGTACACTCTACCCTCCCCAGACCTCACGTTGTGGGATTTCACTGGGTATGTTGTTGTTGTTGTTGTTGTTGAACTAAAGTTCGATCAATAGAGGTTGTATTTTTTGGAAATGTGTTCTAGTAACGTATAAACTTTGTTATAAACTATGATTTGCTCATTTGGTAAGATTGAAGTTTTAATGGGTTTCACAACTTGTGGGAGGTTTTTATGTTTATGAAGCAAAATACAACTAAAGAAATCCAAATTGCATGTCTAAACAAAACTTTAACTTCAAATCATCTTGATTTCAAATCATTTCTAAACGGGCCAGAAAGATAAGATATTTGTATTCCATAATAGAGCAGTAGAGTATATATGTACTGGTTTTGAATTTCTTGTTGCTAAATTAGAAAATTATTTAGATCACATACTGGTACAATGAAAAGTAAAATTCACATCATCGAGAAGATTTAGATAAACACTAAAAGGGAGGAATTAGAAGAAAAGTTACAATTATAGTACCCAGGAAGATTTCTTGGTTTACAGAATATGGATCTTCATTGCGTGGCAAATAAGCGGGTTGGGCTTATATGGGCTGAGTTAATAAATAGGTGGATACTTAGACGAGATGGTTTGAGTCAAGATGAGGTAAAATATGAGTCATAGTTCAACCCGCCCAATTCTTACCCAATTTTATTTAACTTATTTATGAGTTGTTCAATTACCAAATAAGACTTTATTTTCTTTTGTTAGGGCTATATAACATATAAAACAAAAAAAAAGAATTATTTTGAAAAATATCTTTACAAAGTACTCATGAGTCAATTTGGATTAAAATCAACCCAATTTTAAGTGGGTTGAATTGGTCGGGTCAAGGGTTTTTGGGCCAATTATGACAACTCTAATTGCGTCTTACTTTAACTCCCAAATCATGCACTGATTGATAAACATCCGTTAATTACTGAATATGAAACTTAAATATTCAATATTAATTTTTTTTAACATTGTCCTAAACTTCTAATAGTTAATTAGTTATTAGTTAGTAATTAATCAGTTAACAAGTTACATGTGTCTTTTTCTGATAATGCCACTTGGATTAAAGAGAGGATTTTTTCCCTCTCCTTTTAATAATATATAGATTTCAAACTTTTGTATGCAGCGAAAAAATGCAAACTTTTAACGTTGTACTTATGCCAACATATTAACATGGTGTGCCAAAACTTGAGGGCTTTCTCACATTTGGTAAAGTGTAGTTAGTGCATGCCAGCCAGACAGTAACGACTTCAATCATGGGTTCCTAGGCGCTGTAAAATTTAATGTTTCGGATCAAATCTTACAAATATGCGTGTGAAATATAATTTAAATAGAGTTAGATATACTTCTAAATTATGGAACCTCCATCCAATGCACTAAATGAAATATAATGGTCGCAACGTGTTGTCTTTGTTCAAATTGGTTTTAAGTTATTACATTGACAATGTAATGCATTTTTTACATTATCAATGTGATTTAACCATTAAAGAAGATTTCTTACCATTTATTCTAAATCATCAATCAATGCTATCATATAGAATTACTTGCAATTACCTTTTAACTGACCTGATTGTATAAGTAATTTTTAAATCGGTAATGTATATAACTTAAATTCAGTCAAATTTAATGTTCTTTGTGGTATGACAACAGTAGCAAAGAGAAACTACTCACTCTGCTTTACCAAATAAGAAAGGTGTGACTATCATACAAAAATGAAATTAATAAAGTAAGACGTCGGAATTTTTGCTTTCGTCTTGTCTTTACTCTTCCCCTCATCCTCATGTCGCCCCCTTTTATTTTTCAAAGAGAAAAGCAATAAGAAGTAAGGAGATTAAACTCTCGGAGGAGACTAATTAGTTACTGACCGTTCTGACGTGCTCTTAATCTAGTTTGATTAAAATCAAAAACCTATCTCTAAAGTGAAGCCTAATTTAAGCTGTCAAACTTAAATGCCTTGATTGTATAAATAATTTTTAAACCGATGATAGTGCATATAACTTAAAGTCATTCAAATGTTATGGTCTGCAAAGTAGGAATTGAAGTAGAACAAAAATGCTGCCAGAATTTTTCTTGACCAAGTAGTTTATGCTTCTAAAAGTAACTAAATGCTTACAAGGGTGGAAAAAACCAAGTAGGCTATTCCTCTTTCCTTCATTACTAAAAAGATAAATTAGTGAAACTACACATGAATAATAAATAAATATATTACTCACTCACATCAGATGAGAGAGTGAAAAGAAAAAATGGAATATTTGTAAAGGATGTACTTTGTGGTCCTTCCTACTACTATCTCTTAATGAATCTATCCTCATATAAGCCATGATGGAGAATATATTAGACTATATATAGTCTAAAAAACTCTCTCTCCAGTGGCATAGATATTCCAAAAGATGGCTGTGACAAAGTAGAGGCAAGCAGTGAGAGTTAAGAATGCTTGGAAGGATCCTAGCCACTGTACAAAGAACCCTGTTCCAATTGTGCTGATTATAGCTGCCAGTGTTCCTGCTGAATTAGAAATCCCTGTTTCACAAGTCGAAAACATGTTAGCTTCAGATAGAGGTCTCGTTTGGTTCGAAGTATAAGAAAATTTAGTCTCCATACAAAATTGTGCATCACATATACAACATTTATTTTCCTGTATAAAATCCTGCATAACTAATACATTTGATTACTATGGAGCTCAATACCAGAAGTCTAATGTCGTATTACTAATTCTGATATAACTTATAGGGGAATCCATGTATTATTTTATACATGGTAGAATGTAGATACAATGACTTATATTAGCAATACGTGGATAAGAGTATTTAAAGACAAAAATGTCCTTAAAATTACGCAATCCATACATAACAATCCATGTAATATTATTGTTCACTGTATATCGATCCATGTATAATTCACCAAATTAACAATCCTCGCATTATTATTCACTGCATTATATTCCCCGTATAACTAGACCATTAAACAAGACAACCGCTTAGAGTAGAAGAAGTAAGATTAGTATAAAATACATACCATGTAGGAATCCTGCATACTGAGGTGCAATATCCTGTCCAGAAAAGAAAAAGCAAGCTAAGTAAATAGACTTTCAGAGAAAAGTTAACTGTCAATAAATAGCTTTAGAGATTAGTTGAAGGAAGAATCAACAGTGACTTGTGAGATTATACAAGGGTATTCAATTGATATTTACTTACTTGCATATTAAGTAGAAAACCAGCTTGGCTGAAAGAGCTAAAGCTCAGGGCTATAGTTATCATGACCGCTGCAACCTCAGGTGTTTTGGCAAAATTCAAGCAGAGCAAAGCCACCCCGGGTCCAATGAAACCGATAGACTGCAATATTTAAAACAAAATAGACGTGAGAATTCCATTAAAAGTTCAATACACATAATGAAAATGGACAGATTCATGAAAAGTAGACTAAGATTTGGATCAGCCGACTACAAAAAAAAAATTGGAATTAGCCAACTCCGTTGCTAAATTGCTCGTAGCTAACAGAAAATTTTGATAATTTTGTTGTTTAGCTACATAATTTGTCCGTTGCTAATTCCTATTTTTTAGTAGCATGGTACCCCCTTCAAATAGAAATGAAATGGATTATCAACATAATTTTCATATCTATAAATGAGAAGTGAGGAGTAGAGTGTGAGGCAATGAAGAACTACTATAAATGAAATACACGACTCTCTAGTCATGAATGTTTTCTGAAAGGTGTGTGTAACTTCTTGCAAAAACACGATATCACTATAGGCCAGTTCTTTTGTGATCTCTATAGAAAACGTAAACTACAAATTTAGTATTAATGTCGCCCGAAAAAGTTATTTCCCTTTGCCCTTTATGTCCATTAAAAGGAAAAGGGATCCTGTTTCGAAAGGTAGATAAGTTACCTGCATGACTTTTCTGACAAAGGTCAATGAGTACCCTGCTTTGATTAGAAAATCTGATGCAGCTCCGGCGGCATAGCCTGAGATTGCCATTGTGCCCCAAGGAACTGCACTAAACCAAGCTGCTTGCTTCAAATTCACATTAAAAACCTAGCAACAAAGGAAACAATTTCATTCAAGCAGATACCAGGAAGACTTTCAGACAAACACTTAAGGTCCTAGTATATTTGCAACCACAAGTTAAAGAATGTAATTTATGGCATTATATAGAGGGAACTTTTTTTTATCTTCTAAGCAAGATGAACCCATGCAAGATCTTCATCATTGCCACAGGCGAAAAGGCAGATGAAATAAGGGAACTGTGACTCACCGTTTTGAAATAAACAGGCATCCAGGAGAGAAGAACAAAATAACCCTGCAACAAGTTGAAGAGTTTTGAAGTTCATTATACGATCTTCAAAGTTCAACATTTTATCAACAAAAGTAATAATATTTATGCTCTGATACCAAGAAGGAACGGAGTCAAAGAAAGAGGGGGGTACCCAGTTATTAGTGACGTTCGCCAAGATAATAGCCCAAGTGGGCATTTTTGACAACAGCAGTCGCAGTGGTGGAAGTTCTCCTTTTCTTAAAGGAGGGGAATCTGATTTCCCTGCTTGGATTAACCTCAACTCTGCTTTCGTGATAGAATTGCTTTCTTGCGGATCATTCGTCACCCGGCTAATCCACATTGTAAGCCAGAGAAGCCCAAGAGATGAGAAAAGGATGAACGGACCAGAAATTCCAACTGAGGTCATAAACAAAGGGGTTAGCACTAAACCCACAACATTTCCAAGATGGAACCCACCCATGGATATTCCAACAGCCGTTGCCCGTTCATGGCATGGAAACCACCTGTGCAATTGGAGGCACATACAAACTCAGCTACTGTTGAACTTGCAAGAAAATTTTCTTTCAGTAACATAAAGCTATAGGTTTCTTGCAATTTGCCGTTTCAAGCTATAGTAAAAAAAATGTACAAGGAACCATCAGATTTTAAATCTGTCTTTGTAGGACTTGTCACAGCCTGCAACTTGAGCACAAAAGCTTGACCTTGATTAATATGCCAATAACAACATTGAAGGTCAATTAGGAAAAGCATTTTCAGTATTTAGAAGGAAGGAGTATTCTCAGTTCATCACAAGCTGAAAATGAGGCAATTTCAAATAAATTGTGGCTACCAATTATTCTTTTAAGTACAGATAATACTATAACACATATTCATCTTTTTTCGAGAAGAGAATATTATATATATTCCTAACTGTATAGTAAGTCAAAACATTGTTGTGTTACTAATAAAGTACTTGGAGAAAGTAAATACCAAAAAGCCTTGGCTCTGTCAAATTAAGCAAATTATAGTTTTTGGTGTTTAGGCTACAATGAGAAATTCAAATTACCTGGACAAAAGGGTGTTCATGGAAGGCAAAGCTACTCCTTCAGCAAGACCAAAGAAAGCACGAATGGCCAAAAGACTGATTGTGGAGTGATTTGCTGCCCATGGAGTAAGGAGAGTGGCCAGCGACCAAAGAGCTGCACCCCAAGCAATCACTTTCTTTCCTCCATATTTGTCAACTAAAGCTCCTCCAATCACCGAGGAAAATATGTAACCCCAGAGGAAAGATGACTAGCAAAGCAACGATTATTTCAATGTCAGCATCACAGACAATAATTATGCTCAATAAATGCAATGCCTACTTATAACTCTATATCGATAATCTTGGCATTTCTTCCTATGTACATGATGTAGGTATTTGTTGGGTTCGTAAGCACATCGAAAGTTTAAAAAATTTACTTACCCAACAACGATCCTGGCATGGCTTATACGATAATCATATAAAGTTCAAAACACAATAGAAGAAAACTTACAGGTTTTCAAGCGCCGGATTCAATACTAAGATATCCACGCGAATTGAATACTCGACTGCAAGTTCCAACTCCAGTGTATTTCCTTTGCAAGAAAGCTAGGAAATCTTGCTTCAGGAATTGAGAAGTAATTTTCTGTAACCTCATAATTATAGAGTATGTGTTGTTTATATAGGAGTTCAGAACAAAACCTAAGCAAATTTAAAACAGGAAAACCTGACCCATTTTAATGTTTGGGCTGGTCCACTTCACACGCCCCAGTGTGGACGGCCAGACTCCCAATTGGGCCAGTAATTTTTGGCCCGATTGATTCCCTGTATTTGTCCGAGTACTCATATAATATATCCAACACATTTAATTAAATCCGAAATCCAACTCGACTTAATTAAATAATTTCTATCAAATAGAAATATTCCATAATTATTATAAATTAAATATCTCGATTCTAAATCGAATATTTAATATTTTCTCAATCACTCTTAGATCGAAGAAACAATCGCATATAGTTGACCCTATAGGCCTTCACATATCGACATTAATCTAATTAAGGTCGACACAAAACTCCTAGACTGCGTCGTATGACGAACTCAATATGTGAAGTACATTTACATGAATCTAGCAAACTTAACCTTTATGCGGAACTATAAATTCCTTTCATTCGCGACACACTCGATTAAGCTTAGGATTTGCCAAGTCTCTATCCAAATTGCTTAATCACTTTATCTCACATTTATTAGTTGACAACTAGATCATATTCTAAATATGTCTCTTGCACTGACCAGTGACTTTAGTCAACCTAATAACATTGAGAAGTTGAGTGCTCTCTCGAATTTCCAATCGAGGAATGAATCATATTCTTGGCTCAACTACCACCTTGATTTACATTCTGATGCACCCAACACAAGCCGTATCTTATCCAGAAGAAGTTTAAGCTTAGAACTTGGTCAAAGTACATCATTCTACAAACAAGGTGCGTATTGACCTCAAGTCAAAGGACCTTTATATTCCACACGCCGATAACACTATAGACATGTATAACATAGTTTATCGGCAGGGTATACCACTCCAAAGTATCCATGTGTCCATCACGAGTAACCATTACTCGCAGCTGTGAGAAATACTACATCCTCCAAGAATGTGATGCAGACCGCATGTCAACTTATAGCATATCATCGATATCCCATTCTTGATGCTCATTAGTCGAGGCTATTTTGAGAGTTACATTCTATCATTAATGTCTCACTCTATTAATGACAACGTAGGCTCAAGGGATGCACATATATGAATAATTGCAAACAATCAAACAAAAATTCACTAATTGCAAATGTCATAAATATTAATCTCATTAATAATACGAATGTGTTCAAGTACGTTTTGTCCCTAATATAGATCGTCTCTAGGACATACATACTTTCGCATGAACCATGGGCAGGCCAACTATGTTATTATGTATTGAAGAAGCGGCAGCTCGGAATCGGTTTAAATTGATACTTCAAGTACATGTCTGTTACATGCACAACTGCATAAATATTCCTATCTCAAAGATATGCAATCAACAGAAAACCTCAAGCATTAATCATAATTATGCTTAGAATACTCTTGGATATGCTTTCTTGAAGTCGAAGATGTCCAAGTAGGAGCATAATACATTATTAGTTTTCCCTTTTACACTCGAGAAATTCTGATTGTAACTTAGCATGACACAACTACGGGATAATTTCATTACTGAGGGAAAGAACATGCCTCAAAAAAAGAATAAAGTGGATGGAGGAGGAGGAAACTGAGACAAGGTTATGCGATAAATCCAGTGTTTTGCCATCTAGAAGTTGGAGAGAGGATTAAGAATTTCTCATTTTAGATAAATTTAAAGCCTAACAAAGTGATACCACAGTAACAATGAGAAAGGTAATATAACTGCATTAAGGTACTGTGAAACACTTGAAAGAGATTTTATGAATTCTCCAAGGGCTTAAAAGTAAGGAGCAAGCATACATCAGAATCTTCATAACAAAGTAAAAGACCAAAATAAACAAGTATTCATGCATTACACTGATAAGATCTTTATTTAAGATTATAAAGTTGATTAATAGAAAGACTAACGTTTACATGTTTGATAAATATTACATTATCAAAAGACTAGAGTTTACATGTTTGATAAATATTACATTATTACATTATCATCCAGTACATAAGGCCTTATTAAGACTAAAGGAACTTTTTGTAAGCTAATAGGAAAGACTGTTTTTCTTTCTTCTTCTTCTTTACTTCTTTTATTGAAATTGGTAACTTGTTTTTTCTCTTCTTTTCTTCTCGAACAGCTTAAGTACTTCGTATTGCTCGTGCCATTTTGAAGTGTTTAAAGTTAATCTTAGTAGTTAAATTGATCAATTTAACTACTAAAATTAACTTTAAACACTTTAAAATGATATATGATCTAAGTACTTCAAAAGTTAGAAAGTAATACAAAGCATCTCCAAAGTTTTAATTGCCTAAGACTAAATAAATAAACAAAATAATATTTCACTGGTCAGATTGTATGAATTTGACTAAGAGATGAACTTAGGCCAATCAATTTAAAATAGAGAAGTATAAAATTTCTGGCTCTCTTTATAATCCACCAAACAAGAGAAAAATAAAAGAATTTTTTTATTTCCAGAACTATCAGTCAAACAGCAGGGCTCCCTCAAAGAAATGATTAATAAAACCTTTCTGTAACATAAATTAAACGAGTACTAAACCTACTAAAAAGGAGGTATAGTGCTGACCATGAAGAAGATTAGTAGGTGGCTTTCACTTTCAATTGTTGGTAGGTGTCTTCTACCAACCAACGTTATAAGCAGGAAAAATGACTTGTCTTTAAGGGTGTGACTTAAGAGTCAATCAAGTGGGATGAATATTCATTAAAAAAAATTAAAAATATCAGGTGATTTCTTCCACTTTACCTAAGCTTGGTAGGTCAAGTTACCCCGTAACTACATTGGTAGAAGATAACAAGCTCCCAGTGAACTAGTCGACATGCGCGCAAATTAGTCAGAATACTAAATTTTTTAAGAGATACAGGAAAGTGACATCCCTTTCAGAAGCAAGGAAAATCCTTTTAATAAAACCAACTAGAAGGGACCCAAACAGTAACTAAACTCTCAGAAATACTACACAAAGGCCAGAGTAGAGGTCCCCACCCAGATCAGATCCATCCCCACTCTCTGACTGAATGTGAATTTCCTAACAGGCAAAGCTTGATGATTCACATGTACAATTTTCTACATAGTTCTTCTCATTTAAAAGTCTCACCGCCTACACGTTGCATAACTCTGTCCAAGTATGTTTCAATTTGTTTGTCTTACTTTTCTTTTTAGTCTATTTAAAAAAGAATGACTCCATCCTAAATTGACAATTCTTTAATTCCAATATCACGCCTGACATATTTAAGTTCATAATAAGATTAAAGGCATTCTATATTATAGATATTTTTAGTTTAAGACCACAAGATTCAAAACTTTCTTTATTTCTTAAACTTTGTGCCCAGTCAAACTAAGACAAACAAATTAATACTCAGGGAGTATCATTTTTTGTTTCAACTTTCAAGTGGGACTTTAATTCTTATTTCTCATTATTTTCACATGCTTTATTGACTGAAAGTTCATCTTAGGCTTTTTCCTACAATTTTATTAGCAGACTTGGCAGGTAAATAATATAGCTACCACTCTGATCAACCACAAATGCACAGACTTTTAAAAAAAAAAGTGCGCATTATAAACTATAAAAATGAGGAACTGCAGCTTGGTTGATTGATTCTTAGGGCCGTTTGGCCATGGATAATTTTCACTTTTTTCCGAAATTGTATTCCAAAATCATGTTTGCACATAGAATTGTTAGGTATAATTTTCCGGAATTCAACTCCAAATATCTTGAAATTCGAAAAACTCAAAATACACGTTTTCACATTTTTCACCGTAAATCACTCACAAAAGATCAAACATTTTTCCAACTTGTATTTATGTCCAAACACAACTCTAATTTCAAATTCCATTTTTCAGGTTTTTCCCAAATATTACTTTTTTTTCTTTCAAATTTCACATTTTTTATGTCCAAACATCCACTTAATATTCAAAAAAAAGAACTGGGAAAAAATAATGGATGTATTATCACACAAGGTTTGAGCCGAGGGCCTATCTTTCAGACCTGTCAGGTGTGACTACACTGGGTATGTTGTATCGCAGAAGGAACAAATAAATAAGCAAAAGAATTTACCTGAACAATACCCAAAAAGGCACTACTCCAACCATGTTTAGCAGCTAAAGGAACAATAGCAACAGACATAACAACTCTATCAGCATTACACAAACACATAACACATGCCATTAAAGCAACAACCTTAAATCTCTCAGCCACCATAAATGTCTCTCTTTCTTCACTTCTTCCACCACCTACCAACAATCCCCTTTCTATTCCCTCTGCCCTACAACACTTCACACTAAATAATCCACTCTTCTTAAAAGTTTCCTTTTTTAACCTTTGATCTCCACCATAAAGACTCAAACTTGTCCATTTCTTTTGGATTTTTGGTTGAAATCCTAAATGGGTATTTCTAAATTTGATTAATCCAAAATGGGTATTTCTAAATTTGATTAATCCAAAATGGGTATTTGAAAAATATTGAAAATGTGGTTGAATTTTATTGGTAAGTCTAATAGCTTCCATTGTGGAAGAAGAATCTTGAATGAAGGGGATAAAAGAATGAGTCTTTTTTTTTTGTTGTTGTGTGTATATATATATATATAAGCTCTTTATATGAACCATTTTGATATTATTAATATTAATAAGAATGAAATGGGGTTGTTGAATTGGATGCATTATTTTGAGTTATATGGTGAGAGAAGGAAGAAAGAAATGAGGAGGGAGGAGTGCATGTTGGGGTTGGTGAGTTGTTAATAGACTTGTTAAGGAGCAGGACTTTTGCTCTTTAGGGGTATTTTTGTCCATTTCAAAGATTTTACCTAACAACAAAATAGAAATGTTGGTGACGCATACATAATGCGTATATATACACACATAATGCGTATACACAAATACTTATCTACATCAGGTATGTACAACAAATTATATAAATTTATTATAATTAAGTGATATAATAAAATAAGAAAATATGTTAATTAACTAGGTTAAATGGTAAAAGCATGTCCAATACATATCACGCATCTACTGGCATGATATAAAAAATTAAAGTGGATAATTTTATCCACAATATACATGATGTACAGGGTTAATAAAGGTATAAGAAAATATAATTAAACACTAATCAGAAAACTATTGGAATTCAGATTTCTAATATTACATCACAATTTAAAATGTGACATCTCAAAATACATATCCGCAGTGTATACTTCGTTAATTAAATTTATTTTAGCTTTCATAATATAGTTTTGATATATGTACTGGATTTAAATAAATCTTTTTCCTATTACATAATATTAAAACATTGACTTGGCAACACTTAAAATTAAATAAATAAAAAACTTAGAGATAAAATTATGCTCTATTTATTTTCATGAGTGAAGGTTTTAGGTCGTCACTCGTCACAATTCACGATATGGAAGCAAGGACTTGTATTTTTAAGGCACCATGGGAACAATGAAATTGTATTTGTTAATGTAATAGAACATTTAATTGACTTAATTAAATTATAGCATAATCACATAACACAATCAAGCTTCCGCCCCCCTTCCCTCTTTAGTTATTAATTACTTGACTATATAATGATATGCAAAATCAAGTTTTTCTAGATTCACCAAACCCTTCACACCCTGAAAAGGTGGATGGCAAAAGGTATTTGATTTTTATAATTACTAGTATAACTTCTAATGGCTTGAATTAGAGTAAAATAATTGAATAATTCCGCACTAGAAGATACAATTTAGTTGTTAATAAAGTTGAAATGGACTACGAAAAGTCAAGGTAACTACTAGTTGTCAATACATTGGAAAACATATGGATAATCAGGATTTCAATCTCAACATAAATCTTTTAAAAGTTTTAGATAAAAAATTTGTCACATATATCTAAATTTTCGTAGATAGAATTATCCAATGGTTAATTCAAATATTACCATTATTAAATCTCCTAATTGAATTATTTTCAAAAGTGGTTGCATCAATTCGACATTGCAGAAGGGTAAAGTCGTCCATGCAATTTTCTTTAAGAAAAAATAGTTAGAAGTTGTCTAGAATTTGAAGTGTGATACGTTGGAAATACGTGGACTTGACTAAGGCCAGTCATGTCAACTGCCAACAACCGCCGCTATTGGTGGCTTGTACCGGAAACTGGCTTCTCCGGTCAATCAGTTGACTCCAATTTTTTGCTTTTCAACTTCTATCAGACAATGATTACCTTGATATATGGTCAAAATAGAGTTGAAGTAAACGTGATACTATCTGACTCTAATTTAAAAATAAATTGAAAATTTTGAAATCATTAACCTTCCTGATTTATAGGAGTACCGGAATTTTTTTTTGATCTTATAAGCCTTTAGATATGTGATATTTGAAACTAATTTTAAAAAGAGTATTTAAAAGTCAAAAGTATATTTAATATTGAAATATAGTTAAAGTCTTGTACAGTAACTTTTTTTTTCTCGACAAAATTGAACTAATATAACAGCCAAATATTTTACAACAATCGACAACGACATCAAGATGTGTAAATAGGACCATGATAGTTGAGATATGAAACACGAAAAGGTTATAGATATAAGATTTCGAATAAGAGGAAAAGAATTACTAAAAGAGAAAATTTAATTGAAAAAATAAAGGAATTGAAATAGTTGACCATCCTCAACTACCAACAACAACCATTTTAGATGAGTTTTACTGGAAACGGGCTTCCCCGGTCCAAATTTTTAATGAACATGATCTTACAACCCAGGATGCCGTGGTATATGGTCAAATAGTGGGGTCCCAAAATCTAGATTATAAATTACAGGACATTTCATATATGACCCAAAAAAAAAAAGTATACAATAAAGAAAATTCATATGTGACTAATACTAATATCTTTAATCTAACATACCTGTGCTTTTCACATTACAATTTACTCACTATTATAGGATTTATCAATTTCACCTTGAATTCAAAGTCTGATTCATTGTGTTGTTTAATTAGTTAAAATATAGCTGTGGAAAGTAGTTGTGCAGCTATTTCTTATTAAAGTTGTTCTAACCGAAAATATAGTGTTAACGACTTCTTTATTGGAAGAGGAGGCTTAGTCATTTAGCTCTTATATGACCGGTTCAATCGAGATTTTCTTTTCCAGATTGCCAAAGCCAAGCATGACTTCTTATGAGCAAAAAGTCCTCAAATTCCCCCGAAAGAGGTAGAGTTGCAACTTCATGTCTGATCATCTCTTTGACCGGCATAAGATAGTAGATTTCTCAGTGTGCAAAGCAAGATGGGAACATACTGAAAAACACATGTTAAAGCATAGTCGAATTGCTCATGGATCTATCTGGCGCTAAGCTATTTTTTGCAGAGTTTAACCACCATGGATTGTTCTGCCCCAACCTCACCATACCCTCTAGAAGGGACTATCTTGATGGAAGTTGAAAACCTATCCAATATCAAGGTAAGCACCAACCATGTAAGTTGACAAAAGCTTGATTTAAATAAATTTTAAAAAGGGCGTTGAAAGAAATCAGAATATTGGAAAAAGAGAGTATGATTTTGTCTCTTTTAACTCCACTTTGTTCTTGTCCTTTAAACTGAAGATTTGCTTCCCAAAGCCAGAAAAAATATATATTGAGTTGTAATGTATCACTAGCACCTATTATTTTTTTCTTTTGCTTAATCAAGCTTTTATCCCTCTAAGTGGGTCAAGGCTCAGTTCAATTGACAAAATTCTACAAAGACTAGTTATGCAGAAAATAACTTTCACAGTGCAGGCTGAGAAATCTGTATAAGAGTAACAAGGATAGAAGTTGTAAAGCTAGACGAAAATAAAAGTGAAAGAGAATTTGAAAGGAGAAAACCAAACATCATGGAAATTTCGAAAGTCATTTTCTAGAATTTGATTACAAAAAATATTTTTCAAGGAAAACATCTTTCATCAAAAGAGAGAAAATGACTACCCTTACTTTTGGACAAAAGTCAGTTTCCTTTACAACTATATCAACTCTTAGTGTTCAACCAACACTTAGAAGACATTATTGTCATACTAAATTTTTTTGAATACTTTCTGTTTACTACATTTTTTTTTGAAACCGGTAACTTTGAACTTTCTGTTTTCTACATTTATCTTTCATTTAGCGAGGTTATTCATTTATTGATAAATGAATATTTATTCATTTACATAATATTTTTATACTTTTTGTGTGACATGCATTTTGTTATACATTTTCATTATTATTTTAATTAAGGTTCATGCATGTAATTTTAAATATATGTATTGAAAAACTAAAAAAATTAAACTAAGTACATTGTAAGAAATTTAGTAAAGGATGAACATGAACTATCATGTATGCATGAATTTTATTTTAATAATTATTAATTATAATTATTGAGAAACTAAAAGATGAAATTAAGTTAAACTATCTAACAAAAAAACTAGTAAATACGTAATACATGAATGAACTTTATATTAATTGAGAAACTAAAATTTGAACTAAGTACTTTGTAAGAAACAATTTCAAAAAACGAAACGCATGAATTGTATATTGATAAAACAAAGTACATTGTAACAAAAAAATTATTAAATATTATGCATGAACACAAACTCTATAAATACGTTAGTTTTCTTTTCATTCTCAAATCACTAGATTTTTCTTTTATTTCTCCTTCATGGCTTCAAATTTGAAAGGAGTGAAAAAATTCACCTTGACTGATAAATTGAGAATAGCATTATGTGAGAATAATAATTACAAACAATCAAATAATAATTCAATAATTGCAAATGCCATAAATATTAATCTTATTAATAATACGAATGTGTTCAAGTGCATTTGTCCCTAATAATGATTGTCTCTAGGACATACATAGTTACACTTAAGTCCTTCATGCTTATAATAGTAATGGTTGGAAGAATACTCCAAAGTCCATGATGGCTACCTCGGGCGCCATCATAGTAAGGAGTGGTGCAAAACATTTGTTTTCATGTTACTTCGAATTAATAAACCACACTAGAGCTGCTGCAAACATCCCTATCTACATTGATTTGCTCTATATTTCCTGTTTTACACTAGTTTATTTAGAGATTTTCCCAATCTTAGCATAGATTTCTGATGAATTCAGGTAAGTAGTGATGGTTGTATCTTTATTTGGAAAGTCCCTGGTTCTTTATCGTCAAGGATGCTGTGGAAAATTAAGGAAAATGCTTGTCCGCTATCCCCACCAAAGTTTGCTGCTCCAGCAACTTCAGGTCAAATCAAACTTCATGAGGTTAATTACCACCAACCTGAAGGCATATCTATGACCCCAAAGCTCTTCCAAGTAAATCAGAGAGTACTCTGTCGAGAAGGGAGTTCACCAGCGACAGTATTTAAATTCAGTATTTCAAGACTCCCGAAATGGGCACAAGCCAAAGTTACTAACCTTCATTCCTTGATGACTGATCCTAATTGCTCATCCTCCAAGGTATCTCAAGATATAGTAGTAAAACTGCTAATTGCTTGTTATAACTCTTTCTAGTGTAGATACTTTACACGATCATGTTCTTTTGTCTTTTCCATACATTTATGTTCTTTTACGTCAATAAAGGATAATTTGTGTGTCACGTCGAACGTTTGCCTCATTTTAACAATTCGTGAGAATATCTTTCTTATTCGCCCTTTTTTCTTCATTGTGCCAACAAATTTTATTATTTCCTTTGATTTTGATGTACATAATAGAAATTGTGCCTCATCCAAAGCTAACTGAGGAAACATGTAGGGACCAACAATCAAGCGATCCTTGTCCAGTTCGTTGAGGCAATACTATGTGCAAATGCCTTGTTTTCACTGAGATGTTTTCTGTACCTTTGCAGACTGGAAAAACTGGATCAGCCGATATGGAGAGACCAACCTGTGAAACTGTTCTTGTGTATGAAGAGGCACTACATAATTTGGATGCTGCAGCTGATAGAGCAGTGCAGTTGTTTTCTAAATTAGTAAGTCAACATGGGAGAATAGACAGTTCAAGGGAGCCTGAAAATCAATTATTGGCCAAGGCAGCAGAAATGCTTGTGCCAATAGCAAAGAAACTCGATGCTACTGCCAAAGTGGCACAATCTGCCAACACCGGTTCCAATGGGAAGGCAAAAATGGATATTTCAACGAATGAAATTTCAGGTTATTAGATAAAAACTGATCCACATCAACTAGTCAAGCTGAAGGGTTGGCACTAGCTTGTTATCTCAGGTAATATGACTTGATTGTTTCCCCCAGCAGTGACAAATCTATTTCCTTACCCTCAATTTCTAACATTAGACAACAACTATGCCTAACTCTCAAACTAGTTACTCCCTCTATTCCATTTTATGTGACACTCTTTCTTTCCTAGATCGTTTTAGAAAGAATGACATATTCCTATATTTAGAAAAAATACAACTTTAAACTTCCCATTTTATAGCCCCAAAAATGTTGTGGCATGTTAACACCACAAATTTCAAGTCTTTCGTTCTTACTTTTCTTTCTTTCGTAAACTCCGTGCCCAGTCAAATTGGTTCATTTGCATTGAGCTAATCCTTCTCTCTCAACTTGTAATTGTAATTTGATTTGAATAAATGCTTGGTGCTAGCATTACTTCTGAAATATCCTACTTGGTACAAGAGCTGGATCTTGGAAGCCCTTGAAACAGCCTGTGGCACAATACTTATTTTCTCAGAAATGTCATCAGTTGATTGTATATGAGGTTTTAACTGAGCATACTATGTATCATTTCTCAAAATGTGCTTTTCCTGGGGAATTCATTTTCTTCGAAATGTCAGCACATTGGAAGCTTTACTGTTTGTTCATGCTACAGGATCTACACAGAGCAACACTTGGCCTTGCTTTCACATTTGGAGAACACTAGCTCCTTTCAAGGCGGCAATGCTTCTCATGGCTTGTTGCCAAGGAAGCATGTCCAACATTGGACAATCTTTAAAAAAAAAAAAGAGGCTTAATTTGCTTATAACATCAGCATCCATTATTCCATTATTGTATGTTTAGTGTCATAATTATGAAAGTTGTTCACATAAATATAGTTGATTTGAGAAATTAGTAATGACAAAAGCAGCAAAACATTTTTTAAAAAAACATATATAAGCAACGGCCTACACTGATAACATCAAGTGAGTTTCATTTGACAATGGTTAGTCTAAAAAGGGGAAAGAAAAAGCTTGCAAAATTTATCAATCACTTTTGATTGTTTGAAGGTATTACACGTTGTGTTATCAGAATATCCAATTGAGGCAACAATTATAATAATATCTATGCAAGTTGTTTAACTGATCATCAACTCCTTTGAGGAACTGAATAAGAGTATGAAGGTATTAATTTCCATGTGAGGCAGCATATGATATATGAAGCAAAGGAAAGAGCTGTTTTTGTAAAGCTTACATGTCCCACATCGGAATGAGTTAATGTATAGACAGCCGAGAGCTGCTATATAAGCTGATGCCCGTTAACCAGCAAAATCATACCTTTCTCGGCCTTTTGGCTAAGATCAAGTGTAGTATCTGTTCTTATCAGTTTAATATCTGATATGTGGGCCATTGGTTCACACGATATTAACTCATTTTTAAAGGGGGGAGTGTGCACTAAGGTAGCTTGCTACCTGCTCTCTCGTGTGTCGACCATGTGTTGCACTACTGCATTGGCCTGGCTTACCCCACTAAATCTAGTCCAATATCTTTTTCATCTGAGCCCAATGAAATGGCCGGCCTCATCTTTTTTCTTTTTACCCTTAAGAGCTTTGCCCTATATAACTAATGCAGGTCATAAATCCCATTTTAGTTTATGGCAATACTTGCGTTGTTAATGACGAAAAATATTTTAATCCCGGCTCAACTTAGGTATGAAAATGTTCGTGGAATTCAGTAGAAAAAAATGAATGAACACAAGAATTTGAAATAAGCCACCTATTTCTGGTGGCCATGAATTAATGATATATTGTCCTTGGGGTTTTCAGTTCATGGCAGGCAGGTAAGATACCCAGTATCTACCAAATGGTAAGATACCTAGTATTGTTGCAGCAGATTGCTCATCGACGAACCCATGCATATATATACATACTAAGGCCGACAAGGCCATACCTGACTGCTATACACAAGACACTGTCTACAAGCCTCTAAAGAGTACGCAATATCATAAAGTCTGGACAGGGCCCCGCCATACCCATATGTACATGCAAAAATATTGTACCGAGATTAGATCGACACTCCGAAACAAGGGGAGTGCTCCAATATCCTCTGAGTCAGCAACCTACTAATGCGGATCGTCGCCTTGCCTACGTGAGCCTGCGGGCATGAAACGCAGCGTCCCCCTATAAAAGGGACATCAATACGACTAATGTATCGAGTATGTCAGGCATGAAGAATAGCATAACAGAGACATAAAAGTAAACTGAGACAAGGAACAACCAACCAGTAGTGAATGCCTCTGAGGGCCATAATATGCATAAGTATCATGTATGTGCAGAATGCCTCTGAGGGCCATAATATGCCTAAATTCCATGCACAATGCGGTGATACATATACATATGCATATATAACACCATCAAGCCTCTGTGGGCATCCCATCATATCATATCGGCCTCTGTGGGCATAGTCATTATTGTGTATATCTGTACCAGCTGCAGGTGGTGGTGCGTATATAATGCATTCCCTTCTCCCATATCCCATACATATATAATGCATACATATAGTAGAGTATATAACTCCTTTGAGGTCCAGGTATGTACATGAATATAATGCATGAATGATATGATAATAAGACACTATAAGTTTGTCAGAGTAATGTAATATTGCTTCACCTCCAATTAACATTATGAATACTAAAATCCTTCCCATATATCTCAATAAGAATTTAGGAACATATTTAGACACAATAGGAATGAATAACATGAACATTCCTTAACTACTAAGAGTAGAGTAATTTATGGGACAATATTACGGTTACATTTCGTACATAGAACATGCCAAAAGAAGGAAATAATTTGCCTTAACATACCTATGTCGAGTCGTCTAACAACACAATTCACGCAGCTCGTCTAACGCCTCAACCTTAGCTTCACTTTACGTCACTACGAGTAATTCTCCGATCCGCTAAAATGGAAGAAAATATTGTTGCTTACTTTGTTTTCAGAAACACAATGTCAAACTAAGTGGGAAGGATCTAATTAACCTGTTGCATATGTTTTGGCTTGGATCTAAAATAGGAAAGTTAAGAAGAACAAATAGAAAGAACGTACAACACCCCTTTCTTATCCTAAAGAAAATATTAACTAAGTAGAATTAAATTCAAGGAATATTTCTCTCTTCATTTACACATGTCTTCCATGCACTTAATGTACCCTTTGACTCAACAACTTAATATAAGTCACCTAATGCCTTTAATCTATTACTTCCACGTGGAGAGGTAATGTCTTCATTACGTATTTCCAATTTAACTTAATTCTTTGTTTTCACTACAACCCGATATTTAATAAATTACACATATACTTAATTTCTTGGTCTCAATTCAATTGAATACTAATTATTTTAACGCACTTTATATACTCATTATCATGATCATGATCATGTGATATACCACTAGTCCATAGCCTCTTTAGACACACACAAGTTCTTATTTCCCAATCACCGTCATCGCACTTTTAAGTCCTAAATTATTTCGGGACCGCATCTTTTTATATACTAAGCTCTTGATGTGAATACCTAAGTATAAGAAAAATTTCTCGGCCTCAGTTCTACTTGCATACATCTAGCTCTTCAAACCATCACCCGAAAGTACGGGGTGTTACATCCTTTCCCCCTTAGAAACATTCATCCTCGAATGTTGGGGTGACATATCTAATCCCCGCCACGTAGCCAGAAAACACAACCACCTTTTCATGGGGCCATATAATATATAACACACATCTTTACATCAGACCCCACATGGTCCGCAAGCATTAATTATAATAATATGAAATAGAACTCACCTTATGTTTCTCTCAAAACCTCAGCGTTGGTCTGAAATAGGTAGGGATATTTGTGTTTCATCTCCTCTTCCGCCTCCCATGTCATTTCTTCTACGTTCTTATTCCGCCCAAGAACTTTCATGGAGGCTACTTCTTTAGTCCTCAACTTGCGGACTTGTCGATCTAAGATAAAAATAGGAACCTCTTCATATGATAGATCCTCCGTAACCTTCACATCGTCAATTGGTATAATTCGGGAAGGATCTCCAACACACGCTCTCAACATAGAAACATGGAAAATCGGATGGAAAAACTCTAACTCCGAAGGCAAGTCCAATTCGTAAGCTACTTGGCTGATTCATCGAATTATGCGATATGACCCAATATACCTTGGGCTGAGCTTTCCTTTTTTCCCAAATCTCATTACCCCATTCATAGGCGAGATCTTCAAAAATACCCAATCATCTACCTGAAACTCTAAGTCTCGCCGTCGTACATCTGAATACGACTTCTAACGACTCTGAGCGGTTAACAACCGTTCTTGGATAAGCTTCACCTTCTCTATGGCTTGGTGTACTACGTCAGGCCCAATTGACTCTGATTCTCCTACCTCGAACCATCCAATAGGATATCTACACCTCTGTTTATACAAATCCTCGTATGGAGCCATTTTAATGCAAGCATGATAACTGTTATTGTATGAAAACTCAATAAAGGGTAAATGATCATCCCAACTTCCCTTAAAGTCCAATACACAATCTCGTAGCATGTCCTCGAGCGTCTAAATCGTACGCTTGACCCATTTGCGTTATACTTCCGTTTGAGTATCCATTTACAACCCAACGGTTTATTTTCCGGAGGAAGATCAACCTACTCTCAAGTATGGTTATGCAGAATGGAGCCTATTTCACTCTCAATAGCTTCTTTCCAGAGCTGTGCCTCTGGAGTTGATAATGCTTCAGCAATTGTCCTTGGTTCATCATCAACCATATAAGTTACTAAGTCAGGACCGAAGGATTTATCCTTCCTGGCCCTTTTACTTCGCCTTAGTTCCATCTCTAGAGTCTCCAAGTTCTGAGAATCTGGAACACTAGATTCCGAATATTCAGCTACCTCGAGATCCACTAGATCTGAACCATCTAGATCCAGGCCGTCAACGACTCCCGATTCCTGAGATCTTTGTTCATAACTTCGTTTGCGAGAGGTTATGTGTTTTTCCTTTCTAGGAAAGGTATCTTCAAAGAATTATGCATTCATTGATTCCATGATTGTACCTCCGTGGATATCTGGAATATCTGACTTATGCACTAAGAAGCGATAAGCACTACTATTATTTGCATATCCGATGAATAAGCAATCTACAGTCTTAGGCCCAATCTTGACCTGCTTTGGCTTGGGTACTTCAACCTTTGCCAGACAACCCCACGCCTTTAAATATTTATAGGTGGGTTTCTTTCCCTTCCATGACTCATATGAAGTTTTGTCCTTACCCTTATGTGAGATTCTTTTAAGAATCGTATTAGCGGTAAGGACAGCTTCTCCCCACATGTTTTGAGGAAGACCGGAATTGATGAGCTAGGCATTCATCATTTCCTTTAATGTGCAGTTCTTACGTTCCGCCACACCGTTCGATTGAGGTGAGTATGGAGTCGTCGTTTGATGAACAATGCCTTCTTGGGCACAATATTCCTCAAATGACGCTACATATTCTCTCTCTCTATCGCTACGAATGGATTTAATCCGCATGCTTAGTTGGTTCTCAACTTCTGCTTTGTAATGTCGAAACACTTCAAATGCTTCATCCTTACTTTTCAATAAGTAAAGGTAACAATACCTTGTGATATCATCAATGAATGTCACAAAGTACTTATTCCCCCCTCTAGTTTGAGCAAACTTCAAATCACATATATCTGTGTGAATAAGTTTTAGAGGAGCGGTATTCCTTTCGACGGATCGAAAAGGAAGCTTTGTGAGTTTTGCCTCTACGCACACCTCACAATTATATTGAGGGTTTACGTCGATAGACAGCAATAACTGCAACTTTACCAACCTTTGGATGGATTTGTAGTTGACATGTCCTAATCTATAATGCCATAAATTAGAGGACTCAAGCAAGTAAGATTAATAGGCTTCAATATTATTGCTTTTACGTAATACATATATGGTGTTCACTTTGAAGAGGCCTTTACAGATGAATCCTCTTCCCACAAACGTTCCATTCTTAGTGACTACAAATTTATTGGACTCAAACACTAGACTAAAACCAGCATTAAACCAATAAAGGACCTGAAATTAAATTTCTTCTAATCTCAGGAACATGCATCACTTCCTTCAAAGTGAGCTCCTTTCCAGAAGTCATCTCAGGACTACCTTTCCTATCCCCCAGCACGTTAGAGGAAGCGTTGTTGTCCATGGGCAACTTCTTGTTTGTAACCGGTGTATAAGTGGAGAAAGCATCTCTGTTGGAACAGATGTGTATTGTAGAACCTGTGTCCATCCACCATTGCATAGGATTCTCAACCAGATTTGCTTCTAGCACCACCGATGCGAACTCCTCAATCATGTCGTCCAGAAACTGGTCCTTGACAACGTTAACCTCAGCCTTGCCCTTAGCCTTGGCCTTCTCTTGTTGTTTGATCTTGAGCTTACGACAGTCCTTGATCATGTGACCAGGTTTCCCACAGTGGTGACAGTTTTCTTTGAACTTCTCTGATGCTTGGGTTATGCTATCTTTCTGGAACTTGCGCTTTTTGCTTAGGTTCCCTTTGGCCTCAGCCAGATTTATCTTTACCTCAGCGGGTTGTTTACCCCTAGGCAAGGCCTTCTTATTATCTTCCTGAATTTGGAGTTTGATAATAAGTTCTTCAAAGGTCATCTCTTTTGTCTTGAGCTTTAAGTAGCTCATAAATTCATTCCACGAAGGAGGTAACTTTTCAATTAGTGATGCAACCAAAAACTGCTCGTTTGGCTTCATACCTTCCAAATCTAGGTGATGTAAAAACATTTGGAATTCCTGGACTTAGGACATCACTGTCTTACTATCCACCATTTGAAATTTCAGAAAATTTCCCAATGATGAATTTCTTAGTACCTGCATCTTGTGCGTTGTACTTCTTTTGTAGCTTCTCCCACAACTCTTTGGCAGTGCTAACGGTGCAATACACCGTGTAGAAAGGGTCTGACAAGCAGTTCAATATGTAATTCTTACACATGAAATCACTATGACTCCATGCATCAAGAACTATCTTCATGCCATTAATGACATGAATACCTAAGCCCCCTTCACCCATTTCAGAAGGCGAAGGGGCCATTTCATATCCAGCTTGTGGAGGATCTTCTGTTAGGAAACGTGTCATTCCCATAACAGTCAGATAGAAGAGCATTTTTGTTGCCATCTTTTGAAGTTTGACCCCATGAACTTTTCAAGGCGTTCATGGTGAAATCCATCGGGTGGAGGAGCGGCAACATTCCCTTGAGTGGCAGCAAATGCTTTTAATGAGCCTTGAGCAACCGGTAACGCATTAGGAGTGCCTTGAACAATGGGGAAGGCAGAGAGATTGCCTTGAGCAGCATCAGCAGAATCAGAATCAGTTTGATTTATACAGTCATCTTTCTAACTTAGTTACTTACAACAAAATCTTGTCTTAAAATTGTTGGGATACAATTGTTGTAGGGAACGGGAAGTAAATAACTATTACAATAGTAGAAAAGATAAACAAACTATTACAATAAAATTGGAAATCAAAACCTTACAAACTGCTTGTGTGATTTGCTGAGTCGAGTGATGTCACTCTGTCTTTAAGACAAGATTGCCTCGTATATATCCTTTTACGGTATTGAGCAATAGTCTCCAAAGATACAACAACAACTTTAACAAGTGAGCAAAGGAAACTCAAGTGTTACTCTTAAAGAACTTTGAGTATAATGACTTTGCTAGAGAGGAAGAATATGAAATCAGAAAATCTGGAGAATTCTTTAAGTGTTGAGTGTAGTGTGTTTCAATTGAGCCAAAGGTCTCAATTTATAGTGTAAGTAGAAGACCCCTCAACTAGACAACTAATGGCCTTCAATAGTCATGTAATTGCACTTGATTGAGAGGTTACATTCAGCCAAATAATGGTTGAATTCATGTGACAAGTAATGGAGAATCAATGCTCCAAAACCAGCCCAAACGTCAGATTTTTCCAACTTCCCGTCGCAGCATTCTGCCTCCGAAGCACCATGGCGTTGTGAATCAGCGCCGCAACTCCAGTAGCTGACCAACCATTTTGCACCGCAGCGCAGCCTGGGAGGCGCTCCGGCGCCGCAGCCCTTCACGGCTCCATGGCGATTTATGACTCGTTTCATTTTACACTTTGTACACTTCTTCCTTCATTTACCAACGTGTAATACTTTGTGATTTGGCCAATAACCGTCCATAATTCTATTTCTCAAACGTATTACATACGTACCAATATCTCTTTCACTAATAAAATTTGCGATACTTGGCACTATGTGTGCACGTGTGTGGAAATGACGTTTCCGACGTGCGGGCCCAATAGTTCGAGTCATAAATTAATGGGATATACTTATTTCCACATTTAGTAAATTTCCAACAGATTCTTCTCCTAGGTTAGAGAGCTTCAGCAATAGTCTAGAAAGCTTACTGATTGGTGATGGTTCACCCAAATGTAATGCCTTAGACAGTGGAAGTAATAACCGGAATTCATGAGTCACTCTTCAGGAAGTTCCACCCACTTTTTCCCAGCCATTGTCTGCTAACATTCAGTTTTCAGAGAGCAGTTCCCTGGTTGGAGCTCAAGATTTGCCACTTGTTTTGCTGTCTCCATCAGATATCATTATGCATGAGCCCTTACAGTTACAAGAAATTGTGCCTGAAAATAATATGGATATTAATGGATCAGAGACGGGCAATGGTTCTTACATGGATCGCACATTATAGGGAAATTGATACTTTTTTCTCCCGACTTTGAAATTGAGTGGGAGAGTGATTTGATGGATGACGCTATAGGAGAGTTTCCTAGTGTGGGTGATCCCTTCTGGGAAAAGTTTCTTCAAAGTCCATTCCCTACCGAGACAAAGGAGATGGACTCGGTTGAAATAGAAGATATTAAGACTACTGAAACTAAGCCACTAGAAAATGGATGGGACAAAGTTCAGAACATGGAACATCTTACTGAGCAAATGGAGCTACTAACATCAAATAGTAAAAAAGTATGATCGGTCACCAAAGAAAATGTACATGAGGTAATCTAGAAACTTCATCTCTGAGTGTGTTGGGTCATGGGTAACTTCCCATAAGATAGTAGCTCTAATACATGCTTTCGCCTTTGTCATTGGATTTCTTTGCATATATAGAAAGCTTCATGATTCATCTGGATTAGTCTTATGGAGTTCACCTCCACTTTTTGTTTCTTTCTCACATTGAGCTGAATGGACCTACCATGCTAAAGCTACGTTGGAGGTTTCCTTTTTCCCTTTCTAATTTCTCACTATTTAAGCTCTCTGATCATTTAAGTATGTAGAAGTTACATACCTTTTGTTAATGTTGGAGATGTTGTGACATTTGATCCAACATATCTCCTGAAGTATTGATTTGGATGTATAAGAATGTTGGGACAAATGTTGCACAACATTCGGACCAATATTTTTAGAACTGATTTTTCCTTACTTCATGTAATGATTACTATGTGGTAAATATAAC
This sequence comes from Anisodus acutangulus, assembly GCA_029783415.1. Classification (NCBI taxonomy): domain Eukaryota; kingdom Viridiplantae; phylum Streptophyta; class Magnoliopsida; order Solanales; family Solanaceae; genus Anisodus; species Anisodus acutangulus. The sequence continues at coordinate 33,648,810 of CM056498.1, read as the reverse complement.
TTGGCAAGGTAAAAAGAAGTTGGTAAATACGTGTGAAGAATGAGTCAAGGCTGCTGCTTTTCGTGAGGAACAAGTCAAAGTTTTTAAAGGATTTTGCTCATTGATCGTCTCCAACAAATCCTACCACCGCTTCACCTTTCCCTCAACCTCCACAACCGATCGATGAGTTTTTCAAGGAAGACTATCTACTATAAATATAGATGCTACTACAGTGAATCGATATCCAGAATCAAAAAGTAAAAATATCAAGAGAGCTCTCAGGATTTTATCTCAGAAATCTGGATCACATGTGTTGCCTGAGTGTGTTGACAACATTCTGTCCAACATTACAATTGTTGTTTAAATTCTAGATTAGTTTTGTATGGAGCGATTGTAATTAGAGGTTGTCTATGTCTACATAGTTATATTTTTCAGGCAGAAGTCATCCGCGACTTCAATTTTTAATTTTTTTTCGTTTTATCTTGTAAATCTGTAAAGAAAAGAATTTGTATATTTGTATATAATATATATACAATACATTTGGTCATTGACCATCATAAGTTATATATATATAATATAACTTATAAAAATTAAAAACTTGTGTGTTCTTTAAATTTCCGCTGCATTACTCTTCAAAGTTTTCTGTTTTGCTAAAATATTGTTACTGGTGTCGGACAACATAATTTTCGACATTCAAAAACAGAATTGACATTCGATTTATTTTTATCTCTTATTTTTACTTTCCGTAGCGTTTCACACCCCCTTCAACTTTTATTTGATTATGTTCCGTTCATCTTTTTTTGCAAGATTGTTGGCTTTGAAGAGAGAACTTCATTTATTGGTTGTGACTTTATGGAAAATTATGTGCCTCTGTGTTTTCAAGTTGTAGTATACCTCCGTGAGTTGATTAGATGAGAAGTTATTGTGGGTTACAACAGTTGCAGGAAACGGGAAATAAGTAAATATTACAAATTGTTAGAAAGGATAAACTACAGATTACAACAAACTGGAAATAAGAACGATTACAAACTCCTTGTGATTTGCTGAGTCGAGTGATGACACTCTGTCTTTAAGACAAGATTGCCCCGTATATATCATTTTACGTTGTCAGGCAATAGTCTCCCAAGATACAACAACAACTTAACAAATGAGCAAATGAGACTCAATTGTTACTCTTGAAGAACTTTGATTAAAGTAAACTTGTTAGAGAGGAAGAAGAAGATTTCAGAAAATTCTGTGAGTATTTTTTAGTGTTGAACAATTGAGCCAAAGGCCTCAATTTATAGTGTAAGGAGATGACCCATCAACTAGCCAACTAATGCCCTTCAATAGCCATGTAAGGGGTTACATTCAGCCAAATAATGGCTGAATTCATGTGCCAAATAATGGAGATTTAATGCTCCAAAATCAGCCCAAAAGTCAGAACTTTCCATCTTTCCGTCGCAACATTCTGCCTCCGAAGCACCACGGTTCTAAAAAATGACTCATCTCTTGAAGAATATTTTCAATTGTTCGATTGGAGACCGGAAAATATTTTTCAGGAAAAAAATTTATAGAAAATTTACTTTTTTGAGATGGAATATTTATAGAGGATAAAAGTATCAAACAGAAAGTTCAAAGTTACCAGTTTCAAAAAAAATGTAGCAAATAGAAAGTATTCAAAAAAATTTAGTATCAGCGATTGACAATAATGTCTTCTAAGTGTTGGTTGAGCACTAAGAGTTGATATAGTTGTGAAGGAAACTGACTTTTGTCCAAAAGTGAGGGTAGTCATTTTCTCTCTTTTGGTGGAAAATATTTCTTGTAATCAAACCCTAGAAAATGACTTCCAAAATTTCCATGATGTTTGATTTTCTCTTTTCAAATTCTCTTTCACCTTTGTTTTCATCTAGCTTTACAACTTTTATCCTTATTACTCTTATACAGATTCCTCAGCCAGCACTATGAGGTTATTTTCTGCATTATCCTTTGTAGAATTTTGTCAATTGAATTGGGCCTTGACCCACTTAGAGGAATAAAAGCTTGATTAAGCAAAAGAAAAAAAACATTAGGTGCTAGTGATACATTACAACTCAATATACACTTTTTCTGGCTTTAGGAAGCAAATCTTCAGTTTAAAGGTCAAAAATAAAGTGGAGTTAAGAGACAAAATCATACTCTCTTTTCCCAATATTCTGATTCTTTTCAACGCCCTTTTTAAAATTTATTTAAATTAAGCTTTTGTCAACTTACTTGGTTAGTGCTTACTTTGATATTGGATAGGTTTTCAACTTCCTTCAAGATAGTCCCTTCTAGAGGGTATGGCGAGGTTGGGTGCAGAACAATTTATATTTATCATAATATTATTTCTTTTGAGGTTTTTCATAATATTTATTCTTTTTTCCTATCTAAATGGTATCTGAGCCATGGATTCAACATGTTACTTCCAGACAGTATAATTTTGTTTAAATGAATATTTTTAAGTCTTACAAACATAATATAAAAAATGTTAGATCGGAAGAGTATGATCTTCCACAACAGCTAGATGCTTTAAATAAATGGACAATTTTATCTATTGCCACTAAAGAAATTTATAATTTTGGCATATTTGAAAATTTGCAAAATAATCATGTTGTTACAACAATTGAAGAGTATGTCCAGATGGATAACCAGGAAAGAACTATACAATTATTCTCCGATTTTGATATAGAAAGGTATCCAAAGTAGAATTATAAATTTTTGCATATTGGATTAGTGCAGATTGCATTCAAACCTTTAACATTAGAAGGGTTACCTGAAAGTTTTATGGCAGTCCTAAGAGATGCTAGAAACTTAAACTGGAGACAATCTCTCATGGGTGCTATGCAGTCAAGCCTAGCTTATGGCCCAGTTTATTTTGATATCAGACCAAACCTTACTTTATCTCTATCTGATCCATATATTTTGCATGCTTTAACATTATATGTAAAAGCTCATGGGTATAATTACATGCCAGAAACATAAATTATGTGTGTCTGTTATCGTATCTATTTCTGTGTGTTAGATACTATGAATCTTAATTGTACGATTATTGATGATAAGAGAAAAAGACAAATGGTTTTAATAGAAACCAACTTAGCTAAAAGGTCTAAGATAACAACTAGAAGGCCGATACATTGGGATGAAATTGAATATCCAAATGATTGGTTAATTGAAAATGCAGTCCCTGTCCAGCCTAGGATAAATACTCAGATTGCTCAAGTTGTTCAGACCACTGAAGGTAATATACAACTTCAATTTGCACAGCAACTACCTAGATTAGATAGATCTATGTCATCTCATTATTATATATCTCATATAGATGAAGCTCTCAGACCCTCTACATCTAGAGCGTCAACCTCCCAAATCAGGGAAAACCTATATAAAGTCACAACTCCTTCAGAAATCTCTCAAGAAGAAGAGATTAATAAAATCAAAATATGGAAAAACCAAATTCCTGTAGGAATTAAGACAGAGCAAATAGCTGATCCTACTCCCTCGGAGATGAATTTTGGAGATTTCTAATGAATAACAATCAAGGAAATACTCCTTCTTTGGATTATAGTTCAGGGTCAGATTTAAGAAAAATAATTACAAAAGAATTTCTAAAAGATGAGTATGCTCTTTTTAGGAAATGATTTTTTGCCTTCTTTAATAAAGAAGAACAAATTATTATTTGAGACCAATTTTATGATCAATTACAGAAACAACAGGATTATAAGCCTTTTGTTGGATGGTTTATTGAGGACTATGCCTTACCTAGTTTGAATGTTATTGAAAGACAATGACATTTAGACTCTAAGAGAATTCTTAGGAGCATTTATCCTCCAGATGAACCTTTTTCATTAAAAAGGGACAAAGTAATTCTAAATTACAAGCTCAACCATATATGAAGCTTGTATATCAGACCCTTCCTAATGGTCCAACTATTGATCATATCAATAAATTATTTTGCCAAAATAATTACACTAATATTAATTTAAAGATAATTAGTGAACAAATAAACTTGTTACATAACAAGATTGACCAACTTAGATCTCTTATAGAGAATCAATGAATCAAGATTGACACCAATGAAGTCAGATCAACAAAAGACTTGGAAATCCTAGCTAGTCATCAACCTCCTCCTTCAATGGAAGGCATTCACCTAGGGAAAAAATCAACAAAAAATTAGTAGGTGATTTACTCTCAAAATTTGAGTCTAGATTAAAAATTAGTGAACCTAGTAGTTCTACTCCAGGTGTTTGTATGATCAAAACATATGAATTATATGAGTCTGATAATGAAATACAGATTTCTGTTGTGTGTAGGCATCAATGGACTCCTAAATTAAACTCAAAAATTATTATTATCCGCTCCCTACTCCGTTAGATGTTCTAATAGAAGAACAAAACTATAAGGATGATGTTTCTGCGTATACATGAACATAAATAATTGAATGGAATATCGATGGTAGAGCTGATAGCCAAATCTTTAGGACCATCCATAAAATTCTTATGTATGCAGCCGCAGCTCGGGGTAATAATCATCCTGAAGCCCATATAGTTCAAATGATTACTGCAGATTTACAGGTCAGCTAAAAGCGTGGTGGGATAATTATCTTACCTCAGACAAAAAAAACTACAATATTTAATACAGTAAAACAAGAGGGTAATGAAACCCAGCCTAATTCGGTTATGACCTTAGCTCTTAGTACTCTAGCACGTTTTACATACAATTATTCTACTAATTATGATAATATCATGACTCTTTTACAAAATTATAATTGTCCTACCCTCACCTCATTTAGGTGGTATACGGATATATTCCTTAGCAGAGTTTTAAACCTCCTAGAAGCTAATACTAATTTTTGGAAAGCCAAATTTATAGATGGCGTCCCTTCTTTATTTACTGAAAAAATAAAAGGAACCCTGAGAAAGGATTCATGAGATTCCTAGATCCAATGGAATTTGTATTCTTATGGTCAGCTAATAGGCAAATGTATGGAAGAAGGTTTATCTTTGTGTAATGACATGAAGTTATAAAGACAGCTTAAAAAGCAGAAACTCATAGAAAAAGTTCAATTAGGAGAATTCTGTGAGCAATTTGGTTTTGAGGAACCTAGATCCTATTATCTAGGAAAAAGGATGAAATATTATAAAAAAACCTCAAAAGAAATAATATTATGATAAATATAGGTCTGCCTTTATAAAAGCGTGACTCGAAGAAGAAGAGCTAGGAATGAAAAGAAGGGTTATATCCCTAAAAAAAACAAGTTCCCACATGTTATTGTTGTGGGAAAAAGGGTCATTACGCTAATAAGTGTAAAAGTAAGAAAAAAATAGATAAGATAAAAAATCTTAATATAGATGATACAGTAGGACGCTTTAATGAAAGTATTTGTCTCATCCGAAGAATCTGGCGATTCAGATAATTAGTTAAATGTGAACTTAATAAGTTCTGAAAATAATGATGATATAAATTTTTTTTCTACTGAGGAAGAAACTCCTTGTGCCCGCACAAAGGAGAAATGTCAAAAAATCAATAAGGAGTCAGAAACTGATGAAGAGTTTTATAAGCTCAAAGCACAGTTTTCTAACTTTAGTATAAGTGTTATTAATGGTGAAGAAATTAATGACATTCTGGAAAATATCCCAGATAGGACTCAGAGGGCCGAAGCCTTTGAAGTATTGCTTAAAGCTAAAGAGAAGGAAGGATCTCCTCCTATACCTCCTAGAGTCAAAACAATAATGAATCAACCCAATAATTTTTCAGAAATTCTTGAAGAATTACATAAAAGAAGGAATCCCAATAATTCTTTAACACTCCAAGAATTGAAAAAAGAGATTCATAATCTTTAGACTTCCAGGAAATAACATCATCAGTTAGTCCAAATCAGCATAGCATACATAGTTAAAGAACAATAACATATCATTTACACATATATTTAGACAGATTTGAACTTGAAACCTCTTAATCCTAGTAACTTTACTTTAACCACCAAGTCAAAGTTTCATTAGCTTCTCTGTTGATCAATGGCTAAATAAACAAAAAAAAAAGGGTGTGGTGTGTGGGGGGTTGGGGAAGTAGCCTGCAGTGGAAAAGCAGAAGTTATAAATAGAAACTACATTCTCAATGGCTCCAGAGAATTTTGAAGGTGTTGAAAAGCTAAAATCTTACCTTTGAAATTGGTTGGACAAATTCTTAAAAGCAATTTGATGTCCAATTGCTTAATATATCAATCATGTCCACAGTAAGCTATTCTTGCATACTGTACTAGTAGAAAGATAAACCTATATTCCGTTTTTTTGGTCGAGTCCCAAGAAATTACCATAGTTAAAGTTGTTCTAACCGAAAATATAGTGTCAATGACCTCTTTATCTGAAGAGGAGGCTTAGTCATTTAGCTCTTACATGACCGGTTCAATCGAGATTTTCTTTTCCAGATTGCCAAAGCCAAGCATGACTTCTTATGAGCAAAAAGTCCTAAAATTCCCCCTAAAGAGGTAGAGTTGCAACTTCATGTCTGATCATCTCTTTGACCGACATAAGATAGTAGATTTCTCAGTGTGCAAAGCAAGATGGGGACATACTGAAAAACACATGTTAAAGCATAGTCGAATTGCTCATGGATATATCTGGCGCTAAGCTATTTTTTGCAGAGTTTAACCACCATGGATTGTTCTGCCCCAACCTCACCGTACCCTCTAGAAGGGACTATCTTGATGGAAGTTGAAAACCTATCCAATATCAAGGTAAGCACCAACCATGTAAGTTGACAAAAGCTTGATTTAAATAAATTTTAAAAAGGGCGTTGAAAGAAATCAGACTATTGGGAATAAAGAGTATGATTTTGTCTCTTTTAAATCCACTTTGTTCTTGTCCTTTAAACTGAAGCTTTGCTTCCTAAAGATAGAAAAAGTGTATATTGAGTAGTAATGTATCACTAGCACCTATTTTTTTTTCTTTTGCTTAATCAAGCTTTTATCCCTCTAAGTGGGTCAAGGCTCATTTCAATTGACAAAATTCTACAAAGACTAGTTATGCAGAAAATAACCTTCATAGTGCTGGCTGAGAAATCTGTATAAGAGTAATAAGGATAGAAGTTGTAAAGCTAGACGAAAACAAAGGTGAAAGAGAATTTGAAAAGAGAAAACCAAACATCATGGAAATTTCGGAAGTCATTTTCTAGGATTTGATTACAAGAAATATTTTTCAAGGAAAACATCTTCCACCAAAAGAGAGAAAATGACTACCCTTACTTTTGGACAAAAGTCAGTTTCCTTTACAACTATATCAACTCTTAGTGTTCAACCAACACTTAGAAGACATTATTGTCAATCGCTGATACTAAATTTTTTTGAATACTTTCTGTTTACTACATTTTTTTTTGAAATCGGTAATTTTGAACTTTCTGTTTTCTACATTTATTGATAAATGAATATTTATTCATTTACATAATATTTTTATACTTTTTGTGTGACATGCATTTTGTTATACATCTTCATTATTATTTTAATTAAGGTTCATGCATGTAATTTTAAATATATGTATTGAAAAATTAAAAAAATTAAACTAAGTACATTGTAACAAATTTAGTAAAGGATGAACATGAACTATCATGTATGCATGAATTTTATTTTAATAATTATTAATTATAATTATTGAGAAACTAAAAGATGAAATTAAGTTAAACTATCTAACAAAAAAACTAGTAAATACGTAATACATGAATGAACTTTATATTAATTGAGAAACTAAAATTTGAACTAAGTACTTTGTAAGAAACAATTTCAAAAAACGAAACGCATGAATTGTATATTGATAAAATAAAGTACATTGTAACAAAAAAATTATTAAATATTATGCATGAACACAAACTCTATAAATACGTTAGTTTTCTTTTCATTCTCAAATCACTAGATTTTTCTTTTATTTCTCCTTCATGGCTTCAAATTTGAAAGGAGTGAAAAAATTCACCTTGACTGATAAATTGAGAATAGCATTATGTGAGAATAATAATTACAAACAATCAAATAATAATTCAATAATTGCAAATGCCATAAATATTAATCTTATTAATAATACGAATGTGTTCAAGTGCATTTGTCCCTAATAATGATTGTCTCTAGGACATACATAGTTACACTTAAGTCCTTCATGCTTATAATAGTAATGGTTGGAAGAATACTCCAAAGTCCATGATGGCTACCTCGGGCGCCATCATAGTAAGGGAGTGGTGCAAAACATTTGTTTTCATGTTACTTCGAATTAATAAACCACACTAGAGCTGCTGCAAACATCCCCTATCTACATTGATTTGCTCTATATTTCCTGTTTTACACTAGTTTATTTAGAGATTTTCCCAATCTTAGCATAGATTTCTGATGAATTCAGGTAAGTAGTGATGGTTGTATCTTTATTTGGAAAGTCCCTGGTTCTTTATCGTCAAGGATGCTGTGGAAAATTAAGGAAAATGCTTGTCCGCTATCCCCACCAAAGTTTGCTGCTCCAGCAACTTCAGGTCAAATCAAACTTCATGAGGTTAATTACCACCAACCTGAAGGCATATCTATGACCCCAAAGCTCTTCCAAGTAAATCAGAGAGTACTCTGTCGAGAAGGGAGTTCACCAGCGACAGTATTTAAATTCAGTATTTCAAGACTCCCGAAATGGGCACAAGCCAAAGTTACTAACCTTCATTCCTTGATGACTGATCCTAATTGCTCATCCTCCAAGGTATCTCAAGATATAGTAGTAAAACTGCTAATTGCTTGTTATAACTCTTTCTAGTGTAGATACTTTACACGATCATGTTCTTTTGTCTTTTCCATACATTTATGTTCTTTTACGTCAATAAAGGATAATTTGTGTGTCACGTCGAACGTTTGCCTCATTTTAACAATTCGTGAGAATATCTTTCTTATTCGCCCTTTTTTCTTCATTGTGCCAACAAATTTTATTATTTCCTTTGATTTTGATGTACATAATAGAAATTGTGCCTCATCCAAAGCTAACTGAGGAAACATGTAGGGACCAACAATCAAGCGATCCTTGTCCAGTTCGTTGAGGCAATACTATGTGCAAATGCCTTGTTTTCACTGAGATGTTTTCTGTACCTTTGCAGACTGGAAAAACTGGATCAGCCGATATGGAGAGACCAACCTGTGAAACTGTTCTTGTGTATGAAGAGGCACTACATAATTTGGATGCTGCAGCTGATAGAGCAGTGCAGTTGTTTTCTAAATTAGTAAGTCAACATGGGAGAATAGACAGTTCAAGGGAGCCTGAAAATCAATTATTGGCCAAGGCAGCAGAAATGCTTGTGCCAATAGCAAAGAAACTCGATGCTACTGCCAAAGTGGCACAATCTGCCAACACCGGTTCCAATGGGAAGGCAAAATGGATATTTCAACGAATGAAATTTCAGGTTATTAGATAAAACTGATCCACATCAACTAGTCAAGCTGAAGGGTTGGCACTAGCTTGTTATCTCAGGTAATATGACTTGATTGTTTCCCCAGCAGTGACAAATCTATTTCCTTACCCTCAATTTCTAACATTAGACAACAACTATGCCTAACTCTCAAACTAGTTACTCCCTCTATTCCATTTTATGTGACACTCTTTCTTTCCTAGATCGTTTTAGAAAGAATGACATATTCCTATATTTAGAAAAAATACAACTTTAAACTTCCCATTTTATAGCCCCAAAAATGTTGTGGCATGTTAACACCACAAATTTCAAGTCTTTCGTTCTTACTTTTCTTTCTTTCGTAAACTCCGTGCCCAGTCAAATTGGTTCATTTGCATTGAGCTAATCCTTCTCTCTCAACTTGTAATTGTAATTTGATTTGAATAAATGCTTGGTGCTAGCATTACTTCTGAAATATCCTACTTGGTACAAGAGCTGGATCTTGGAAGCCCTTGAAACAGCCTGTGGCACAATACTTATTTTCTCAGAAATGTCATCAGTTGATTGTATATGAGGTTTTAACTGAGCATACTATGTATCATTTCTCAAAATGTGCTTTTCCTGGGGAATTCATTTTCTTCGAAATGTCAGCACATTGGAAGCTTTACTGTTTGTTCATGCTACAGGATCTACACAGAGCAACACTTGGCCTTGCTTTCACATTTGGAGAACACTAGCTCCTTTCAAGGCGGCAATGCTTCTCATGGCTTGTTGCCAAGGAAGCATGTCCAACATTGGACAATCTTTAAAAAAAAAAAAGAGGCTTAATTTGCTTATAACATCAGCATCCATTATTCCATTATTGTATGTTTAGTGTCATAATTATGAAAGTTGTTCACATAAATATAGTTGATTTGAGAAATTAGTAATGACAAAAGCAGCAAAACATTTTTTAAAAAAACATATATAAGCAACGGCCTACACTGATAACATCAAGTGAGTTTCATTTGACAATGGTTAGTCTAAAAAGGGGAAAGAAAAAGCTTGCAAAATTTATCAATCACTTTTGATTGTTTGAAGGTATTACACGTTGTGTTATCAGAATATCCAATTGAGGCAACAATTATAATAATATCTATGCAAGTTGTTTAACTGATCATCAACTCCTTTGAGGAACTGAATAAGAGTATGAAGGTATTAATTTCCATGTGAGGCAGCATATGATATATGAAGCAAAGGAAAGAGCTGTTTTTGTAAAGCTTACATGTCCCACATCGGAATGAGTTAATGTATAGACAGCCGAGAGCTGCTATATAAGCTGATGCCCGTTAACCAGCAAAATCATACCTTTCTCGGCCTTTTGGCTAAGATCAAGTGTAGTATCTGTTCTTATCAGTTTAATATCTGATATGTGGGCCATTGGTTCACACGATATTAACTCATTTTTTAAAGGGGGGAGTGTGCACTAAGGTAGCTTGCTACCTGCTCTCTCGTGTGTCGACCATGTGTTGCACTACTGCATTGGCCTGGCTTACCCCACTAAATCTAGTCCAATATCTTTTTCATCTGAGCCCAATGAAATGGCCGGCCTCATCTTTTTTCTTTTTACCCTTAAGAGCTTTGCCCTATATAACTAATGCAGGTCATAAATCCCATTTTAGTTTATGGCAATACTTGCGTTGTTAATGACGAAAAATATTTTAATCCCGGCTCAACTTAGGTATGAAAATGTTCGTGGAATTCAGTAGAAAAAAATGAATGAACACAAGAATTTGAAATAAGCCACCTATTTCTGGTGGCCATGAATTAATGATATATTGTCCTTGGGGTTTTCAGTTCATGGCAGGCAGGTAAGATACCCAGTATCTACCAAATGGTAAGATACCTAGTATTGTTGCAGCAGATTGCTCATCGACGAACCCATGCATATATATACATACTAAGGCCGACAAGGCCATACCTGACTGCTATACACAAGACACTGTCTACAAGCCTCTAAAGAGTACGCAATATCATAAAGTCTGGACAGGGCCCCGCCATACCCATATGTACATGCAAAAATATTGTACCGAGATTAGATCGACACTCCGAAACAAGGGGAGTGCTCCAATATCCTCTGAGTCAGCAACCTACTAATGCGGATCGTCGCCTCATCTTTTTTCTTTTTACCCTTAAGAGCTTTGCCCTATATAACTAATGCAGGTCATAAATCCCATTTTAGTTTATGGCAATACTTGCGTTGTTAATGACGAAAAATATTTTAATCCCGGCTCAACTTAGGTATGAAAATGTTCGTGGAATTCAGTAGAAAAAAATGAATGAACACAAGAATTTGAAATAAGCCACCTATTTCTGGTGGCCATGAATTAATGATATATTGTCCTTGGGGTTTTCAGTTCATGGCAGGCAGGTAAGATACCCAGTATCTACCAAATGGTAAGATACCTAGTATTGTTGCAGCAGATTGCTCATCGACGAACCCATGCATATATATACATACTAAGGCCGACAAGGCCATACCTGACTGCTATACACAAGACACTGTCTACAAGCCTCTAAAGAGTACGCAATATCATAAAGTCTGGACAGGGCCTCGCCATACCCATATGTACATGCAAAAATATTGTACCGAGATTAGATCGACACTCCGAAACAAGGGGAGTGCTCCAATATCCTCTGAGTCAGCAACCTACTAATGCGGATCGTCGCCTTGCCTACGTGAGCCTGCGGGCATGAAACGCAATGGCCTCTATAAAAAGGGACATCAATACGACTAATGTATCGAGTATGTCAGGCATGAAGAATAGCATAACAGAGACATAAAAGTAAACTGAGACAAGGAACAACCAACCAGTAGTGAATGCCTCTGAGGGCCATAATATGCATAAGTATCATGTATGTGCAGAATGCCTCTGAGGGCCATAATATGCCTAAATTCCATGCACAATGCGGTGATACATATACATATGCATATATAACACCATCAAGCCTCTGTGGGCATCCCATCATATCATATCGGCCTCTGTGGGCATAGTCATTATCGTGTATATCTGTACCAGCTGCAGGTGGTGGTGCGTATATAATGCATTCCCTTCTCCCATATCCCATACATATATAATGCATACATATAGTAGAGTATATAACTCCTTTGAGGTCCAGGTATGTACATGAATATAATGCATGAATGATATGATAATAAGACACTATAAGTTTGTCAGAGTAATGTAATATTGCTTCACCTCCAATTAACATTATGAATACTAAAATCCTTCCCATATATCTCAATAAGAATTTAGGAACATATTTAGACACAATAGGAATGAATAACATGAACATTCTTAACTACTAAGAGTAGAATCATTTATGGAACAATATTATATTTATGTTTCGTACTTAGAACATACCAAAAGAAAGAAGGATTTGCCTTAACATACATGTGTCGATTCGCCTAACAACACAATTCACGCAGCTCGTCTAGCACCTCAACCTTAGCTTCACTTTACGTCACTACGGAGTAATTCTCCGATCCGCTAAAATGGAAGAAAATATTGTTGCTTACTTTGTTTTCAGAAACACAATGTCAAACTAAGTGGGAAGGATCTAATTAACCTGTTGCATATGTTTTGGCTTGGATCTAAAATAGGAAAGTTAAGAAGAACAAATAGAAAGAACGTACAACACCCCTTTCTTATCCTAAAGAAAATATTAACTAAGTAGAATTAAATTCAAGGAATATTTCTCTCCTCATTTACACATGTCTTCCATGCACTTAATGTACCCTTTGACTCAACAACTTAATATAAGTCACCTAATGCCTTTAATCTATTACTTCCACGTGGAGAGGTAATGTCTTCATTACGTATTTCCAATTTAACTTAATTCTTTGTTTTCACTACAACCCGATATTTAATAAATTACACATATACTTAATTTCTTGGTCTCAATTCAATTGAATACTAATTATTTTAACGCACTTTATATACTCATTATCATGATCATGATCATGTGATATACCACTAGTCCATAGCCTCTTTAGACACACACAAGTTCTTATTTCCCAATCACCGTCATCGCACTTTTAAGTCCTAAATTATTTCGCATCTTTTTATATACTAAGCTCTTGATGTGAATACCTAAGTATAAGAAAAATTTCTCGGCCTCAGTTCTACTTGCATACATCTAGCTCTTCAAACCATCACCCGAAAGTACGGGGTGTTACATCCTTTCCCCCTTAGAAACATTCATCCTCGAATGTTGGGGTGACATATCTAATCCCCGCCACGTAGCCAGAAAACACAACCACCTTTTCATGGGGCCATATAATATATAACACACATCTTTACATCATACCCCACATGGTCCGCAAGCATTAATTATAATAATATGAAATAGAACTCACCTTATGTTTCTCTCGAAACCTCAGCGTTGGTCTGAAATAGGTAGGGATATTTGTGTTTCATCTCCTCTTCCGCCTCCCATGTCATTTCTTCTACGTTCTTATTCCGCCCAAGAACTTTCATGGAGGCTACTTCTTTAGTCCTCAACTTGCGGACTTGTCGATCTAAGATAGAAATAGGAACCTCTTCATATGATAGATCCTCCGTAACCTTCACATCGTCAATTGGTATAATTCGGGAAGGATCTCCAACACACGCTCTCAACATAGAAACATGGAAAATCGGATGGACAAACTCTAACTCCGAAGGCAAGTCCAATTCGTAAGCTACTTGGCTGATTCATCGAATTATGCGATATGACCCAATATACCTTGGGCTGAGCTTTCCTTTTTTCCCAAATCTCATTACCCCATTCATAGGCGAGATCTTCAAAAATACCCAATCATCTACCTGAAACTCTAAGTCTCGCCGTCGTACATCTGAATACGACTTCTGACGACTCTAAGCGGTTAACTACCGTTCTTGGATAAGCTTCACCTTCTCTATGGCTTGGTGTACTACGTCAGGCCCAATTGACTCTGATTCTCCTACCTCGAACCATCCAATAGGATATCTACACCTCTGTTTATACAAATCCTCGTATGGAGCCATTTTAATGCAAGCATGATAACTGTTATTGTATGAAAACTCAATAAAGGGTAAATGATCATCCCAACTTCCCTTAAAGTCCAATACACAATCTCGTAGCATATCCTCGAGCGTCTAAATCGTACGCTTGACCTGCCCGTCTATCTGAGGGTGGAAAGGTGTGCTAAGATTAACTTGGATGCCTAAATCTTTTTGAAATGATTTCCAGAAGTTAGCTATAAATTGTGCACCTCGGTCAGATATAATAGAAATAGGCACACCATAAAAAGGCGACAATCTCCTTAACATACAACTTTGTGTAGTCCTCGGCTATGTAGATAGTTTTGACCGCCAAGAAATGAGCTGATTTGGTCAGTCTGTCAACAATTACCTAAATAGAATCAAACTTACGATAAAAGCGAGGTAAACCCTTAACAAAATCCATATTAATCATTTCCCATTTCCACATCGGAATCTCAATGTTCTGAGTCAAGTCACCGGGCTTTTGGTGCTCTATTTTTACTTGCTGACAATTAGGACACTGAGCTACAAATTCCACAATGCTTCTCTTCATGTCGTTACACCAATAGATACACTTGAGATCATGATACATCTTAGTAGATCTAGGGTGAATAGAATATCGTGAGCAATGGACTTCCGTCATAATTTTATCTCGTAAACCCGCTACATTTGGAACACATAAATGGCCCTGGTGCTTGAGAACCCCATGTTCGTCAATCTCAAAGGTTGTGGTCTTCTTCTGTTGAATTCCCTCTCTGATTTTTTCCACACTGGGGTCTTCTCATTGACGTTCCTTAACTTCCGATATAAGGGACGACTCTGACATATTCTGAATCACAAAGACACCATCATCCGAATCCATTAGTCGGACTCCAAAACTAGCTAACTGATGGAGCTCTCTTACTAACTCCTTTCTCTCGACCTGCACCGACATTGAGCTGACCATCGACTTGCGATTGAGCGCGTCTGCTACAACATTAGCTTTACCGGGATGATATAAGATGTCCACATTATAATCCTTCAATAATTCAAGCCACCTCCTTTGTCTCAAGTTCAACTCTTTCTGTTTAAATATGTATTGCAGACTTTTATGATCCGTGAGAATGTCTACCTGAACACCATACAAGAAGTACCGCCAAATTTTCATTGCATAGACCACCGCGGCCAACTCCAAATCGTGCGTCGAATAGTTTTTCTCATGTTTCCTCAATTGCCTTGAAGCATAGGCAATCACTTTACCATGTTGCATTAGCACGCATCCTAAACCTGCTCCCGAGGCATCATAATACACAACATAGCCTTCTGGACCCTCTGGGAGAGTGAGGAATGGTGCCGATGTTAGTCTGTCTTTTAACTCTTGGAAGCTCTGCTCACAGGCATCAGACCACTGGAACTTTATGGCCTTTTGTGTCAACTTTGTTAATGGTGCTAATATGGTAGAAAATCCTTCTACAAACCTCTTATAATAGTAGGCTAAGCCTAAAAAGCTGTGAACCTCTGATGGAGTCGTGGGCCTCGGCCAATGCTTCACCGCTTCAATCTTCTGAGTGTCAACTCTTATACCCTCATCTGACACTATATTACCAAGGAAAGCCATTGAATTCAACCAAAACTCACACTTGGAGAGCTTAGTATACAACTTATGATCCCGGAGTGTCTGTAGTACTTCCCACAAATGATCCACATGCTCTACCTCCGAGTGAGAGTAAACCAGAATATCATCTATAAACTATCACAAATACATCCAGAAATGGGCGAAAAATATTGTTCATTAGATCCATAAATGATGTCGGCACGTTTGTGAGCCCGAATGATAGCACTAAGAACTCGAAGTGCCCATACCTTATTCTGAAAGCCATTTTCGGAATGTCCTTCTCTTTGACCCTTAGCTGATGGTACCCCGACCTTAGGTCGATCTTTGAGAAACATCTTGCACCTTGTAACTGGTCAAACAAGTCGTCAATTCGGGGAAGATGGTATTTGTTTTTAATAGTGACTTTATTCAGCTGCCGATAGTCAATACACATCCGTAACGAGCCATCTTTTTTTCGTACAAACAATACCGGCGCTCCCTAAGGGGATATGTTTGGCCTAATAAAGTCTTTCTCAAGCAGATATTTTAATTACTCTTTTAATTCTTTCAATTCAGTTGGAGCAATTCGGTAAGGAGGAATAAATATCGGCTGAGTGCCTGGCAACACATCTATACTGAACTCAATCTCCCTTTTGGGAGGAAGGCTTGGAAGTTCGTCTGGAAATACATCAAGAAACTAATTAAAGGACCGGCTCGCCTGGAAACTGAAATCTAACAATTTTTGTTTAGCACTCAACATTAGCATAGCACGATGCCAGCTAATCCATACCCATAATAATATCAAAATCAACCATTTCTAATTCTACCAAATATGCTAATGTCTGATGGCTACAAACTAATACTGCACAATTCCTATAGACCCGTCTAGCAACAACCGACTCACCAACTGGTGTAAATACCACAAATGGATCTCTTACCAACTCAGGCTCCATACCAAATTTACAGGCAATGAAAGGGGTGATATATGATAGATTGGAGCCTGAATCTAACAACGCATACATATTATGTGAAAAGATTGATAATATACCTGTAATAACATTAGGTGAGGACTTCTGATCCTGTTGACCCATAAATGCCTAATTGCGATTCTGTCCACCACCGAAGTTAGTTGTTCCACCCCTACCTCTTCCTTGACTGAAAGATGTTTGATGACTTTGCCGTGACGGGCGTACTGAATGTGATGAAACTGCTGCATATCCAACCAGCTGGGCCCTAACACCCCCGCCTCTTGTCGGGCATTCACGCATAATATGACCAGGTTAACCACAAGAATAACACCCATATGATCCTTGTTGACACGGTCCCGGATGGACCTTACCATACCGCTCGCATCGAGCCATCGGCGGCCTCATCTGACTAGAATCCTCTCTATAATAAGACCCTGATGCTTGTGAACTCAGACCTGGTCCAGTTTGAACAAACCGATCAACTCTCGACCTTGAAAATAGTAATGATGTGCTAATTGCCGGGTAGGATGGGCGTCTATAAAGCTGTGGCCTAGGCCCACCTCTGAACTCTCCTACATTACCTACAGATCGAGCCCTCTTATGATGGCCCTTATCACGCTCTCGATCTACCCGTTGTTATCTCTTACGATCCTCCAGATTCTGTGTATAAGCCTGAATGCAAGCAATATCCATATTCGGATTTAGAGAAGCCCTAGTACACTCATTGACCAAGTGCGGCCCCAAGCTAGTAACAAACCTATGTACCCGGTCACTTATCTCAGTTATAATCATAGGAGCATATCTGGCCAATGAATTAAACTGCAAGCTATATTCTCAAACACTCATTTACCCTGCTCAAGACGTAAAAATCTATCATGCCTGGCCCGTCGAAGCTCGACCGGCAGAAAATGTTGTAAGAAGGCCTCTGAAAACTCTCTCCATCCTGCTGGTGGAGCACGAGGTCCCCGAGAATGCTCCCATGTCTCATACCAGGTCATCGCGACATCCTGTAGTCTATAAAAAGTAAACTTTACCGACTCAATATTGGTAGCATCCATTACCCCTAAGGTACGCTGTATCTGATCCAGAAAATTCTGCGGGTCCACGTTCAGGTCTGATCCCGTAAATACTGGAGGGTCTAGGTTGATGAAATCCCGAGCTCTCTCACTAGTAGCTCTATCAGAAGGACTGGGAATCTGACGTTGGGCCTGAGCGGCCACTAATCGAGTCAATAATTGTATAACACTTCGCATATCAAGATCCACATCTAGAGTATCAGGTGGAGGAACTGGGGGTACTGCAGCCCCACTACTCTCCTCTATAGGTGGTGGATTGTTGGAATCATACGAAGAAGTCACACTGTGGGTCTCACTCTTGCCCTCGCTAGCGGGTGGCACTCGACTGGTACCTTCACCCGCAATCGTATTCAATGCCCTTATACTTTGGAACTTTTTCCTTGCTGTAGGCATTGCTGAAATCATAAACAGGAGACGGATTATAAGTGGAATGCTTATAAATCAGCTTTACTGCACGATCCAGAACAAGAAACGAAAGTAACCATCCTAAATTCCCGGTAGCCTCCTGTCTATAAGTGTGGTGCACAACACACCCCTAAAAAAGGCTCTATTAGATACAGCTTGTAGACTCCCTAGGACAGACCTGCTCTGATACCAAGTTTGTCATGACCCAAACCGAAGGGCCACGACGGGCACCCGGACCTTACTTGTCGAGTATAACTAGTCATACAGTTAACATCTAACCATAATTAATTATGACCCCAAGGGTCGTCACAAAGTGTTCTGTTGACACATAGAAATGATAAACTGGAAAGAAACTATGTAAAATCTTACAAACAGAAGGACTCAACCCACGCATATATATACATACTAAGGCCGACAAGGCCATACCTGACTGCTATACACAATACATTGTCTACAAGCCTCTAAAGAGTACGCAATATCATAAGGTCGGGACAGGGCCCCGCCATACCCATATGTACATGCAAAATGCCATACCGAGATGATCGACACTCCGAAACAATGGGAGTGCTCCAATATCCGTTGAGTCAGCAACCGACTAATGCGGATCGTCGCCTTGCCTACGTGAGCCTGCGGACATGAAACACAGCGTCCCCCGATAAAAGGTACGTCAGTACGATTGATGTACCGAGTATGTCAGGCATGAAGAATCGCATGACAGAGACATAAAAGTAAACTGAGACAAGAAACAACCAACATGTAGTGAATGCCTCTGAGGGACATAATATGCATAAGTATCATGTCTGTGCAGAATGCCTCTGAGGGCCATAATATGCTTAAATGTCATGCACAATGCGATCATACATATACATATGTGTATATAACGTCATCAAGCCTCTGTGGGCATCCCATCATATCATATCGGCTTCTGTGGGCATAATCATTATCGTGTATATCTGTACCAGCTGCAGGTGGTGGTGTGTATATAATGCCTTCCCTTCTCCCATACCTCACATATATATAATGCATACATATATTAGAGTATATAACTCCTTTGAGGTCCAGGTATGTATATGAATATAATGCATGAATGATATGATAATAAGACACTATAAGTTTTTTGGAGTAATGTAATATCGCTTCACCTCCAATTAACATTATGAATACTAAAATCCTTTCCATATATCTCAATAAGAATTTATGAACATATTTAGACATGTTTTGACAATAGGAATGAATAACATGAACATTCTTAACTACTAAGAGTAGAATCATTTCTGAAACAATATTATATTTATGTTTCGTACTTAGAACATGCCAAAAGAAAGAAGGATTTGCCTTAACATACCTGTGTCAATTCGCCTAACAACACAATTCACGCAGCTCGTCTAGCTCCTCAACCTTCGCTTCACTTTACCTCATTACGGAGTAATTCTCCGATCCGTTAAAATGGAAGAAAATATTGTTGCTTGCTTTGTTTTCAGAAACACAATGTTAAACTAAGCGGGAAGGATCTAATTAACCTGTTGCATACGTTTTGTCTTGGATCTAAAATAGGAAAGTTAAGAAGAACAAATAGAAAGAATGTACAACACCCCTTTCTTATCCTAAAGAAAATGTTAACTACGTAGAATTAAATTCAAGGAATCTTTCTCTTCATTTACACATGTCTTCCATGCACTCAATGTAACCTTTGACTCAACAACTTAATATAAGTCACCTAATGTCTTTAATATATTACTTCCATGTGGAAAGGTAATGTCTTCATTACGTATTTCCAATTTAACTTAATTCTTTGTTTTCACTACAACCCGATATTTAATAAATTACACATATATTTAATTTTTTGGTCTCAATTCAATTCAATACTAATTATTTTAACACACTTTATATACTCATTATCATTATCATGATCATGTGATATACCACTAGTACATAGCCTCTTTAGACGCACACAAGTTTTTTTTCCCAATCACCGTCATCACACTTTTAAGTCCTAAATTATTTCGGGACCGCATTCTTTTATATACTAAGCTTTTGATGTAATTACCTAAATATAACAAAATTTCCTCGGCCTCAATTCTACTTGCATACGTCTAGCTATTCAAACCATCATCCGAAAGTACGGGGTGTTACACCTATGATACCTTCAGCATCAATTTGCTTAATAATAATCTTTTTAAGAAAGGAGTGCCTAAAATTATTTTATTAGTTAAATTTTTAACTAAAACAAAAGAGGTTTCCGTACATCTTTTATTCCGGGAAATATAAGCACAAGGAAGTTTATATGAAACTTCTAATTTTTTTTCCATCAGCACCAATTAAATTATGCATGGTTTTGCTGAAGAATTTTGTGGGAATTAGTCCCACACGGATACAGTTTAGGTCTGCCCCTAAATCGACTAAGGTGGGCATATTTTTTACCATAACTCTTTCGTCAATTAATAAATTGATGTTAGTTATCCATTTTGTGAGGAATAATTTTATTGTCCCAAGTAACTCCTCGGCTTCCTCGCTATTAGAGGAAGATGGTTGGTTAGGACTAGGTTTAATGCCTAATCTTTCTGACTCCAAAGAAGTAACCATGTCATCTAGTGTTATATAATTTTGATGGAGCAGAGTTATTTCTGACTTAAGATTATGAATCTCTTTTTTCAATTCTTGGAGTGTTAATGGATTATTGGGATTCCGTCTTTTATGTAATTGTTCAAGAATTTCTGAAAATTATAGGGTTGATTCATTCATGTTTTGACTCTAGGAGGTATAGGAGGAGGTCTTTCCTTCTCTTTAGCTTTAAGCAATACCTCAAGGATTTGGGCCCTCTGAGTCCTATCAGAGATATTTTCCAGAATGTCATTAATTTCTTCACCATTAATAACACTTATACTAAGGTTAGAAAATTGTGCTTGGAGCTTATAAAACTCTTCATAAGTTTTTGACTCCTTATTGATTTTTTGACATTTCTCCTTTGTGAAGGCACAAGAAATTTCTTCCTCAGTAGAAGAAAAATTTATATCATCATTATTTTCAGAACTTATAAAGTTCATATTTAACGAATTATCTGAATCATCAGATTCTTCGGATGAGACAAGGACCATCCATATTGTAGATATCCTTCCATTGAAACTGATCTAATTTAGCTCGTATACTTAGTAAAGCATCCTCAACATTCTCCTTAGCAACTGAACCACTTTCACCAAACCTTCGATAAGATTTAATTCCATGTCTCGCCTTAAACCGTTCTAACCAGCCACTTGAGAAATTAAATCCTTGATCAGAGATTCCATACATTTTTTGCCAAAACTATTTTGCTTGGGCTTGGATCATTACTCCACTAATATTAAATTTCTCTTGATATTGGAGAAACCATTCATACAACACTTTTTCTAACTCCGGATATTTTGATGACTTGTACCTCTTGATGTTTTTATTCTTTATCTCCATTGATAAATACTCTGTTGATCTTTTAGTATTATTTGATATTATTGATTGGCTGATAGAGATGTTGAACTTTTGCTTCATCCATAACTGCAAATCTTTTTGACTTAAAGTGGGCGGCTCATTTTTATGCTCACATAATGCTATTCTCATTTCAGCAGTCAAGGTGGATTTTTTTCACTCCTTTCAAATTTGAAGCCATGAGGGAGAAATAAAAGAAAAATCTAGTGATTTGAGAATGAAAAGAAAAATAACGTATTTATAGAGTTTGCGTTCATGCATAATATTTAATAATTTTTTTGTTACAATGTACTTTGTTTTATCAATATTCAATTCATGCGTTTCATTTTTTGAAATTATTTCTTACAAAGTACTTAGTTCAAATTTTAGTTTCTCAATTAATAATAAGTAAATACTAATATAAAGTTCATGCATGTATTACGTATTTACTAGCTTTTTGTTACATAGTTTAACATAATTTCATCTTTTAGTTTCTCAATAATTATAATTAATAATTATTAAAAAGAAAATTCATGCATACGTGATAGTTCATGTTCATCCTTTACTAAATTTGTTACAATGTACTTAGTTTAATTTTTTTAGTTTTTCAATACATATATTTAAAATTACATGCATGAACCTTAATTAAAATAATAATAAAAATGTATAACAAAATGCATGTCACACAAAAAATACAAAAATATTATGTAAATGAATAAATATTCATTTATCGACAAATGAATAATCTCGCTAAACGAAAGATAAATGTAGAAAACAAAAAGTTCAAAGTTACCAGTTTCAAAAAAAAATGTAGCAAACAGAAAGTATTCAAAAAAAAATTTAGTATCAGTGATTGACAATAATGTCTTCTAAGTGTTGATTGACACTAAGAGTTGATATAGTTGTAAAGGAAACTGACTTTTGTCCAAAAGTAAGGGTAGTCATTTTCTCTCTTTTGGTGGAAGATGTTTTCCTTGAAAAATATTTCTTGTAATCAAATCCTAGAAAATGACTTCCGAAATTTCCATGATGTTTGGTTTTCTCTTTTCAAATTCTCTTTCACCTTTGTTTTCGTCTAGCTTTACAACTTTTATCCTTATTACTCTTATACAGATTTCTCAGCCAGCACTGTGAAGGTTATTTTCTGCATAACTAGTCTTTGTAGAATTTTGTCAATTGAAATGAGCCTTGACGTAAGAACGAAAGACTTGAAATTTGTGGTGTTAACATGCCACAACATTTTTGGGGCTATAAAATGGGAAGTTTAAAGTTGTATTTTTTCTAAATATAGGAATATGTCATTCTTTCTAAAACGATCTAGGAAAGAAAGAGTGTCACATAAAATGGAATAGAGGGAGTAACTAGTTTGAGAGTTAGGCATAGTTGTTGTCTAATGTTAGAAATTGAGGGTAAGGAAATAGATTTGTCACTGCTGGGGGAAACAATCAAGTCATATTACCTGAGATAACAAGCTAGTGCCAACCCTTCAGCTTGACTAGTTGATGTGGATCAGTTTTTATCTAATAACCTGAAATTTCATTCGTTGAAATATCCATTTTTGCCTTCCCATTGGAACCGGTGTTGGCAGATTGTGCCACTTTGGCAGTAGCATCGAGTTTCTTTGCTATTGGCACAAGCATTTCTGCTGCCTTGGCCAATAATTGATTTTCAGGCTCCCTTGAACTGTCTATTCTCCCATGTTGACTTACTAATTTAGAAAACAACTGCACTGCTCTATCAGCTGCAGCATCCAAATTATGTAGTGCCTCTTCATACACAAGAACAGTTTCACAGGTTGGTCTCTCCATATCGGCTGATCCAGTTTTTCCAGTCTGCAAAGGTACAGAAAACATCTCAGTGAAAACAAGGCATTTGCACATAGTATTGCCTCAACGAACTGGACAAGGATCGCTTGATTGTTGGTCCCTACATGTTTCCTCAGTTAGCTTTGGATGAGGCACAATTTCTATTATGTACATCAAAATCAAAGGAAATAATAAAATTTGTTGGCACAATGAAGAAAAAAGGGCGAATAAGAAAGATATTCTCACGAATTGTTAAAATGAGGCAAACGTTCGACGTGACACACAAATTATCCTTTATTGACGTAAAAGAACATAAATGTATGGAAAAGACAAAAGAACATGATCGTGTAAAGTATCTACACTAGAAAGAGTTATAACAAGCAATTAGCAGTTTTACTACTATATCTTGAGATACCTTGGAGGATGAGCAATTAGGATCAGTCATCAAGGAATGAAGGTTAGTAACTTTGGCTTGTGCCCATTTCGGGAGTCTTGAAATACTGAATTTAAATACTGTCGCTGGTGAACTCCCTTCTCGACAGAGTACTCTCTGATTTACTTGGAAGAGCTTTGGGGTCATAGATATGCCTTCAGGTTGGTGGTAATTAACCTCATGAAGTTTGATTTGACCTGAAGTTGCTGGAGCAGCAAACTTTGGTGGGGATAGCGGACAAGCATTTTCCTTAATTTTCCACAGCATCCTTGACGATAAAGAACCAGGGACTTTCCAAATAAAGATACAACCATCACTACTTACCTGAATTCATCAGAAATCTATGCTAAGATTGGGAAAATCTCTAAATAAACTAGTGTAAAACAGGAAATATAGAGCAAATCAATGTAGATAGGGGATGTTTGCAGCAGCTCTAGTGTGGTTTATTAATTCGAAGTAACATGAAAACAAATGTTTTGCACCACTCCCTTACTATGATGGCGCCCGAGGTAGCCATCATGGACTTTGGAGTATTCTTCCAACCATTACTATTATAAGCATGAAGGACTTAAGTGTAACTATGTATGTCCTAGAGACAATCATTATTAGGGACAAATGCACTTGAACACATTCGTATTATTAATAAGATTAATATTTATGGCATTTGCAATTATTGAATTATTATTTGATTGTTTGTAATTATTATTCTCACATAATGCTATTCTCAATTTATCAGTCAAGGTGAATTTTTTCACTCCTTTCAAATTTGAAGCCATGAAGGAGAAATAAAAGAAAAATCTAGTGATTTGAGAATGAAAAGAAAACTAACGTATTTATAGAGTTTGTGTTCATGCATAATATTTAATAATTTTTTTGTTACAATGTACTTTGTTTTATCAATATACAATTCATGCGTTTCGTTTTTTAAAATTGTTTCTTACAAAGTACTTAGTTCAAATTTTAGTTTCTCAATTAATAATAAGTAAATATTAATATAAAGTTCATTCATGTATTACGTATTTACTAGTTTTTTTGTTAGATAGTTTAACTTAATTTCATCTTTTAGTTTCTCAATAATTATAATTAATAATTATTAAAAGAAAATTCATGCATACATGATAGTTCATGTTCATCCTTTACTAAATTTCTTACAATGTACTTAGTTTAATTTTTTTAGTTTTTCAATACGTATATTTAAAATTACATGCATGAACCTTAATTAAAATAATAATGAAGATGTATAACAAAATGCATGTCACACAAAAAGTATAAAAATATTATGTAAATGAATAAATATTCATTTATCCATAAATGTAGAAAACTGAAAGTTCAAAGTTACCGGTTTCAAAAAAAAAATGTAGTAAACAGAAAGTATTCAAAAAAATTTAGTATCAGCGATTGACAATAATGTCTTCTAAGTGTTGGTTGAACACTAAGAGTTGATATAGTTGTAAAGGAAACTGACTTTTGTCCAAAAGTAAGGGTAGTCATTTTCTCTCTTTTGGTGGAAGATGTTTTCCTTGAAAAATATTTCTTGTAATCAAATCCTAGAAAATGACTTCCGAAATTTCCATGATGTTTGGTTTTCTCTTTTCAAATTCTCTTTCACCTTTGTTTTCGTCTAGCTTTACAACTTTTATCCTTATTACTCTTATACAGATTTCTCAGCCAGCACTGTGAAGGTTATTTTCTGCATAACTAGTCTTTGTAGAATTTTGTCAATTGAAACGAGCCTTGACCCACTTAGAGGGATAAAAGCTTGATTAAGCAAAAGAAAAAAAATAATAGGTGCTAGTGATACATTACCACTCAATATATATTTTTTCTGGCTTTGGGAAGCAAAGCTTCAGTTTAAAGGACAAGAATAAAGTGGAGTTAAAAGAGACAAAATCATACTCTCTTTTCCCAATATTCTGATTTCTTTCAACGCCCTTTTTAAAATTTATTTAAATCAAGCTTTTGTCAACTTACATGGTTGGTGCTTACCATGATATTGGATAGGTTTTCAACTTCCATCAAGATAGTCCCTTCTAGAGGGTACGGTGAGGTTGGGGCAGAACAATCCATGGTGGTTAAACTCTGCAAAAAATAGCTTAGCGCCAGATATATCCATGAGCAATTCGACTATGCTTTAACATGTGTTTTTCAGTATGTTCCCATCTTGCTTTGCACACTGAGAAATCTACTATCTTATGCCGGTCAAAGAGATGATCAGACATGAAGTTGCAACTCTACCTCTTTCGGGGGAATTTTAGGACTTTTTGCTCATAAGAAGTCATGCTTGGCTTTGGCAATCTGGAAAAGAAAATCTCGATTGAACCGGTCATGTAAGAGCTAAATGACTAAGCCTCCTCTTCAGATAAAGAGGTCGTTGACACTATATTTTCGGTTAGAACAACTTTAACTATGGTAATTTCTTGGGACTCGACCAAAAAAACGGAATATAGGTTTATCTTTCTACTAGTACAGTATGCAAGAATAGCTTACTGTGGACATGATTGATATATTAAGCAATTGGACATCAAATTGCTTTTAAGAATTTGTCCAACCAATTTCAAAGGTAAGATTTTAGCTTTTCAACACCTTCAAAATTCTCTGGAGCCATTGAGAATGTAGTTTCTATTTATAACTTCTGCTTTTCCACTGCAGGCTACTTCCCCAACCCCCCACACACCACACCCTTTTTTTTTGGTTTATTTAGCCATTGATCAACAGAGAAGCTAATGAAACTTTGACTTGGTGGTTAAAGTAAAGTTACTAGGATTAAGAGGTTTCAAGTTCAAATCTGTCTAAATATATATGTAAATGATATGTTATTGTTCTTTAACTATGTATGCTATGCTGATTTGGACTAACTGATGATGTTATTTCCTGGAAGTCTAAAGATTATGAATCTCTTTTTTCAATTCTTGGAGTGTTAAAGAATTATTGGGATTCCTTCTTTTATGTAATTCTTCAAGAATTTCTGAAAAATTATTGGGTTGATTCATTATTGTTTTGACTCTAGGAGGTATAGGAGGAGATCCTTCCTTCTCTTTAGCTTTAAGCAATACTTCAAAGGCTTCGGCCCTCTGAGTCCTATCTGGGATATTTTCCAGAATGTCATTAATTTCTTCACCATTAATAACACTTATACAAAAGTTAGAAAACTGTGCTTTGAGCTTATAAAACTCTTCATCAGTTTCTGACTCCTTATTGATTTTTTGACATTTCTCCTTTGTGCGGGCACAAGGAGTTTCTTCCTCAGTAGAAAAAAAATTTATATCATCATTATTTTCAGAACTTATTAAGTTCACATTTAACTAATTATCTGAATCGCCAGATTCTTCGGATGAGACAAATACTTTCATTAAAGCGTCCTACTGTATCATCTATATTAAGATTTTTTATCTTATCTATTTTTTCTTACTTTTACACTTATTAGCGTAATGACCCTTTTTCCCACAGCAATAACATGTGGGAACTTGTTTTTTTTAGGGATATAACCCTTCTTTTCATTCCTAGCTCTTCTTCGAGCTGCTGCTTTTTATAAGACGCAGACCTATATTTATCATAATATTATTTCTTTTGAGGTTTTTTATAATATTTCATCCTTTTTCCTAGATAATAGGATCTAGGTTCCTCAAAACCAAATTGCTCACAGAATTCTCCTAATTGAACTTTTTCTGTGAGTTTCTGCTTTTTAAGCTGTCTTTATAACTTCATGTCATTACACAAAGATAAACCTTCTTCCATACATTTGCCTATTAGCTGACCATAAGAATACAAATTCCATTGGATCTAGGAATCTCATGAATCCTTTCTCAGGGTTCCTTTTATTTTTTCAGTAAATAAAGAAGGGACGCCATCTATAAATTTGGCTTTCCAAAAATTAGTATTAGCTTCTAGGAGGTTTAAAACTCTGCTAAGGAATATATCCGTATACCACCTAAATGAGGTGAGGGTAGGACAATTATAATTTTGTAAAAGAGTCATGATATTATCATAATTAGTAGAATAATTGTATGTAAAACGTGCTAGAGTACTAAGAGCTAAGGTCATAACCGAATTAGGCTGGGTTTCATTACCCTCTTGTTTTACTGTATTAAATATTGTAGTTTTTTTTGTCTGAGGTAAGATAATTATCCCACCACGCTTTTAGCTGACCTGTAAATCTGCAGTAATCATTTGAACTATATGGGCTTCAGGATGATTATTACCCCGAGCTGCGGCTGCATACATAAGAATTTTATGGATGGTCCTAAAGATTTGGCTATCAGCTCTACCATCGATATTCCATTCAATTATTTCTATTCATGTATACACAGAAACATCATCCTTATAGTTTTGTTCTTCTATTAGAACATCTAACGGAGTAGGGAGCGGATAATAATAATTTTTGAGTTTAATTTAGGAGTCCATTGATGCCTACACACAACAGAAATCTGTATTTCATTATCAGACTCAGATAATTCATATGTTTTGATCATACAAACACCTGGAGTAGAACTACTAGGTTCACTAATTTTTAATCTAGACTCAAATTTTGAGAGTAAATCACCTACTAATTTTTTTATTGATTTTTTCCCTAGGTGAATGCCTTCCATTGAAGGAGGAGGTTGATGACTAGCTAGGATTTCCAAGTCTTTTGTTGATCTGACTTCATTGGTGTCAATCTTGATTCATTGATTCTCTATAAGAGATCTAAGTTGGTCAATCTTGTTATGTAACAAGTTTATTTGTTCACTAATTATCTTTAAATTAATATTAGTGTAATTATTTTGGCAAAATAATTTATTGATATGATCAATAGTTGGACCATTAGGAAGGGTCTGATATACAAGCTTCATATATGGTTGAGCTTGTAATTTAGAATTACTTTGTCCCTTTTTAATGAAAAAGGTTCATCTGGAGGATAAATGCTCCTAAGAATTCTCTTAGAGTCTAAATGTCATTGTCTTTCAATAACATTCAAACTAGGTAAGGCATAGTCCTCAATAAACCATCCAACAAAAGGCTTATAATCCTGTTGTTTCTGTAATTGATCATAAAATTGGTCTCAAATAATAATTTGTTCTTCTTTATTAAAGAAGGCAAAAAATCATTTCCTAAAAAGAGCATACTCATCTTTTAGAAATTCTTTTGTAATTATTTTTCTTAAATCTGACCCTGAACTATAATCCAAAGAAGGAGTATTTCCTTGATTGTTATTCATTAGAAATCTCCAAAATTCATCTCCGAGGGAGTAGGATCAGCTATTTGATCTGTCTTAATTCCTACAGGAATTTGGTTTTTCCATATTTTGATTTTATTAATCTCTTCTTCTTGAGAGATTTCTGAAGGAGTTGTGACTTTATATAGGTTTTCCCTGATTTGGGAGGTTGACGCTCTAGATGTAGAGGGTCTGAGAGCTTCATCTATATGAGATATATAATAATGAGATGACATAGATCTATCTAATCTAGGTAGTTGCTGTGCAAATTGAAGTTGTATATTACCTTCAGTGGTCTGAACAACTTGAGCAATCTGAGTATTTATCCTAGGCTGGACAGGGACTGCATTTTCAATTAACCAATCATTTGGATATTCAATTTCATCCCAATGTATCGGCCTTCTAGTTGTTATCTTAGACCTTTTAGCTAAGTTGGTTTCTATTAAAACCATTTGTCTTTTTCTCTTATCATCAATAATCGTACAATTAAGATTCATAGTATCTAACACACAGAAATAGATACGATAACAGACACACATAATTTATGTTTCTGGCATGTAATTATACCCATGAGCTTTTACATATAATGTTAAAGCATGCAAAATATATGGATCAGATAGAGATAAAGTAAGGTTTGGTCTGATATCAAAATAAACTGGGCCATAAGCTAGGCTTGACTGCATAGCACCCATGAGAGATTGTCTCCAGTTTAAGTTTCTAGCATCTCTTAGGACTGCCATAAAACTTTCAGGTAACCATTCTAATGTTAAAGGTTTGAATGCAATCTGCACTAATCCAATATGCAAAAATTTATAATTCTACTTTGGATACCTTTCTATATCAAAATCGGAGAACAATTGTATAGTTCTTTCCTGGTTATCCATCTGGACATACTCTTCAATTGTTGTAACAACATGATTATTTTGCAAATTTTCAAATATGCCAAAATTATAAATTTCTTTAGTGGCAATAGATAAAATTGTCCATTTATTTAAAGCATCTAGCTGTTGTGGAAGATCATACTCTTCCGATCTAACATTTTTTATATTATGTTTGTAAGACTTAAAAATATTCATTTAAATAAAATTATACTGTCTGGAAGTAACATGTTGAATCCATGGCTCATATACCATTTAGATAGGAAAAAAGAATAAATATTATGAAAAACCTCAAAAGAAATAATATTATGATAAATATAAATTGTTCTGCACCCAACCTCGCCATACCCTCTAGAAGGGACTATCTTGAAGGAAGTTGAAAACCTATCCAATATCAAAGTAAGCACTAACCAAGTAAGTTGACAAAAGCTTAATTTAAATAAATTTTAAAAAGGGCGTTGAAAAGAATCAGAATATTGGGAAAAGAGAGTATGATTTTGTCTCTTAACTCCACTTTATTTTTGACCTTTAAACTGAAGATTTGCTTCCTAAAGCCAGAAAAAGTGTATATTGAGTTGTAATGTATCACTAGCACCTAATGTTTTTTTTCTTTTGCTTAATCAAGCTTTTATTCCTCTAAGTGGGTCAAGGCCCAATTCAATTGACAAAATTCTACAAAGGATAATGCAGAAAATAACCTCATAGTGCTGGCTGAGGAATCTGTATAAGAGTAATAAGGATAAAAGTTGTAAAGCTAGATGAAAACAAAGGTGAAAGAGAATTTGAAAAGAGAAAATCAAACATCATGGAAATTTTGGAAGTCATTTTCTAGGGTTTGATTACAAGAAATATTTTTCAAGGAAAATATTTTCCACCAAAAGAGAGAAAATGACTGCCCTCAATTTTGGACAAAAGTCAGTTTCCTTCACAACTATATCAACTCTTAGTGCTCAACCAACACTTAGAAGACATTATTGTCAATCGCTGATACTAAATTTTTTTGAATACTTTCTATTTGCTACATTTTTTTTGAAACTGGTAACTTTGAACTTTCTGTTTGATACTTTTATCCTCTATAAATATTCCATCTCAAAAAAGTAAATTTTCTATAAATTTTTTTCCTGAAAAATATTTTCCGGTCTCCAATCGAACAATTGAAAATATTCTTCAAGAGATGAGTCATTTTTTAGAACCGTGGTGCTTCGGAGGCAGAATGCTGCGACGGAAAGATGGAAAGTTCTGACTTTTGGGCTGATTTTGGAGCATTAAATCTCCATTATTTGGCACATGAATTCAACCATTATTTGGCTAAATGTAACCCCTTACATGGCTATTGAAGGCCATTAGTTGGCTAGTTGATGGGTCATCTCCTTACACTATAAATTGAGGCCTTTGGCTCAATTGTTCAACACTAAAAAATACTCACAGAATTTTCTGAAATCTTCTTCTTCCTCTCTAACAAGTTTACTTTAATCAAAGTTCTTCAAGAGTAACAATTGAGTCTCATTTGCTCATTTGTTAAGTTGTTGTTGTATCTTGGGAGACTATTGCCTGACAACGTAAAATGATATATACGGGGCAATCTTGTCTTAAAGACAGAGTGTCATCACTCGACTCAGCAAATCACAAGGAGTTTGTAATCGTTTTTATTTCCAGTTTGTTGTAATCTGTAGTTTATCCTTTCTAGCAATTTGTAATATTTACTTATTTCCCGTTTCCTGCAACTGTTGTAACCCACAATAACTTCTCATCTAATCAACTCACGGAGGTATACTACAACTTGAAAACACAGAGGCACATAATTTTCCATAAAGTCACAACCAATAAATGAAGTTCTCTCTTCAAAGCCAACAATCTTGCAAAAAAAGATGAACGGAACATAATCAAATAAAAGGTGAAGGGGGTGTGAAACGCTACGGAAAGTAAAAATATGAGATAAAAATAAATCGAATGTCAATTCTATTTTTGAATGTCGAAAATTATGTT
Organism: Anisodus acutangulus; assembly: GCA_029783415.1. Lineage (NCBI taxonomy): Eukaryota > Viridiplantae > Streptophyta > Magnoliopsida > Solanales > Solanaceae > Anisodus > Anisodus acutangulus. The sequence continues at coordinate 33,616,646 of CM056498.1, read as the reverse complement.
GTCCGACACCAGTAACAATATTTTAGCAAAACAGAAAACTTTGAAGAGTAATGCAGCGGAAATTTAAAGAACACACAAGTTTTTAATTTTTATAAGTTATATTATATATATAACTTATGATGGTCAATGACCAAATGTATTGTATATATATTATATACAAATATACAAATTCTTTTCTTTACAGATTTACAAGATAAAATGAAAAAAAATTAAAAATTGAAGTCGCAGATGACTTCTGCCTGAAAAATATAACTATGTAGACATAGACAACCTCTAATTACAATCGCTCCATACAAAACTAATCTAGAATTTAAACAACAATTGTAATGTTGGACAGAATGTTGTCAACACACTCAGGCAACACATGTGATCCAGATTTCTGAGATAAAATCCTGAGAGCTCTCTTGATATTTTTACTTTTTGATTCTGGATATCGATTCACTGTAGTAGCATCTATATTTATAGTAGATAGTCTTCCTTGAAAAACTCATCGATCGGTTGTGGAGGTTGAGGGAAAGGTGAGCAGCTGGTAGGATTTGTTGGAGACGATCAATGAGCAAAATCCTTTAAAAACTTTGACTTGTTCCTCACGAAAAGCAGCAGCCTTGACTCATTCTTCACACGTGTTTACCAACTTCTTTTTACCTTGCCAAGTTATATTTACCACATAGTAATCATTACATGAAGTAAGGAAAAATCAGTTCTAAAAATATTGGTCTGAATGTTGTGCAACATTTGTCCCAACATTCTTATACATCCAAATCAATACTTCAGGAGATATGTTGGATCAAATGTCACAACATCTCCAACATTAACAAAAGGTATGTAACTTCTACATACTTAAATGATCAGAGAGCTTAAATAGTGAGAAATTAGAAAGGGAAAAAGGAAACCTCCAACGTAGCTTTAGCATGGTAGGTCCATTCAGCTCAATGTAAGAAAGAAACAAAAAGTGGAGGTGAACTCCATAAGACTAATCCAGATGAATCATGAAGCTTTCTATATATGCAAAGAAATCCAATGACAAAGGCGAAAGCATGTATTAGAGCTACTATCTTATGGGAAGTTACCCATGACCCAACACACTAAGAGATGAAGTTTCTAGATTACCTCATGTACATTTTCTTTGGTGACCGATCATACTTTTTTACTATTTGATGTTAGTAGCTCCATTTGCTCAGTAAGATGTTCCATGTTCTGAACTTTGTCCCATCCATTTTCTAGTGGCTTAGTTTCAGTAGTCTTAATATCTTCTATTTCAACCGAGTCCATCTCCTTTGTCTCGGTAGGGAATGGACTTTGAAGAAACTTTTCCCAGAAGGGATCACCCACACTAGGAAACTCTCCTATATCTTCATCCATCAAATCACTCTCCCACTCAATTTCAAAGTCGGGAGAAAAAAGTATCAATTTCCCTATAATGTGCGATCCATGTAAGAACCATTGCCCGTCTCTGATCCATTAATATCCATATTATTTTCAGGCACAATTTCTTGTAACTGTAAGGGCTCATGCATAATGATATCTGATGGAGACAGCAAAACAAGTGGCAAATCTTGAGCTCCAACCAGGGAACTGCTCTCTGAAAACTGAATGTTAGCAGACAATGACTGGTAAAAAGTGGGTGGAACTTCCTGAAGAGTGACTCATGATTTCCGGTTATTACTTCCATTGTCTAAGGCATTACATTTGGGTGAACCATCACCAATCAGTAAGCTTTCTAGACTATTGCTGAAGCTCTCTAACCTAGGAGAAGAATCTGTTGGAAATTTACTAAATGTGGAAATAAGTATATCCCATTAATTTATGACTCGAACTATTGGGCCCGCACGTCGGAAACGTCATTTCCACACACGTGCACACGTAGTGCCAAGTATCGCAAATTTTATTAGTGAAAGAGATATTGGTACGTATGTAATACGTTTGAGAAATAGAATTATGGACGGTTATTGACCAAATGACAAAGTATTCCACGTTGGTAAATGAAGGAAGAAGTGTACAAAGTGTAAAATGAAATGAGTCATAAATCGCCATGGAGCCGTGAAGGGCTGCGGCGCCGGAGCGCCTCCCAGGCTGCGCTGCGGTGCAAAATGGTTGGTCAGCTACTGGAGTTGCGGCGCTGATTCACAACGCCATGGTGCTTCGGAGGCAGAATGCTGCGACGGGAAGTTGGAAAAATCTGACGTTTGGGCTGGTTTTGGAGCATTGATTCTCCATTACTTGTCACATGAATTCAACCATTATTTGGCTGAATGTAACCTCTCAATCAAGTGCAATTACATGACTATTGAAGGCCATTAGTTGTCTAGTTGAGGGGTCTTCTACTTACACTATAAATTGAGACCTTTGGCTCAATTGAAACACACTACACTCAACACTTAAAGAATTCTCCAGATTTTCTGATTTCATATTCTTCCTCTCTAGCAAAGTCATTATACTCAAAGTTCTTTAAGAGTAACACTTGAGTTTCCTTTGCTCACTTGTTAAAGTTGTTGTTGTATCTTTGGAGACTATTGCTCAATACCGTAAAAGGATATATACGAGGCAATCTTGTCTTAAAGACAGAGTGACATCACTCGACTCAGCAAATCACACAAGCAGTTTGTAAGGTTTTGATTTCCAATTTTATTGTAATAGTTTGTTTATCTTTTCTACTATTGTAATAGTTATTTACTTCCCGTTCCCTACAACAATTGTATCCCAACAATTTTAAGACAAGATTTTGTTGTAAGTAACTAAGTTAGAAAGATGACTGGTATAAATCAAACTGATTCTGATTCTGCTGATGCTGCTCAAGGCAATCTCTCTGCCTTCCCCATTGTTCAAGGCACTCCTAATGCGTTACCGGTTGCTCAAGGCTCATTAAAAGCATTTGCTGCCACTCAAGGGAATGTTGCCGCTCCTCCACCCGATGGATTTCACCATGAACGCCTTGAAAAGTTCATGGGGTCAAACTTCAAAAGATGGCAACAAAAATGCTCTTCTATCTGACTGTTATGGGAATGACACGTTTCCTAACAGAAGATCCTCCACAAGCTGGTTATGAAATGGTCCATTCGCCTTCTGAAATGGGTGAAGGGGGCTTAGGTATTCATGTCATTAATGGCATGAAGATAGTTCTTGATGCATGTAGTCATAGTGATTTCATGTGTAAGAATTACATATTGAACTGCTTGTCAGACCCTTTCTACACGGTGTATTGCACCGTTAGCACTGCCAAAGAGTTGTGGGAGAAGCTACAAAAGAAGTACAACGCACAAGATGCAGGTACTAAGAAATTCATCATTGGGAAATTTTCTGAAATTTCAAATGGTGGATAGTAAGACAGTGATGTCCTAAGTCCAGGAATTCCAAATGTTTTTACATCACCTAGATTTGAAAGGTATGAAGCCAAACGAGCAGTTTTTGGTTGCATCACTAATTGAAAAGTTACCTCCTTCGTGGAATGAATTTATGAGCTACTTAAAGCTCAAGACAAAAGAGATGACCTTTGAAGAACTTATTATCAAACTCCAAATTCAGGAAGATAATAAGAAGGCCTTGCCTAGGGGTAAACAACCCGCTGAGGTAAAGATAAATCTGGCTGAGGCCAAAGGGAACCTAAGCAAAAAGCGCAAGTTCCAGAAAGATGGCATAACCCAAGCAGCAGAGAAGTTCAAAGAAAACTGTCACCACTGTGGGAAACCTGGTCACATGATCAAGGACTGTCGTAAGCTCAAGATCAAACAACAAGAGAAGGCCAAGGCTAAGGGCAAGGCTGAGGTTAACGTTGTCAAGGACCAGTTTCTGGACGACATGATTGAGGAGTTCGCATCGGTGGTGCTAGAAGCAAATCTGGTTGAGAATCCTATGCAATGGTGGATGGACACAGGTTCTACAATACACATCTGTTCCAACAGAGATGCTTTCTCCACTTATACACCAGTTACAAACAAGAAGTTGTCCATGGGCAACAACGCTTCCTCTGACGTGCTGGGGGATAGGAAAGGTAGTCCTGAGATGACTTCTGGAAAGGAGCTCACTTTGAAAGAAGTGATGCATGTTCCTGAGATTAGAAGAAATTTAATTTCAAGTCCTTTATTGGTTTAATGCTGGTTTTAGTCTAGTGTTTGAGTCCAATAAATTTGTAGTCACTAAGAATGGAACGTTTGTGGGAAGAGGATTCATCTGTAAAGGCCTCTTCAAAGTGAACACCATGTATGTATTACGTAAAAGCAATAATATTGAAGCCTATTAATCTTACTTGCTTGAGTCCTCTAATTTATGGCATTATAGATTAGGACATGTCAACTACAAATCCATCCAAAGGTTGGTAAAGTTGCAGTTATTACTGTCTATCGACGTAAACCCTCAATATAATTGTGAGGTGTGCGTAGAGGCAAAACTCACAAAGCTTCCTTTTCGATCCGTCGAAAGGAATACCGCTCCTCTAAAACTTATTCACACAGATATATGTGATTTTAAGTTTGCTCAAACTAGAGGGGGGAATAAGTACTTTGTGACATTCATTGATGATATCACAAGGTATTGTTACCTTTACTTATTGAAAAGTAAGGATGAAGCATTTGAAGTGTTTCGACATTACAAAGCAGAAGTTGAGAACCAACTAAGCATGCGGATTAAATCCATTCGTAGCGATAGAGAGAGAGAATATGTAGCGTCATTTGAGGAATATTGTGCCCAAGAAGGCATTGTTCATCAAACGACGACTCCATACTCACCTCAATCGAACGGTGTGGCGGAATGTAAGAATCGCACATTAAAGGAAATGATGAATGCCTTGCTCATCAATTCCGGTCTTCCTCAAAACATGTGGGGAGAAGTTGTCCTTACCGCTAATACGATTCTTAAAAGAATCTCACATAAGGGTAAGGACAAAACTTCATATGAGTCATGGAAGGGAAAGAAACCCACCTATAAATATTTAAAGGCGTGGGGTTGTCTGGCAAAGGTTGAAGTACCCAAGCCAAAACAGGTCAAGATTGGGCCTAAGACTGTAGATTGCATATTCATCGGATATGCAAATAATAGTAGTGCTTATCGCTTCTTAGTGCATAAGTCAAATATTCAAGATATCCACGGAGGTACAATCATGGAATCAATGAATGCATAATTCTTTGAAGATACCTTTCCTAGAAAGGAAAAACACATAACCTCTCGCAAACGAAGTTATGAACAAAGCTCTCAGGAATCGGGAGTCGTTGACGGCCTGGATCTAGATGGTTCAGATCTAGTGGATCTCGAGGTAGCTGAATATCCGGAATCTAGTGTTCCAGATTCTCAGAACTTGGAGACTCTAGAGATGGAACTAAGGCGAAGTAAAAGGGCCAGGAAGGATAAATCCTTCGGTCCTGACTTAGTAACTTATATGGTTGATGATGAACCAAGGACAATTACTGAAGCATTATCAACTCCAGAGGCACAGCTCTGGAAAGAAGCTATTGAGAGTGAAATAGGCTCCATTCTGCATAACCATACTTGAGAGTAGGTTGATCTTCCTCCGGGAAATAAACCGTTGGGTTATAAATGGATACTCAAGCGGAAGTATAACGCAAATGGGTCTATAGATAAGTACAAGGCCAGGTTGGTAGTCAAGGGCTATCGGCAGAAAGAAGGTCTTGACTATTTTGACACGTACTCCCCGGTATCTCGGATGACGTCCATATGGGTATTCATTGCGATCGCAACGTTGCGTGACCTTAAGATACATCAAATGGATGTAAAGACAGCCTTCCTAAATGGTGATTTGGAAGAAGAAATTTATATGGACCAACCCGAGGGGTATGTCGTTCAAGGGCAAGAGAAGAAAGTCTGCCGGCTTGTCAAATCTCTGTACGGGCTGAAACAAGGCCCGAAGCAATGTCATGAAAAATTTGATAGTACTCTACTATCGAAGGGTTTCTCCATTAATGAGTGTGACAAATGTGTCTACATGAAAGGTAACTCTGACTCGTTTGTTATGATATGCCTGTATGTAGACGACATGTTGATCACATGGAGCAGTCTTAACATAATTCTAGAGACCAAGAACATGTTGAAACAATGCTTCGACATGAAGGATATCGGTATCGCAGATGTCATCTTAGGGATAAAAATATCTAAGACATCTGACGGACTGGTCTTATCTCAGTCTTACTACATCGAGGATGTTTTGAGAAAGTTCGAGATGTTAGACAGTTCGCCTATAAAGTCACCAATGGATAGAAATCAAAAGCTTGATAAAAATCGTGGTGCACCCATATGCCAGGAGCAATATGCACAGGTGATCGGTAGTTTGATGTACATAACAAACTGCACCCGGCCTGATATTGCTTATGCAGTCAACAAGTTGGCTAGGTTTACCCGTAATTCGAGTGACGATCACTGAAAGGCGTTGAATCGGGTACTTCAGTACCTGAAATACACGCTAACTTACGAGTTACATTAATCGAGATATCCAGTTGTACTAGAGGGGTACAGTGATGCAAATTGGATATCTGATATAGAGAACACCAAGTCCACTAGTGGGTATGTATTTATAATTGGTGGTGGGGCTGTGTCTTGAAAATCCTCTAAGCAAACTTGCATCACCCGATCCACGATGGAATCAGAGTTTATCACTTTAGACAAAGCAGGAGAAGAAGTTGAGTGGCTTCACGACTTCTTAGAGGATGTTCCGTGCTGGAACAAACCTGTACCTTGTGTAATGATCCACTACGACAGTCAGTCAGCTCTAGGAAGGGCACGAAATGCTGTACAATGGCAAGTCTCGTCATATTCGACGGAGGCAAAAGACCGTTAGACAGCTGATCACCACGGGTATAATATCCATTGATTACATAAAGTCAAAGGATAACATAGCAAACCCGCTGACAAAGGGCTTACCCAAAGATCAGATGTTCTGCCTGTCTAGGGGAATGGGCTTAAAACCCAAGGTATAAGGACTAATACGGTAAAGAAACACCAAATTCAAAGTCGTTCCCGCGATAGACTATAAGTGCTATCTGCAGTGTGGGTGAAGGTTAAGTTTTCAAAACATTTAATGATCCTCACCGGTTGAGGTTAGGTTTGGGAAATTTTTTAATGGTTCCTAACACTTATAAAGTGGGGTATAGCACGATACCTTGTAGGAGACTACCTATTTAAGTGCGAGGACAGGCCGCCTCAAATTGAACGCACTTAAGAATTCAAGAAGTGTCCACGGCCACAACGGACAAAATATTACGAATAACTGAGTAGAGGAAGTTGTTGTGTTGGTACAGTTGACTTGGCTTACACTAAACACTGACGGTTCAAGACATCACGTTCACCGCGTAGTAAGTAAGTCTGATGGTATTCAACTATGGAAGGTTCAAAGTGTATGCTACCTATTCAGATGCAACATCGGTCCGCTGAAAGATTACTAGAAAAGGCACTATGCGTGTGCGCCAAAATCTCTTTCAAGAGGGAATTGTTGAAAATTTACTAAATGTGGAAATAAGTATATCCCATTAATTTATGACTCGAACTATTAGGCCCGCACGTCGGAAACGTCGTTTCCACACATGTGCACACGTAGTGCTAAGTATCGCAAATTTCATTAGTGAAAGAGATATTGGTACGTATGTAATACGTTTGAGAAATAAAATTATGGACGGTTATTGGCCAAATGACAAAGTATTCCACGTTGGTAAATGAAGGAAGAAGTGTACAAAGTGTATAATGAAATGAGTCAGAAATCGCCGCGGAGCTGTGAAGGGCCGCGACGCCACACCGTCGGAGCCGCGGCGCCAGAGCGCCTCCCAGGCTGCGCAGCGGCACAAAATGGCTGGTCAGCTACTGGAGCCGCGACGCTGATTCACAATGCCATGACGCTTCGGAGGCAAAATGCTGCGACGGGAAGTTGGAAAAATCTGACGTTTGGGCTGGTTTTGGAGCATTGATTCTCCATTACTTGCCACATGAATTCAGCCATTATTTGGTTGAATGTAACCCCTCAATCAAGTGCAATTACATGGATATTGAAGGCCATTAGTTGGCTAGTTGAGGGGTCTTCTACTTACACTATAAATTGAGGCCTTTGGCTCAATTGAAACACACTACACTCAACACTTAGAGAATTCTCCAGATTTTCTGATTTCATATTCTTCCTCTCTAGCAAAGTCATTAGACTCAAAGTTCTTCAAAAGTAACACTTGAGTTTCCTTTGCTCACTTGTTAAAGTAGTTGTTGTATCTTGGGAGACTATTGCTCAATACCGTAAAATGAGATATACGGGGCAATCTTGTCTTAAAGACAGAGTGCCATCACTCGACTCAGCAAATCACACAAGCAGTTTGTAAGGTTTTGATTTTCAATTTTATTGTAATAGTTTGTTTATCCTTTCTACTATTGTAATAGTTATTTACTTCCCGTTCCCTACAACAATTGTATCCCAATAGAATCTAGTCCTGTTATCTGCATGAGTATTGCTTTCGCTGCCTCATTCATTATAGGTTGGTACTTAACAATCTGTCCATTAGCAGGGCTGCTAGAATGATCATCTGAAGGAATATCTTGTCTAATCCTGCATTTCTTATTGCCTTCCATCATGCGTTTATTGATGTCATTTTGCTGATGTACAAACTGTGCCAAGAATCCAGGGTTGTTAAGATCTTTTGTCAGGAACGACATCATCTGTTGATGTCGCTGCTCCATAATCTGAAGGTTCTGTACTATGGTTTGTATCTGATTATTGGTAGTCTGATGATGTTGTCTCAGCTTAACCAGCTCCTGCATAAGCACATTTTTGTCCCTTTTCAGCCTCTCAACCTCTTTCTCAAGCCCAAACTTTCCAACCTCAACACAAGCCCCTACCAACGCACTCTGACCATGGAACTGTTGTTGCTGACTGTGTCCATGAGCAGGCTTGCTCCTACTAATATTTCTAAGCAGATACTTCTGACCTATTATGAATCCATCATTAGAAATTTTTCGAAGGTTTGAATTAACCTTTCTAAATCCCTGTTTGTAGCACAAGAAAGCGAAATATTATAAAGGAAGCATGACTAGAGGTTCACTGTGGAGATTCTATATTAAATTGTTATTATTCTATGGTAATTAGTCAAGTAGGAAAAGAAAAAGGATATTTCACTGTGATCACCATGACGTCTAAAATTTACCTTACAAACCCGAAGAAAATCTACAAATAATCAGAGCTCCATTCAAACTCAATGTATCACCTTATCTCCTTATCAACTTTTAGGCGGCAAATGGCACAAGAAAATATCTATAGCCTTAACAAACAAGTAGGCATGATGAGATGGCGGCTTAAGAGTCATGTAATCTTAGGGTGCATTTGGAAAGAACACATCTTATTAGCCTCGCTCTTACTAGAATTGTCTAATAGCTCCTATATAAGGAACCATTTAGTATTGAGTTTCGATTATAAAAACAAGTAGTTTTCTCCCCGCTCATCTTTTTTTTTAACAAGGTATCAAATCTAAGGAAGAAAGACATTCGAGTCTAGGTCAATATACTCATCGTTGAAGTTTCCTGGCAAGTTTAAGAGGTGGTTCATTCAGCGTCTCAAAATTTGTTTTAGTCTCATCAACAAATTGGTAAACTGACATACTAGGAGCTTCACGTCGATGAGAACAACATAGTGATCCAAAGAGCACATAGTTCCCTGATGCACACACCCACATGTGACATCACTATTCCTATCACTCGCTGGTGCGTAGTTTCACACGCCACATGTGCAGAGATCATCATGTGTGTCACATCAACATTATTTCATCATTCTCAGTCCACATCGGTAGACCGTGAATTTGGATTGAACCCTTGCATGTTGAATTGCTCCGTATCCTATCAACATTCTATACTGCCTCTATAGCTATATACGTTGACCATATTGTCATCAATAGAGATGATGAAGAAGGGATTAACACACTGAAACAACATCTTTCACTCACTTCTAGACGAAAGAGTTGTGATGACTTAAATACTTTCGGGGATATAGATTACTCAGTCACCTCAAGAATGTCCATCTCTCAGAGGAAAATATACTCTGGATTATCCTAGAGGAAACTTGATTGCCTGATTAACTACCCATTTCCTGTAGTAACACCATGTGGAGAAAACAAGAAGGGTTACTTTGTTCAAAACTCGTAGCTCATTGTGAAATTCTCTTAGTCTGAATAAAAATAGTATGCTTTATTAAGACATAATTAAATAAATAAAGTTGTGCTCTCTAATAACTTAAATTTTTAGATGGAATGGCCATACACTTTAACATGGTGGCAGAGCAAGCAAAGGTCTTGAAATCGAGTCTCACTGCAACCGCCACCTATTGTTTAATAGAATTTTCCACGTGCTTGCCCATGAAAAGATTTAGGACGTGAGGGTGTGTGTTAAAGAGATGATCACACGCTTCAACACGCACTAAAAATCTAGCAATCAAATATGACCTACTGTTTGAAATGACACTTTAATCTAATCAAGACAAATGGAATCCATAAAATATCATAGCTATCAATCAAATCCTTCTCCATAACAACCTTCTTTCTACTTAAATCGAAATAGTTAATAATTTCTTTCACCAAACTTCACGAATCACAAGATTGACACCATAAAACTTCCCATTTCCAATCAACAAAAGCACAAACAAGAATAACTCTATCTTTACAAAGTACCCAAGCGTTAAAACATTTCACTTCAAATATCCAAAAATTATGTCAATCATAGAACTACACATCACCAAAGAACCCAAAAAGAGAAAAGCTACATCAAAATAACTCAACTTAAACAACAACGATATACCTAATGAAATTCCACAGGTGGGGTCAAGTAACGCATATTAAAGTAGTTGAAAAAAAAAAGTACTACAACAATGAAAAAAAAGAAAATAGCAATAAAAAGGACTCAACTAAAATCAAGAAATTAAATTAATGCATACATAAGTATTTAACTGGCGAACAAAGTTGGAGAAGTTATTATGCTTAAAATACTTGGGCAACAACTCCTTAGCAAACTCTGGTGGGTCCCAAACCACAAAGCTATTATCCCCATCGCCAACGGTGTTACTCCTTGAAACAATATTGTCAGTACTCGGATCATCAACCATATCGTAAGTCTTCACTAAGAAAGGTGGCGGCGCATTTGCGCTAGGCATCGGCATTGACGCCGGTACCGGAGAACCTCCTCCTCCGGCGTCCATTATTGCTGATCATATAAGAACGTATATATATATGTGTGTGTGTCTAATGTGTGTATGAAGATTGAACCTTCTCCATGTCAGCACCACGTCATAGCCACATCTAAAATTATCTAAATTTTAATTTTTTATTCTTTTTTGTTTCTTTTTGCTTATTCAAAGTCACAAATCTGAACCGTTTAACAGTAAGATGGAAGTTGGGTGAGTTGATGATAATATAGGAGAATTGCGCCGCCGCAGCCATGGATCATAAACGTTATTCCGGCAAAAATGCAGTGGACAGTGAAGGTATATACATGGCCGCTACCACCGCAACTTGGGGAATTGGGGGACATTAATTTTGTATGATCGATGAACAGCCACAACTATTTTGCTGGTGCAAGTATGTATTTACCAAGTTAAATTATAGGGAAAACGTTTAAATTTGCTTTTGAACTATGTGAAATTATCTACTGTTGCCCTCAGTTAATATTTTGGATCAAAACTGCCGTTACCTTTATCAAATTGGTCTACATTTGCCCTTTTTTACTATGAGAATGATTAGCACCACAAATCGTTGAGTTTAGTCAAAGAAATACATAAATGATCATTTTGTATAGTTCATAGATATTATTAGACTGTTTTCCAAAAATAAAACAAAGAAAGCACATTAACTTGAAATAGTCTTTCTCCTTCTATCAATAATTTTACCAGATTAAGATTTATTACACCATTTGAGTGAGTATACAGTGTACCCGAGTCCCGACTGTCCTAAATGCCCCATTAAAGAATTCCAATGTGATGCTCAAATAATTATTGTTTATTTTGTCGAACTCACAACTTAAATCTCTGGTTAGTATATTTTAGTGTTTAATCAAATTGACCCTCAATCACTAATTGTTTATAAGTGTCAATCACTTACAATTTTCTCATTATGTTACTTATTGTGTAGTACTTTCTAAAAGTTTATACTAGTGATTATTGAGCATTGGATTTTGTTTGGAGAACACGCCACTCGTTATGTATCGCAATGCTTTATCGTTAAAAGTTGACGGTTCTTTTAGATAGAGACTAAGGGGTCGTTTTGTAGAGTTCATAAGAATAATGTTGAATAGAGTGTATTAGTAATGCTGACATTAGTTATGCAGAGATTATTTTTTATCCATCGTTTGATTTGGTTTATTAGATATAATATGCATTTTATAATCTTTAAAACTAATTTATTATTTACAAAAATACCCTCCATATTATATTATGCGAGGGACTTCATGGACAATTGTATCTTTAACCATTCTAGAGTACACTGATTTCCTTTGTATACATCTGCCCCTTGATTGGGTGGAAGTCCAGAAAGATCCCACTTTGCTTATTCCAAAGTTTTCTTTCACTGGATGAACACCATTGGCTAGCTTTAAAGTTTTATAACCTATTTTTCTAATTCCGGGGTTAGGTCTGTTGACTCTTCAGATTCTTGTACTTATGCGGAAATCAGAACAAGGATTCCTGATACAATATCATGGGACTACAATTTTGAACCTGCTGGAAGTACTCCTCTCAGTTTTACTGTAAAGGTAAATATTCCCCTTTGCAGCAATTGCAGATAGTAGATCCTGGTATCTCCGGTCGTTAGTCCCCAGCAGCTCTACAAAAAGCATGTGTCTGTATGCTTCACATCATATTCACATAATATGTTTTTGGACCAGGAGTATTCTCTTATTAAAGATTGTTCTTTGTGCATCTTTTGTTAATTTCTCTGTGTTTATGACTCTACTTGTGTCACGACCCAAACCGTAGGGCCGCGACGGGCACCCGGACCCACCCGTCGGGTACCGCTAATCGTACAACCAACTTTTAATCACAATTGAATACGGAATAAGTCGAAAAAGATTATAAAAAATCTTAACCAGAAATCCAATTTTCATACATACATACCCATACCAAGGCCGACAAGGCCACACATGACAACTAACCACAGGACACCTGTCTACAAGCCTTTAAAGAATACAAAACATCACAATGAGGGGACAGGACCCCGCCATACCCATATGCGGATGCAAAAATACTGTACCATGACCAACTGCAACTCTGAAATAAATAGAGTGCTTCAACATCAGCTGAACCAGCAACCTACTAGCGTGAACCGTCACCCTCTTTAACTGAACCTGCGGGCATAAAACGCAGTGTCCCCCGACAAAAGGGACGTCAGTACGACTGATGTACTGAGTATGTCAGGCATGAACAATAGTATAACAGGGATATAACAATAACTGAAACAGAAACAACTGACCAGCAGTAAATGCCTCTGAGGACCCTAATACATATGTCTAAATGTTATGCACAATGCAGTATACATACTCATCGGCCTCATCGGGCACCTTCCTTACCAAAACAGTCTCTGTGGGCACCATATCATGTAATGATTAATGAATATATGCATAATGCAAATGTGGTATACTAATGTCCACACATGAATCCTCCCAATAACCGCCTCTGTGGGCATCATGTTATATTGCCACACAAGGGCATCACATCTTCACATCATATTGGCCTCTTCGGGCTCTTTTGTGATAATTTGTACCAGCTACATGTGGTGTGCGTATATAACACCTTTCCCTTTTCCCATTCCCCGTACATATATATATAATATTTATCATATAGTAATGTGCATAGCACAAGTGGTCCAGGGTAATATATGAATGCAATGCAAATGAAAATGCATGAATGGTAACACCATATTCCAACCTCAACGGATGACATAATACATTTATATCTTCGGCTAAAAGTGGAAACATCAACATCTTTTCCGTATGCCTCAATAAGGACTTAGGAACATATTTAGACATGCTTTTAACATAGGAATCAATAACATGAATATTCTTAACTTCTAGGAGTAGAACAATTTATGGAACAATATCGTGGTTACGTTTCGTTAAATGAAACATGCCAAAAAAAAGAAATAATTTATCTTAACATACCTTTGTTTTGCTAACGTAGAAACAACATGGCTTCTATGAATTTCCAGAGCATCACATCGAATTTGAAATAATGAAAAGGGACAATTTTGTTTTCTAAGTGACCGAAAATGAAGGGATTGCTTCTTTGGTTTTTTTTATTTACTAAATGGTATGAATGATAACTTAGCTCATTAAAAAGAAACGATGCACTGTGTTTTTCTAAATGAACGAAATGTGGGCTGCTTCTTTTGGTCTTACACCAACGAATCGAAAGGCTCACAATTAAAATGTTAAAAGTTTGCTGAATGTTTCCATGCGGTTTCTTTTCCAAAGTATAGATTCCCTTTTAAATGATGCCTTAGTGCACTTAATGATGACTCATCATGTTGTCTTCCACCAGCCTAATCTTGGCGGTGGAGAGGCCTAAATCAATGTCACATTACAATCAACGTGTCACCCCACTTAATTAATTAAGTGACCTGTCTCCGTATAATTTATTAATCACACACATAATTAATTTTGTGATCTCAATTCACTTAAACCTTGATAACTTATAAGACCTTCATATACTTAATGTCATAATTTTGTAATATGACACTAGTCCATAACCTCTTCATGCACACACCAAATTTATTTCCGATCCCCGTTGTCACACTTCTTACGTCCAGAATTATTTCGGGGTTTAATCCTTTTATATGTCAAGCTCTTTATTAGCATACGTAAACATAACATAATTTTTCTCAATGTTCGGGTCTATTTACATACGCCTAACGATTTTACATACGCTTAGCGATTCAAATCGTGACCCGAAAGTACGGGATGTTACAACTTGACAAATAATTCTATCCATATAATCGTACTAGTTTATCTTCTGATTATGCTCTCATACTAGACAGGATGGACTAAAGAACATATATTAATCATAAGTCACTTAGAGGAACTCGCTTTTGTTTCCTAATATAGTAATATTTACTGTAAGTCGAAGCTTCTGCTGTTCTTCTTTTCTTTAGTCTTTGCTATCTATCAGGTTAGTGAGTATATCAAGCTAAATGAGTGAATCTTGTTGTAAGGCATGCTTTCTTTGATGTTTGGTATAAGCTTGGCTTCAGTTTCTTTAATGGATTCCTTGTGAGGGAGACTTCACAAGGAAGCTTGTCAAATATCCAAAAATGTTTTAGGTAGTACTTCATCCATACTTCCATTTTGTGATAGATTGGGTATTCCAATACTTAGACATGGAGTTAAGCCTCTTTTGTTGCATGAGGAAGAGCTCACTATATGTTTTGCATGCCATAAATAGGACTCTTTTGCTGGTTTTGTTTTATTTCAGGCTTTGAATGCTAGGTTATTTGAAGCGGTAAAAAGAATCACAGACAAATTCCCTGATTTTTATGTAATATCCCGTACTTTCGGATCACGGTTTGAACCGCTAGGCGTATGTAAAATCGCTAGGCGTGTGGAAATACAGAATTTGGCGTTTGAGAAAATTTTGGTCATATTTACGTGTGCTAATAAAGAATTTGGCGTATAAAAAGATAAAACCCCGAAATAATTTTGGACGTAACAAATGTGACAAGGGGGATTAATAATAATGGTTGTATATCCCAAAAAAGGTTATGGACTAGTGTCATATTACAAAATTATGACATTGAGTATACGAAGGTTTTATAAATCATTAAGATTTAAGTGAGTCAGGATTCCGAAATTAATTATGTGTGTGATTGATAAATTATACGGAGGCGAGTCACTTAATTAATGGAATAGGATAACTTGTTGGTGTATGTGGCGTCATTTGCATGACTTCACCGCCAAGAATAATTTGGTGGGAGACCAAATCATTAGCCTCCATTAAATACTAATTGCAGGCATCTTTTAAGGAGGGAAATCATGGTCAGTATATAGACCACCCCGATTGTCCATTTTAATTTTTAAACAGATATGTATAAGCTCCTTATTTGAAATAGAAACAAAATAGATGCTAGTTGCTCTTTCATTGCTTAGTAAATTTTAAGAGACAAGCAGATCGTTCATTTAGAAAGCAAATCATTTCCTTTCCTTTCCTGGAAATCCAGTGTTATGCTCGACCAAAATTCCTATTTTGGTTGAGGTTTGCTCCACGTAATGAGGTATATTAAGGCAAATTATTTCTTTCTTTTGGCATGTTCCATGTAACGAAACGTAACCTTGATATTGTTCCATAAATTGTTCTACTCTTAGAAGTTAACAATATTCATGTTATTGATTCCTATATTAAAAGTATGTCTAAATATGTTTCTAAGTCCTCATTGAGGCATACGGAAAAGATGTTGATATTTACAACGTTAGCCGAAGGTACAAGGATATTGTGTCACCCAGGATGTGCTATTGTTATTCATGCATTTTCATTTTCATTGCATTCATGTTTTACCCGAGACCGTATATTGGGGACGGGAAACGAGATACGCACACCACCTGATCAGCTGAGATACGATAATGATAAAGCCTGTATGGCTTAATGAAGGAAGATGCCTGATTAAGGGCCAATATATATATATATATATATATATATATGATTGGGAGGAAGATGCCCTTGTGTGGCCAGTATATATGTATTTACCGCATTGTGCATGACATTTAGACATATTATGCCCACAAATGCCGACATGAAAAGATGCCCACAGAGGCTGTTATGGTAAGAAAGATGCCCAATGGGGCCGATGTATATGTATACCGCATTGTGCATGACATTTAGGCATATGTATTAGGACCCTCAGAGATATGTACTATTGGTCGGTTGTTCCTGTTTCAGTTGTTGTTATATCTCTGTTATGCTATTATTCATGCCTGACATACTCAGTTCATTTTGTCGGGGGACACTGCGTTTCATGCCCGCATGTTCACTAAATCAAGGTGACGGTTCACGTTAGTTGATTGCAAATCCAACGGATTTTTGGAGCACTCCCCTTGTTCTGAGTGTTGGTCTAATTTTGGTACGGTACATTTTTGCTTGTATATATGGGTATGACGGGGCCTGTCCCAACCTTTGATGTTGGTACTCTTAGAGGCTTGTAGACAGGTGTCATGTGGATAGTGGTCTTATATGACCTTGTCGGTCTTGATATGGGTATGTATATATATAACATGGTTACCTGATTTTTCATAATTTCCTTTGAGCTTAGTCCGTAGTTAATTATGATTAGATGTTAAATGTACGAATGGCGGTACCCGGCGGGTGGAATCCGGGTGCCCGTCGCGGCCCTCCGATTTGGGTCGTGACATTTTATATGTTTAAAGATCGATATAAAATGTCTTTTTGATGGTAGAATCAGAAACCATTAGCTTTCAAAAATCCTCAATTACTTTTAATTGATTGTGGATGGCCAAGGCAAACAATATTTGGAGTGAGAAGTTTCTTTGCATTTGTCTATTTGACTTATCCAGCAATGTGAAATTGTGAACACCCGAACAGGTGGCTACTTAACTATCACAGGTTCAGCTCAGTCTGCTAGTGCGCACTACACAAACTATCAAACTAATCCCATTTCCAGTTCCTTGTTCTATAGAACTTTAAACTTGAAATTTAGGTTTAGTATCTTGACGACATTTAATTAGTTGAGTCGCATAAGAGAAATTATCAGTCTCATTCTGGTATGCCTCTTTCAGGAGGCTGCATCTGGAAATATAACCTAATTTTCTGCCATTACTGTGGATTTATTATCCCTCATACTGAAATAAATGTTCCAATGGGCTATCAACCAAATTCTCTGTAAACGATGTCCCAGAAGCAGCTGCTTGGTTTCAAAATGGTGTTTCCTATTTTGACTAAATTTGTCAGTCACCCTTGTCATTTGCAGAAGCAACCAACAAATCCAAGGTTAGTACACCGTTCATCTGGTTTCCTCTCCGTATTCTCTCTTAAGTTTGTTCAGAAAGGAGGGAAAGGAAAAGAAAGGTAGGAGAATAGCGAGAAGGAATATAGAAGAGGAAGTGAAGGAGACCAATTTTATTTCCTTAGTTTGGTTCGGGGAGCCTTGGTGTAACTTGTAAAGTTGTTTTCATGTGATTAGTAGGTCATTGATTCAAGCCGTGAAAACAACCTCTTGCAGAAATGCAAGCTAAGGCTATGTACAATATAAGACCCTTGTAGTCCAGCCCTTCCCCGGACCTCTCGCACAGCGGGAGCTTAGTGCAGTGGGCTGCCCTTATATATTATAGTTTGGTTCAAGCGGATTTTGGGAGGAAAGTAAAGTTGTATTCGTCTTCCCTCCTTTTGAAGTAAAGTCGTATTCTAAATCGATGCTTTTAAAGTTAAATAAGTCGACTAGAAGTAAAACTCGTTTTTTCCCTCCTTTTATCTTGCTTGTGCTTCTTAATGGTAAAGCAAATTTTTTTTTTTTTAGAAATTTCATTGATTTTGTCTCTCATTTCCTTTAATCCAAAGAAATAAGAGTTCATCAGAAGTAGAATTTAAGTATATGGTCAAGTTTTGGCTTGCTGGCCTTCAAGTCCCAAGAGAGAGCGTAAACAACCTTTCCGAAGTTGGCTTACTTCACGTTTTCATACGTTTAAAGTGCCGTGAATTCACATATGAAATGTGTTCAGAAGTAGAATTTAAGTCTATGGTCAAGTTTTGGCTTGTTGGTCTTCAAGTCCCTAGAGAGACCTTAAACAACCTTTCTGAAGTTAGCTTGCTTCACGTTTACTTAAGTGTAAAGTGCCGTGAATTCATATATGAAATGTGTTCTCCGTTCTTCATTGTATCACAAAGTGGTTAGCGATATGATTGCTTGAAGTCTCATTCCTTTACCTTTGAGCTAATTATCACCATATCATTGGTTCAATTGATAGTCTGCAGCTCTAAAGGAAGCCATTGACGACCTTAAGTGGCCAGGATCAAGCATTCATCTAATCCTACAGCCTACACCACCATCGGTTACCTTTAGAGGTGAAGGCCATGGTGACTTACAGGTAGGGTTTGACCTGATCGTTCAGGTGCATTCTATTCTCATATTCTCTAACCCTCTTCTGTTTTTACATTCCTTTTTTTGCAGATAGACTTTATGTATCATGTAAACACCGATCTTCTGGTTGCATTTCATTGTGATCGTCAAGTTTCTCACAGGTTTCTCTCCTGATAGTGTGTGAAGTAAGAAGCCAAATGCTTTACATTTGTGCTAGACTGTATGATTTGATCAAGACCTTGATATGTACAGGTATAAACACAAATTTCTCCGAGCTACAACCTCAAACATACCCAACAGCGTCATCCGGGATAATCGAGGAAGTAAGCTGACCATTGGTAGAGGAGAAATGCTCAAAGTTCAGCATCTTGTCTCAGTTGCAAAACCAACAATGCCACACCCGCATGTTGATTCTGCTGGCTATCAGCAGGATATATTATGCATTTATGCTTCCAGGTGAATTTACACTTGGCCTTTAACCGTATGTCACAAATCCCATTTCAAAAAATAAATTGAGTTTGCATGTTTGTGACCAAAGAGGCTGACAGGCTGTTAGATCATTTAAGATACAAAAGCCATCTGTTTTGCAAGAAAATAAAGTTAGAATGAGAGTACTCATAATTCTAGCAGAAAAGTGGAAAACTGATATGACCAAAACACAAAAATATAGGGACCGAATTTTTTGGGGGGTTTTGAACCCGAGGTGAATAGAAGACGCAACCTCCTGATCTGGAGTCAGATGTGCTACCATTGCGCCACGGAATCCTGATGTTTGGAATGACAGTTACCATGCTAATCATAATATTAACAATTAGTTTATTATTCGATATGAATTTAAGAAAATATATGTATATGAAATTAACTAAATGAAAGAGTATATTAGAAAAGGGAAAATTGGTCAATTATAATATTTTTATATTAAACAAAAAACTAAAATAATGGAGGTAAATGTAATATCGTACACCACAAGAGAGATTAGTGTTATAGGTAATGCTGGCTAGTGTCGCGCCCCATTTTCGACCCGCTCGGGTCAAAGAGCGGAGCACAGACGTGTTCGGTGATTCCTGGGTAAAAGCGGTTGAGGAGTCGCCACCTAATTATTTTTACGGTGAATTAGGACACCTAAATATTAAATTAAATGTTGCAATGTAACTCCAATTTTAAGGTCTGCGAAACTAGTGAGATTCTAGGTAAGGGTTCTTTATTATCCTAAAGGGAAGGGATTAGGCATCCTTTAAGATCCGCTAACTTGCGGTTATCCGGTCAAACTCATGTTAATTATTACTAGAAAAATGCATGTTTGAAGTATGAAGTTAAAGATGTTTGCAAATAATTAATGAAAGAGATGCATTTTGTACATGTATGCATTCGAATGACATAAAAAGAAATATACATGTAAAGTTTTGGAAAATATGCATTTGTGACAATAAATTATTTATAATGTCAAAGAAGTAAAATTTTGGGAATCATTGAATTGTAAATTGACAAAAGATAAACTTATTCGGAATGATTAATAAAGCAAATAAAAGATGACAAAAGTTATTTTGAAAATCTTGAATACGCGTGACGAGCCTAAAATAAATAACTAGCGGAGGGTTTCTAAGTTTGAATTTAATCGAGCCTACAAATAAATAAGCTAGCGACGGGTTTCAAATCTTAAACTACCCTATGAATTAATCCTAAGTTTGCATATTCTAAGCATTTCAATAGTTACATAAGTGCGATAAATAATATTACAATACAAAGCGGGATAAAAGCTGAATTAAAGAAAGAAATAAAATAAATAAACACCGAGGAATAATCTGCCTTTATTTACTTTAATCCCTGCAAGCTGTTGTTGACACCCAATTTTGTCCCATCTTTTATGATTTTATTCGTAATTTTTAATATTTTGACACTTTTAAAATAATTTTAAAATATAGGCATATATGTGTGTATCTTCGTATTATTATTATTATTCGCATATTTTATATCATTTGCATTTTATAATAATCATAAGTTATCCGAAAATTCTATGTTATTTATTTCTCGCAAAATTGCATCGCGTTCCCATTTTTTTTTATTAAGCATTAAACATTTCACAAATATTATATTTTTATTATTATCACGTCGTTATGTTATTTTAAATAATTCACATCTTTTACAAAACAAAAAAAAATATACATATATATATATATATATATATATATATATATATATATATATATATATATATATATATATATATATATATATATATAAATATGTTTTAATATTAAACCCCTTTTATATTTTTTATCCATAACCCATTTTCATTTTCCCAACCCAAAACAATTTCTACCCAAAAAAACAATTCAACTCTCCCTCTTTATTTCGGCCCAACCGGATCAAATTTCAAAACTCCCCAAATTAAATTCCTTATACCCAAACCCAAAACAATTAAACCCAACACCACAAGCCCAAACTCCCCAATTAAATCCCCATTTCATCGCCTTGACCCAACTCCCGTCGGCCCACTCACCCGACCAGTAACCCACCACCCAAAACTCCCCTTTTAATTCCCAAAAACCCAAAACAAACCAAAAAAAAATCATCAACACCCTTCTCTCACAAAACCCTTCAGCCGCCGACCCCACACCCCCATCCGACCGGTCACCTCTCCCACTGCCACCACCCACTCCCTGCCACCAACCCTGACACCACCACACCCCTCCCGTCACTTCACCATACCCATACCCCCAAAATCCGCTTCCAAAATTCAGAATTTTCTTTACCTTTATTTCAAATTTCAAACTCACTCTTGGGGGGGAAATCCACCTATAAATATCCCCCTTGTTCTTCATTTTTGGAGAGGTCCGAAAATCTGTCTTTGAAGGGGATTTTTTAGAGTTTTTGGGGTCGATTTTAAGTCCGAAAATTTATGTTTATGAGTCCGGGAAATCTCCTTTAAAGGTTTGGCATTATATTTTGTTGGTGTTGTTCTTCACTAAAAAAAAAAGGGAGGCAATTCGAAATCTTTGTTTGTTCTTGCATGTGTTCTTCAACTTAAAGATTCCGAAATATAGGTCGAAATAATTGTTTTTTTTTGTGTTGAAGAATCTGGATTTTTTTTAGCTATTTTCACTATTTTTCGATCCAATTCGGGTCGGGTCGTCAGTCCGGGTCGGGTCACTGCCGGGTCGGGTCGAACATCAGAAAACAGAATTCTATTTCAGAGGAAAATCAGAATTCGAAGTCGAAAATAAATCAGAATTCTAAACATTTTCGCGCGGATTCGACATTTCGAAACACGCCTCGGTTATTGCCGGAGAAGGTAAGTAAAACAAATTTCTCTCAGTGTATTTTCTGTATCGTTGTGTGTTTTGTTGTTGATTATGTGATAAGATAGTCATTTTTTTCATTAATGCGTTAATTGGCTTATTAATGTTCAGAAATGTTTTGCTTGTATTATTAGATTTATATTTAATATGATAAGAGGCTTTGTGTGTGTGTTGATTTATGGACATTGTGTGATCATATTGGATTCGAATGTTGAATCACACTTATCTTGCTGAGTCTACTGAACTGATTACATACTTGCCTTACCTGTTTAAGTGTTAAAAAGGCCTCCATATTAGTATATCACACCTCCAAAATTATCTTGTATCATGCCCTACCTTTTGAGTTTGTTTGAATGACATTTGCATTAGTGCTTTGCACTATTTGAATCAGTTTATACCCTGTTAAGGCATAGTCTCTAATGCATTTCATACCTGGCTTGTGATTATGTTTCATGTAGTAAGTATGTATAGGGTATAGTCTAAAGATAAAACTGCTTAGGTGAATAAAAAGGTCTAATAAATGATTTGAACATGTCTCACTTAAGAATAAGTAGTATCTTTGATTCTTGTCAAAGTCGTGCCTATGTCTAAACTATCTACTTGGGAGTATGTGTTTGTTTATCTCAGTTTGTGAATCTGTTCATACGAGCATGCCTATTTTCAGTTTTATAAATATGTGGTGTGTTAGAAATGGCCTAGATATGTGTTGCTACTGTCCAGTTCTTCCTTCTATATCTTTTAAATATCTGAAAAATTGAACTTTCTCTGTTGGTTTGTGTGTAAATTTAGGAGACCATAAAGCATGCTAGTTAGTTATGATATGTGTCTTGTCTCTTTCCCATGTTGGTATTCTCCAGTTCCCCTAAATGGTTATTTGGCTCATCCTTTATCCTATTAATGCCCTCTTGAATTGGTCATGCATTTCCCTATATGATTAGGTGTTAAGTGCCCCATAGTATCATGTAAAGTCTTTTAAGTTACCTTAGATCATGCTATGTTTACTAAGTTGCTGAATGATATCTGTATTAACATATTGTGCGTATTTGAACTAGTTTGTGGTGTGTTATATTACTGCCCATGTCTGCAATCTATGTTTATTGCCGAATGTTTTCTTTCATGGTTGCCTTGTCAGAACTGTCCTATTATCTTGTTATGTAGGTTGAAAGCGAAGACAAGCTTCGGGTTGGGTTTAGCCTTCTTCGATAGCCTGCCATGCCTAAGGTTCAAGAAGCCTTTTGAATCTTGTTGCGGCATCGGAAATGAATGGTGGTAGCCCCCCTTGGTCTTCTTATCTTTCAAATTTGAAGTTTAGAGTGGTCGGTGTTTAAGTTTACCTTCCCTTTATGTCTTTGCTTTGTGCTACCAATAGTTGTGGTATCCAGTGCACCTTGAGATTCTGGATATGTCGTCTTTAAATAGTTCTAGTTATGGGTTTTGTTGCATTTTGGCTGCTGATTACGAGGCGCGATTCTTTGCAATACTTGGTGATCTGCACTTTTGAGCACTATTCTGCTGCGTTTGCAGCGCCGCAATTTCTGCAATCTTGACCATTTACACTTCTTTTCGGAAGCATTTCTTCTTTGCATTTTGAGCTCATTTGGTGTCTTATCATCGCTGTATTTTTAGCACAATTGTCGCTGTTTTCTTGGCTAAAGCTCGCTACTTTAGGTTTTGGACAGCCCATCGCTTCGCGTTTCAAGCCCACTCTGCGTTATTTTTAAACCCAATTGTCGCTGTTTTTCTCGGCTGAAAACAATTTGGTTTAAATCGCTTTGGACAACCGCAATATTTCGACTTTCTTGTTTTCTTGTTTTGAATAAATATCGCGTCTGTTCGGTACTGTTTTTCTGTTTGATTTGCTCCGTTTTGATTCTTGTTTCTGATTTTTATCATTTTTATGCTTTTAAATCGAACACCGCACCTTTCAAACATTGCTTTCTGTTCCAGTCCTTTGTTTCAACATTCAAATTACCGTTCTCTTTGTTTATCGCTTTTAAACTAGACACCGCGTCATTTTCGGAGCTTTTTTTCCTCTGCCTGCTTTTTACGCATCGCTATCGCCATCACTGCCGCGCATCGCTTTGATTTAATTTTGATGATTTGAACACGATACTACACTGGCCGATGAAAAATATCCGTCGATTTTGAGGCCTCCATAGTTGCAAAGACGGAAATATAACTTCTGGGCAATGATGAAGACTTAAACCTTTTTATCCGAGATCAACATGTTTAGTAGGCGAGGTGACTAAAATAACCAACAAGTTATATATTCGCAGCCACGACGTGATTATAGTGATCTTTTCTATTTCACCCGAGAGACCGACACGTTTAGTAGGCGAGGCAATCAAAATAAACGACATTAGTCATATGTTTGCAGCCACGACGTGATTGGAATGTTCTTTTCAAAATTTAAGTCTGAGCCCTCCGCGATCAAAACATTCACTGTTTTGAATACGGATATGAAGTTATTTGTATTTAACTGTTTCTAACCGTTTGTTCTTGACAGCTTGTAGGGATTAAAGTAAATAAAGGCAATTATTCCTCGGAGTTTATTTATTTTATTTCTTTCTTTAATTCAGCTTTATCTCGCTTTGTATTGTAATATTATTTATCGCACGTATGTAACTATTGAAATGCTTAGAATAGGCAAACTTAGGATTAATTCATAAGGTAGTTTAAGATTTGAAACCCGTCGCTAGCTTATTTATTTGAAGGCTCGGTTAAATTCAAACTTAGAAATCCTTCGCTAGTTTATTTATTTTTAGGCTCAATCACGCTGCATTAAAGATTTTCAAAACAACTTTTGTCATCTTTTATTTGCTTTATTAATCATACCGAATAAGTTTATCTTTTGTCAATTTACAATTCATTGATTCCCAAAATTTTACTTCTTTGGCATTATAAATAAATTGTTTTACTATCAATTGTCAAAAATATATTTTTCCAACTCTACATGTATTTCTCTTTAGATATCATATAAATGCATATTTTGAAAAATCTCTACATTTATCTATCTTTTAAAATGCATCTTTTTTTAATTATTTGCAAACATCTTTTAACTTCATGCTTCAAACATGCATTTTTTCTAGTAATAATTAACCTGAGTTTGACCGGATAACCGCAAGTTAGCGGATTTTAAAGGATGCCTAACCCCTTCCCTTTAGGATAATAAAGAACCCTTACCTAGAATCTCGCTAGTTTCGTAGACCTTAAAATTGGAGTTTACATTGCAGCACTTAGTTTAATATTTAGGTGTCCTAATTCACCGTAAAAATAATTAGGTGGCGACTCCTCAACCCTATTTACCCAGGAATCACCCATACGTCCGTGCTCCGCTTTGAACCCGAGCAGGTCAAAATAGGGCGCCACAGCATGGCGACTCCGCTGGGGAATTTTCAGGTTCTTAACCATAGCAAAATTCAGGTTAATTATAATTGTGCTTTACTTTCACTCTTTGTTTGATGAAATGCTTTGATTTATTTCCTTTGTAAAATTTTTTTGCATGCATAACTGCTTTAATTTTCATATTTTTACTGCTTATCTTAAATTGGCATTTCGCTCATATTTCTTCCACTCTGGAAAATTGACACTATCACACACTACACGCGAGGTGTGTTTTGCGCACCCGCAAATTTCTTTCAATCTACCAAATTTTAGGAGAGTTGGCGTATGCGCGGAGTGACCGGACCATCTGGTGGCCGCGTAGCCTTCTCACTCGAGTAGTCCGCTCGGGAACCTTGTGTCTAGTCAGCCAAATCTTAGAAAATTTAAGATAGAGCTATACCACCCTTTATTTTAAGTCATGCATGCATACACCTTAGGTGGGTCGATCCTTGGTATCGACTCCACAATTAAGAAATCCGCCAAAGATGTCTACGGGTCTCACAACCCAACGACCAATCATCATATTATGTGTAGCGTGATAAGGATAGACTAATCCAAGACTAATCATGACATGCTGAAATTGGAAAATGTACATTCATTTTGTCTCATTTCCGACAAAGCATTGCAGTTTAGCAGCTTGGATCAAATCTGTCGTAATCCCGCATATCTGGCGTTTAGGCCCACCTCCGGCATAAGGGAGGCCCCATGCATATTAGGATGCGCATTTAATTGCCTTACAATCATTTTGCTATTTTCTACTGCTTTCCACTATGTGTATATTATTTAAATCAATAATTACTCACCTTATACTAATTTGGTTTTCTTCATTTTTCAGGAGTTTCATTTTGCCTTATTTATTTCCCCAAAGGTTGATTCGTGTTGACTAAAACTGGCGGAGCACCCCATCTTTTATTTCCCAATCATGTCTACCCAAATTGTATTAGTACTTAATGAAAAAAAAAGCGCGATTTAAATTGAGGCCTGAATCGCATTTTATGCAGTTTAATGTATTTTGCCTCCACCTTTTGAAAGCTTAAAATGACAAATCTGCATTGCTTTTGCTATTTTAAAATCTGCTTTGTTTAATAATTTTCCTTTCTTTTTTCATCATGCAAACTAATTTGTCGGCAATATGTGACATATAATGAAACAAGCAAACAAAGTCTAAAACAACGAGCAAGACTTCGAAGAATATAAGGAAGATTCACAGTCGGAAGAATTGGGGCATTTTTCAGAATAAACCAAAGTCGGATATGGATCAAAACATCAATATGATTGATAAATACAAGCATTGGCTCATGTTATTTCCCCTTTGTACTCTTGGGCTACCGCACTATAATCAGGACTTCTCCGGGGCAATGATATATCTTCCGCAGCCAAGTGGATACAAAATCATGTACGGAAAGGCTGATGAACACAGTTTGTCCGGGGCAACTTTATCGGAATAGAATGGCCAAAGATTTTTAACCGGGGCAATTGGTGTCAAACGCATATCCCTACACCAGGATGAAGCCAAAGAAAAATTAAATTGGCAAGGGCCTTACTGGTTCACCAAATCTTGTTGGAAGAACACTAATCCTATTTGAAATGGACGACGAAGTTTGGCCAAAAGCTATCAACGCAGATGCGGTGAAAAGATACTACATTTAGGATTTTTCGTGGACCTGAACTACGTTATGACCTGATTCCCTCGGCAGGATACGTGGCGCCACATCGGCGGGTCCCATCTTTAGAAAAATCCTTACAATCTTCTTTCGACCTGAACTACGTTATGACCTGATTCCCTCGGCGGGATACGTGGCGCCACATCGGCTCGGTCCCATCTTTAGAAAAATCCTTACAATCTCCTTTGCTTACCTGAACTACGTTATGACTGATTCCTCGGGGGATACGTGGCGCCACATCGGCTTCGGTCCCATCTTTAGAAAAATCCTTACAATCTCCTTTGCTTACCTGAACTACGTTATGACCTGATTCCCTCGGCGGGATACGTAGGCGGCCACATCGGCTTCAGGTCCCATCTTTAGAAAAACCTTACAACCCTCTTTACTTGTAATGAACTACGTCATGACCTGATTCCCTCATGGGGATACGTAGGCGGCCTAAATCGGCTTCGGTCCCACCATTCGAAATATTTTCTCCTTTATCTCGTACATGATAAAATGCACCCATCTGATCACCCTGATAGGGCAGGCAAGCAATCTACACAAGACTCGGTTGTCCGTTTAAAAGATCATCATCCTCACATATCGGAAACTGGGGCATTTTTAAGGGATCACTGTCGGAGGACGCCGATAAACATGGAAAAACATCGGCAAACTAAGTCTTCAGCCTAAGAGGATTTTGGATAAGACGTTTGCTTTGTTTCACCGCATGTCGCTGCTCGACAGACATTTACATATATGCATACTTTCTTATATGCAATTTATTTTCACCAAATATTTTCATTAAAGTTTGACAAGATTTTTATTACTAATATGCATACTTTCTTATACACAATTTATTTTCAACAAATACTTTCATTAGAGTTTGACAAGATTTTTTTTACTAATATGCATACTTTCTTATAAGCAAATCATTTTCAACAAATATTTTCATTAGCAGTTCGACAAGAACTTTTTAATGATAAGCATACTTCCTTATAAATAAATTATTTTCAACAAATGTTTTCATTAACGGTTAGCCAAGACTGGGAACCAGACAGGGGCTACAGTCCAAATCAGCAGGACATGCAAACTATCAAGAGCCAAAGCTACCAAGTCAACGCGAATCAACCGCCTCTCCCCAAACTCACAAATTTTCTTTGAGTACGTGTTCTTCAGGTTGAAAAAGCAGGGAAGCCACATCGCTTATGATCAATTCCCAAGAATTTCGGCACCACAACTTACTACAAGGATTACGTTCTTGTTCTGCATTTATCTGAAGACGCCATCTTGACCTACAGGTCCCGACTATTATGTCCGCACAAAGATGTTATTTGAATCACAAAGAACGACAACAAGGCAAACCCGACGGCAAAGACGTCGCATCACATTTTCGCCCGTGCCAGGACGACATTTCAATTCACATGAGTTTGGATCGGCAGAAGATTCAGCACAACGTGGAACCCTATTACAGCAAACTGACGGCAAGGACGTCACTTACATCTCGTACAACAAGACAACATTTCAAAAACGTCATCGACGTTATGGCAGCACGACAATCATTTTTTACAGCTTTACAACGACGTCAACAACATTACAATGACGTCTTCAACGCAGCAACTATCTTTTACCGCATCTCAACGACGTCAACAACATTACAATGACGTCTTCAACGCAGCAACTATCTTTTACCGCATCTCAACGGCGTCAACAGCATTACAATGATGTCTTCAACGCAGCAGCTATCTTTTACGGCAACGCAGCACGACAATTATCTTTTACCGCATCTCGACGACGTCAACAACATTATAATGACGTCTTCAACGCAGCAGCTATCTTTTACAGCATTACAACAATGTCATTGACGTTACTGCAGCACATCAACTATCTTCAACATCATTACAACAACGTCCACGACGTTACGGCAACACGACATCTATTTTTACAGCATTACAATGACGTCAACAACATTACAATGACGCCTTCAGCTCAACATCTACCGTAACAACGTCCACGACGTTAAGAAGACGCCACCTTTTTTACAACATTACAACGACGCCAACAACATTTCAACGACGGCGTCTTGGTAACGCCTATCTCTTACAACAAACATCATTACATTCTTGCAACAACGCGTCATCACAATGACGCGTCTTCAACATAACACGTCGATACAACGACGACCCGGTGTTACATTCTTACAACAACGACATCAACAACATTACAATGATGTCGAAGAACGCTACGCCATACAACGGTGTCATGAACAACACGCCTATGCAACGGCGTCTTACGCAAATCAACTATCTTTTACAAAGATTACAACGACATCAACAACATTACAATGATGTCATGAACGCGCCCATACAACGGCTGGCGTCATCAACAACACGCCTACGCGAACGGCGTCTTACGCGACAACATTTATTTTTACGATTATTACAACGACGTCAACAAAGATTACAACGACGGCGTCTTCAAAGACAACAATTATCTTTTACAGCAAAACAGCATTACAACAACGTCATCGACGTTACATGCAACACAACAACTGTCTTTTACATAATTACAACGACGTCAACAATATTACAACGACGTCTTCAACACAACACGTCAATCCAACGATTCAGGCGCCCACCTTATAATGCGGGTATTTTAATTTCAGTCAGGCGCCCACCTTATAACAAGGGAATTTTAATTTCAGTCAGGCGCCCACCTTATAACAAGGGAATTTTAATTTCAGTCAGGCGCCCACCTTATAACAAGGGAATTTTAATTTCAGTCAGGCGCCCACCTTATAACAAGGGAATTTTAATTTGACCAGCCCTCCTTATAACAAGGGAATTTTAAGTTATTTTCTCTACAATTTTTCTCAGCAGTTATACACTAATTATATCTTAAGCTTTAGTTTGCAGGAGTTTTTAATTTGCAGGAACTTCATCACAGCGTGGAACTATCTCTTACGACGAACCGAGGCAATTTGGTCAACGACCTACTTCGAACGTCGATCCACTCTTTTTCAATAGTTTCTCGCATCAACGACCAGTGTCATCCTAAGTCGACACTGGGGCATTGTTGTTTGAATGTGCACCATCTTTTTTCAACTTCTTCCCCCCGGGGATTCTATTTCTTACCATGCAGTCCCGATGATCGGGACAAAATTGGCTACTCAGTCAACTTCTTTGGCCGAAAACTCTTTCATCGTCTCCATCCAAAGAGGGGCATCTGTTGACACCCAATTTTGTCCCATCTTTTATGATTTTATTCGTAATTTTTAATATTTTGACACTTTTAAAATAATTTTAAAATATAGGCATATATGTGTGTATCTTCGTATTATTATTATTATTCGCATATTTTATATCATTTGCATTTTATAATAATCATAAGTTATCCGAAAATTCTATGTTATTTATTTCTCGCAAAATTGCATCGCGTTCCCATTTTTTTTTTATTAAGCATTAAACATTTCACAAATATTATATTTTTATTATTATCACGTCGTTATGTTATTTTAAATAATTCACATCTTTTACAAAACAAAAAAAAATATATACATATATATATATATAAATATGTTTTAATATTAAACCCCTTTTATATTTTTTATCCATAACCCATTTTCATTTTCCCAACCCAAAACAATTTCTACCCAAAAACAATTCAACTCTCCCTCTTTATTTCGGCCCAACCGGACCAGCCCAAAACTCCCCAAATTAAATTCCCTTATACCCAAACCCAAAACAATTAAACCCAACACCACAAGCCCAAACTCCCCCAATTAAATCCCCCATTTCATCGCCCCAGCCCACCTCCCGTCGGCCCACTCACCCGACCCGTAACCCACCAGCCCAAAACTCCCCTTTTAATTCCCCCAAAAACCCAAAACAAACCAAAAAATCATCAACACCCTTCTCTCACAAAATCCTTCAGCCGCCGACCCCACACCCCCATCCGACCGAGCACCTCTCCCACCGCCACCACCCCCTCCCTGCCACCCACCCCGACCCCACCACACCCCTCCCGTCACTTCACCATACCCATACCCCCAAAATCCGCTTCCAAAATTCAGAATTTTCTTTACCTTTATTTCAAATTTCAAACTCACTCTTGGGGGGGGGGGGAAATCCACCTATAAATATCCCCCTTGTTCTTCATTTTTGGAGAGGTCCGAAAATCTGTCTTTGAAGGGGATTTTTTAGAGTTTTTGGGGTCGATTTTAAGTCCGAAAATTTATGTTTATGAGGTCCGGAAATCTCCTTTAAAGGTTTGGCATTATATTTTGTTGGTGTTGTTCTTCACTAAAAAAAAAGGGAGGCAATCCGAAATCTTTGTTTGTTCTTGCATGTGTTCTTCAACTTAAAGATTCCGAAATATAGGTCGAAATAATTGTTTTTTTTGTGTTGAAGAATCTGGATTTTTTTAGCTATTTTCACTATTTTTCGATCCAATTCGGGTCGGGTCGTCAGTCCGGGTCGGGTCACTGCCGGGTCGGGTCGAACATCAGAAAACAGAATTCTATTTCAGAGGAAAATCAGAATTCGAAGTCGAAAATAAATCAGAATTCTAAACATTTTCGCGCGGATTCGACATTTCGAAACACGCCTCGGTTCGCTGCCCGGAGAAGGTCAGTAAAACAAATTTCTCTCAGTGTATTTTCTGTATCGTTGTGTGTTTTGTTGTTGATTATGTGATAAGATAGTCATTTTTTTCATTAATGCGTTAATTGGCTTATTAATGTTCAGAAATGTTTTGCTTGTATTATTAGATTTATATTTAATATGATAAGAGGCTTTGTGTGTGTGTTGATTTATGGACATTGTGTGATCATATTGGATTCGAATGTTGAATCACACTTATCTTGCTGAGTCTACTGAACTGATTACATACTTGCCTTACCTGTTTAAGTGTTAAAAAGGCCTCCATATTAGTATATCACACCTCCAAAATTATCTTGTATCATGCCCTACCTTTTGAGTTTGTTTGAATGACATTTGCATTAGTGCTTTGCACTATTTGAATCAGTTTATACCCTGTTAAGGCATAGTCTCTAATGCATTTCATACCTGGCTTGTGATTATGTTTCATGTAGTAAGTATGTATAGGGTATAGTCTAAAGATAAAACTGCTTAGGTGAATAAAAAGGTCTAATAAATGATTTGAACATGTCTCACTTAAGAATAAGTAGTATCTTTGATTCTTGTCAAAGTCGTGCCTATGTCTAAACTATCTACTTGGGAGTATGTGTTTGTTTATCTCAGTTTGTGAATCTGTTCATACGAGCATGCCTATTTTCAGTTTTATAAATATGTGGTGTGTTAGAAATGGCCTAGATATGTGTTGCTACTGTCCAGTTCTTCCTTCTATATCTTTTAAATATCTGAAAAATTGAACTTTCTCTGTTGGTTTGTGTGTAAATTTAGGAGACCATGAAGCATGCTAGTTAGTTATGATATGTGTCTTGTCTCTTTCCCATGTTGGTATTCTCCAGTTCCCCTAAATGGTTATTTGGCTCATCCTTTATCCTATTAATGCCTACTGAATTGGTCATGCATTTCCCCTATATGATTAGGTGTTAAGTGCCCCCATAATATCATGTAAAGTCTTTTAAGTTACCTTAGATCATGCTATGTTTACTAAGTTGCTGAATGATATCTGTATTAACATATTGTGCGTATTTGAACTAGTTTGTGGTGTGTTATATTACTGCCCATGTCTGCAATCTATGTTTATTGCCGAATGTTTTCTTTCATGGTTGCCTTGTCAGAACTGTCCTATTATCTTGTTATGTTGGTTGAAAGCGAAGACAAGCTTCGGGTTGGGTTTAGCCTTCTTCGATAGCCTGCCATGCCTAAGGTTCAAGAAGCCTTTTGAATCTTGTTGCGGCATCGGAAATGAATGGTGGTAGCCCCCCTTGGTCTTCTTATCTTTCAAATTTGAAGTTTAGAGTGACTGGTCTTTAAGTTTACCTTCCCCTTTATGTCTTTGCTGTGCTACCAATAGTTGTGGTATCCAGCTGCACCTTGAGATTCTGGATATGTCGTCTTTAAATAGTTCTAGTTATGGGTTTTGTTGCATTTTGGCTGCTGATTCGAGGCGCCATTCTTTGCAATACTTGGGCTGACATCGCACTTTTGAGCACTATTCTCGCTGCTGCGTTTGCCGCAAGACACCGCTGCAATCTTGACCATTTACACTTCTTTTCGGAAGCATTTTACTGCTGCATTTTGAGCTCATTTGGTGTCTTATCACTGCTGTATTTTTAGCACAATTGCTGCTGTGTTCTTGGCTAAAAGCTCGCTACTTTAGGGTCATTTGGACAGCCCATCGCCTGCGTTTCAAGCCCACTCATCGCGTTATTTTTAAACCCAATTGTCGCTGTTTTTCTCATTGAAAACAGCTGGTTTAAAACCGCTTTGGACAACTGCAATATTTTGACTTTCTTGTTTCTTGTTTTGAATAAATACCGCGTCTGCTCGGTATTTGTTTCTGTTTGATTTGCTCCCGTTTGACATCTTGTTTACGCTTTTATCATTTTTATGTTTTAAACTGAACACCGCACCTTTCAAACATTGCTTTCTGTTCCAGTCCTTTGTTTGACATTCAAATTACCGTTCTCTTTGTTTCTTGTTTTAAACTAGACAGCGTCATTTTCGAAACTATTTTTTTTCCTCTGCCTCGCTTTTTTGCTCTGCCATCGCATCGCCGCTGCCATCGCTTTGATTTAATTTTGCTG
Source organism: Anisodus acutangulus (assembly GCA_029783415.1). Lineage (NCBI taxonomy): Eukaryota > Viridiplantae > Streptophyta > Magnoliopsida > Solanales > Solanaceae > Anisodus > Anisodus acutangulus. The sequence goes on along the minus strand of CM056498.1, from coordinate 33,582,559 downwards.
ATTTGAACACGATACTACACTGGCCGATGAAAAATATCCGTCGATTTTGAGGCCTCCATAGTTGCAAAGACGGAAATATAACTTCTGGGCAATGATGAAGACTTAAACCTTTTTATCCGAGATCAACATGTTTAGTAGGCGAGGTGACTAAAATAACCAACAAGTTATATATTCGCAGCCACGACGTGATTATAGTGATCTTTTCTATTTCACCAGAGAGACCGACACGTTTAGTAGGCGAGACAATCAAAATAAACGACATTAGTCATATGTTTGCAGCCACGACGTGATTGGAATGTTCTTTTCAAAATTTAAGTCTGAGCCCTCCGCGATCAAAACATTCACTGTTTTGAATACGGATATGAAGTTATTTGTATTTAACTGTTTCTAACCGTTTGTTCTTGACAGCTTGTAGGGATTAAAGTAAATAAAGGCAATTATTCCTCGGAGTTTATTTATTTTATTTCTTTCTTTAATTCAGCTTTATCCCGCTTTGTATTGTAATATTATTTATCGCACGTATGTAACTATTGAAATGCTTAGAATAGGCAAACTTAGGATTAATTCATAAGGTAGTTTAAGATTTGAAACCCGTCGCTAGCTTATTTATTTGAAGGCTCGGTTAAATTCAAACTTAGAAATCCTTCGCTAGTTTATTTATTTTTAGGCTCGTCACGCGCATTAAAGATTTTCAAAACAACTTTTGTCATCTTTTATTTGCTTTATTAATCATACCGAATAAGTTTATCTTTTGTCAATTTACAATTCATTGATTCCCAAAATTTTACTTCTTTGGCATTATAAATAAATTGTTTTACTATCAATTGTCAAAAACATATTTTTCCAACTCTACATGTATTTCTCTTTAGATATCATATAAATGCATATTTTGAAAAATCTCTACATTTATCTATCTTTTAAAATGCATCTTTTTTTAATTATTTGCAAACATCTTTTAACTTCATGCTTCAAACATGCATTTTTTCTAGTAATAATTAACCTGAGTTTGACCGGATAACCGCAAGTTAGCGGATCTTAAATGATGCCAAACCCCTTCCCTTTAGGATAATAAAGAACCCTTACCTAGAATCTCGCTAGTTTCGCAGACCTTAAAATTGGAGTTTACATTGCAGCACTTAGTTTAATATTTAGGTGTCCTAATTCACCGTAAAAATAATTAGGTGGCGACTCCTCAACCCTATTTACCCAGGAATCACCCATACGTCCGTGCTCCGCTTTGACCCGAGCAAGGTCAAAATAGGGCGCTACAGCTGTCAAGAACAAACGGTTAGAAACAGTTAAATACAAATAACTTCATATCCGTATTCAAAACAGTGAATGTTTTGATAACGGAGGGCTCAGACTTAAATTTTGAAAAGAACATTCCAATCACGTCGTGGCTGCAACATATGACTAATGTGGTTTATTTTGATTGCCTCGCCTACTAAACATGTTGGTCTCTCGGGTGAAATAGAAAAGATCACTATAATCACGTCGTGGCTGCGAATATATAACTTGTTGGTTATTTTAGTCACCTCGCCTACTAAACATGTTGATCTCGGATGAAATAAAAAGGTTTAAGTCTCATCATTGCCCAGAAGTTATATTTCCGTCTTTACGACTGTGGAGGCCTCAAAATCGACGGATATTTTTCATCGGCCAGTGTAGTATCGTGTTCAAATCAGCGAAATTAAATTAAAGCAGGAAGCAGTGAACAGTGAAGCGATGCGCGATGAGCGAAGTTATAAGGCAATTCCCGAGAAGACGGGTTGTTTAGTAAAAAATAGTAAAACAGTAAATATCCGTTGCCCGGATATTTAACCCAGTGAACAGAAACAAAGAGAAACGAAAGAAAATAAAGGCAGATAAAATAGTGAGTTAATTCTGAAAACAGACCCGAGTGAACAGTGAGTTAATTCTAAAAAAACAGACCCGGAATAGTGAACGGTGACCTTAATGAAATCAGAAATTCAGATTTTTAGATAACCAGCAACAGATATGAAAAAATGCCATAATCTGGAAATATACAAAATCGGGTCGACTCGACCCGGGTCATTGACACGACCCGAATCAGATTTTTCTTTTTTATTTTTTCAGATAACCAATATACAAGATATGAAATGAAAGAGATTTGAAAAATCCAAACCGGGTCGACCCGGCCCCGGGTCAGTGACCCGACCCGAATTAGAGATTCAACCCGACATCAAATAATTCCATCAATTCCAGATAACCAATAATAACAACAGCAACAATGCAAGAAATTTGGAAATTCAAACCGGGTCGACCCGACCCGGGTCAGTAACCCGACCCGAATTGGAGATTCAACCCGACATCAAATAATTCCATCAATTTCAGATAACCAATAATAACAACAGCAACAATGCAAGAAATTTGGAAATTCAAACTGTCGATCTGATCGGTCAAGAATCTGACCAATTGGAGATTCAACCCGACATCAAATAATTCCATCAATTTCAGATAACCAACATACATAAATACGAAATGCAAGAATTCTGAAAATGTTACCCAAACCGGGTCGACCCGACCCGAATCAGTGATTCAAACCCGAAATCAGATTTCAACACCAATTTCAGATAGCCAACATACAAGATACAAAATGCAATAATTCTGAAAAATATACAAATCGGGTCGACCCGAATCAGTGATTCAAACCCGAAATCAGATTTCAACACCAATTTCAGATAGCCAACATACAAGATACAAAATGCAATAATTCTGAAAATATTACCCAAACCGGGTCGACCCGACCCGGATCAGAAATGCAACCCGAAATTGAATATTTTTTGCCAATTTCAGATAACCAACATACAAAAATATGAAATGCAAGAATTCTGGAAATAATACCCGACCCGGGTCAGTGACCCAACCCGAACGTACCCGAATCGGAGATGCAAAAACAGTGGAGAACAAACCTTTTCGGACTTAATTCTTGAACAACAAGGGAGGAAAAATGTTTGAAATCAAGAACACAACTAAAAATCTTTTATATCCCAATCGGACCTCCGAAAATCTTTAGGTTTTCTTTCTTTTTACCCCCTTTTTCAAAGAACACAAGGGGTTTTTATAGCCCTCATTTCCTCCTAAAAACCGAGCTTAAATTCAAAATAAAGGGCCCAAAAACAATGATTTTGGAACGGGTTTTTAGGGGTATGGGTTACGGTGAGAGGTGATGGGTTGGTGGTGACAGGCGGCGGTGTTGGTGAGTGGTGGTGTCAGGTGTAGGTGCGACGTCGGGGTAGAGTCTGGCGTCGGTTTAGGGGGTAGGGTTTAGGTTTTTTTGATTTTGGGGTTTTTTATTTTGGGTTTTGGGAATTAAAAGGGTAGGGGAATGGGTCGGGTCGGTCGGGTGTGAAATTTGGGAAAGTGGTGGAAATTTGGTTTATGGGGGTTTGGGTGGGTAGTACGATTGGGCTTAGTAACAAAGGGTGTTGGGTTTTGGGATTTTTGTTTTGTGGGTTGTTGGATGATGGGAGTTTTAAAATGGGGAGTTTGGGCTCGGGTGTTGGGCTAATTAAAATAAAGGGAATGGGCTTGGGAGTTTTTGGTTGTGGGAATTGGGGGGAAATAAAGGGAAAGGGAATAAGGGGGAATTTGGTTTGGGCTTGTGAATTTTGTTTGGGTAGAATTTGTATTGGGTTGGGAAAATGAAATGGGTTAGGAATTGAAAAAATATAAAAGGGGTTTAATATTAAAAGATATTATTTTTGTTTTATAAAAGATGTGAATTATTTAAAATAACATAACGATGTGATAATAATAAAAAATATAATATTTGCGAAATGTTTAATGCTTGATAAAAAAATTAGAAATGCGATGCAATTTGCGAGAATAAAATAACATAGAATTTTCGGATAAAACTTATGATTATGATAAAGATGCAAATGATAGTAAAAATGCGAATAATAATAATAATAAGAGAATAATAAGACATATACACAGGCATGTATGTATATAGATTAAAATTGTTTTGAGGTGTTAAAAATATTTAAAATTGCAAATAAATTGGAAAAGACGGGACAAAATTGGGTGTCAACAGATGCCCCTCTTTGGCCGGAGACGATGAAAGAGTTTTCGGCCAAAGAAGTTGACCCAGTAGCCAATTTTGTCCTGACCCTCGGGCTTTGAACGAGGAGTAGGGGTGCACTTGGTAGAAATAGAATCCCGAGGGGGAGAGAAGTTGTAGAAGATGGTGCAGATTTCCAAAAATATTGCCCCAGTGTCGAGTTATGATGACACTGGTTGCAGATGTGAGAACTTATTGGGAAAGAGCGGATCGACGTTCGAAGTAGGTCGTTTGACCAATTTGCCTCGTTTCGCAGTAAGAGATAGTTCCACGTTGTGATGAAGTTCCTGCAAATAAAAACTCCTGCAAACTAAAGCTTAAGATAAATTAGTGTATAACTGCTGGAAAAAATTATAGAGAATATAACTTGGAAATATCCGCATTAGGAGGTGGGCGCCTGACTGAAATTAAAATACCCGTATTATGAGACGGGTGTTGTGTGGAAGACGTCGTTGTAATGTTGTTGATGTCGTTGCAATGATGTAAAAGATAGTTGTGTTGCCGTAACGTCGAGGACGTTGTTGTAATGCTGTAAAAAGTAACTGTTGTGCTGAAGACGTCATTGTAATGCTGTTGACGTCATTGTAATGCTGTAAAAATAAATGTTGGGCAGAAGACGCCGTTGTAATGTTGTTGACGTCATTGTAATGCTGTAAAGATAAATGTTGTGCAGAAGACGCCGTTGCGTAGGCGTGTTGTTGATGACACCGTTGTATGGGCGCGTTGCTGATGACATCATTGTAATGATGTTGATGTCGTAAGAATGTAAAAGATAGTTGTTTTGCAGAAGACGCCATTGTGTAGGCGTGTTGTTCATGACGTTGTTGTATGGGCGCATTGTTAATGACGCCGTTGTATGGGCGTGTTGCTGATGACATCATTGCAATGTTATTGATGTCGTTGTAATGCTGTAAAAGATAGTTGTTTTGCAGAAGACGCCATTGCGTAGGCGTGTTGTTCATGACGCCGTTGTATGGGCGCGTTGTTGATGACGCCGTTGTATGGGCGTGTTGCTGATGACATCATTGTAATGTTGTTGATGTCGTTGTAATGCTGTAAAAGATAGTTATTTTGCAGAAGACGTCATTGCGTAGGCGTGTTGTTGATGACGCCGTTGTATGGGCGCGTTGTTGATGACGCCGTTGTATGGGCGTGTTGCTGATGACATCATTGCAATGTTGTTGATGTCGTTGTAATGCTGTAAAAGATAGTTGTTTTGCAGAAGACGCCATTGCGTAGGCGTGTTATTGATGACGCCGTTGTATGGGCGTGTTGCTGATGACATCATTGTAATGTTGTTGATGTCGTTGTTGTAAGAATGTAACGTTGGGATCGTCATTGTATCGACGTGTTGTGTTGAAGACGTCATTGTGATGACGTTGTTGCAAGAATGTAATGCTGTAAAAGATAATTGATGTGCTGCAGTAACGTCGATGACGTTGTTGTAATGATATTTGTTGTAAGACTAGTTGTTACACTGACGACGTCATTGTAATGTTGTTGACGTCATTGTAATGCTGTAAAAAATAGATGTCGTGCTGCCGTAACGTCGTGGACGTTGTTGTAATGTTGTTCTGTTGTAAAAGATGTAAGTGACGTCCTTGCCGTCAGTTTGCTGTAATAGGGTTCCACGTTGTGCTGAATCTTCTGCCGATTCAAACTCATGTGGACTGTGAATTGAAATGTCGTCCTGGCACGGGCGAAAATGTGATGCGACGTCTTTGCCGTCGGGTTTGCTGTGTTGTCGTTCCTTGTGATTCGAAATAACATCTTTGTGCAGACATAATGGTTGGGCCTCTGTAGGTCAAGACGATGTCTTTGTATAGATGCAAAATAGGAGCGTGATCCTTGTGGTGAGCTGTGATGCCGAAATTCTTTGGGAAATTGATCATAAGTGATGTGGCTTCCCTGCTTCTTTCAACCTGAAGAACCTGTACTCAAATAAAATTTGTGAGTTCGGGGGAGGGACGGTTGATTCGCGTTGACTTTGTAGCTTCTGCTCTTGATAGTTCCATGTCCTGCTGATTCGGACTTGTAGCCCATGTCTGGTTCCCAGTCTTGGCTAACCGTTAATGAAATATTTATTGAAAATAATTTGTTTATAAGAAAGTATGCTTATCAGTAAAAAGTTCTTGTCGAACTCTAATGAAAATATTTGTTGAAAATAATTTGCTTTATAAGAAAGTATGCATATATGTAAATGCCTGTCGAGCAGTGATATGCGGTGAAACAAAGCAAACGTTTTATCCAAAATCCTTCTTCTGGCTGAAGACTTAGTTTGCTGATGCTTTTCCATGTTTATCGGCGTCCTCTGGCCGTGATCCCTTTAAAAAAATACCCAAATTTCCGATATGTGAGGATGATGAACTTTCGAACGGACAATCGAGTCTTGTGCGGGTTGCTTGCCTGTCCTATCAGGGTGATCAGATGGGTGCATTTTGTCATATGTGATATAAAGGAGAAAATATTTTCCAATGGTGGGACCGAAGCCGATTTAGGCCGCCTACGTACCCTCATGAGGGAATCAGGTCATAACGTAGTTCATTACAAGCAAATGGGATTGTAAGGTTTTTCTAAAAATGGGACCGAAGCCGATGTGGCCGCCTACGTATCCCGCCGAGGGAATCAGGTCATGACGTAGTTCATGTAGCAAACAAGAGATTTGTAAGGATTTTCTGAAAATGGGACCGAAGCCGATGTGGCCGCCTACGTATCCCGCCAAGGGAATCAGGTCATAACGTAGTTCATGTTTACAAGTAAAAGGAACTTGGGGAAATTTGTGATCTAAAGAAACTGAACCCTTCGTGGGTTCTATGCGTATCCCGCCGATGGAGCGCAACTTTTACAACATAGAAAAAGTATTACATAGAGAATAACTAATCTTAGATATGATATCTCTTCACTGCATCTGCATTGATGGTTTTTTTGCCATTCTATTCTGATAAGGTTGCCCCGGACAAACTGCGTCCATCTGCTTTTCATCAATCAGTCTCTTCGTACATGATTCTGTATCCACTTGGCTTCGAAAGATATATCGTTGCCCCAGAAGAAAATGCTCGGACCAATGCTTTGTAATTATCAACCATCTTGATGTTTCATCCAAACCTGGCTTTGGCTTATGCCCCAGTTCTTCCGGTTGTGAGTCTTCCTTATATCCTTCGAAGTCTTGCTTGCTTGTTTCAAATGTGTCACACCTTATCGACAGATTAGTTTGCATGATGGAAAAGAAAAGAAAATTATTAAACAAAACATATTTTAAAATAGCAAAAGCAATGCAGATTTGTCTTTTTAAGCTTTCAAAAGGTAGAGGTAAAACATATTAGATGCACATATGTGATTCAGGCCTCAATCTGAATCGCATTATTTCATTAAATATTGATGCAGTTAACTAGTTTCCGGGAGTAACAAGGCGAGGGTATATGTCCAATTTTCCCAAAACATCTCATTGCTCTGCATCCCACATGGTTGAGCCTCTAGAGTGATCATTGAGAATCACATTGCATTTTGCTTCTTCTTCAGTAATGAAAATCTTTGGAATCCCTTACGAGGTTGGCTGTATTATCCTCCTTTGATTCCCGAGTGGCGCATGCTTTGACGAATGACTGACTCAGAGGTGGAACAGGCTTTGGTAAAGGAACATCTCTCTTTCTTCGGAGATTGGTTGATAAGAATTTTCCAAGAAAAGATGGTGCCATGACCCGCGGATTTGGAGGAAGCACTTCTACTCCGAACGGTGCCCTTAACTGGACTGTAACCATAGGGGTGACAAAGGCCGATGATTCAACATTTTCCTCTCTTTGGACTGGCACAATGGTTCCTTCCAAGTTGTGTTCTTCATCAACAGTAATTATGTTCACATTGGCATCGTCATAATCTGGCAAAGGGTTATCATTTACATTAGAGGAAGGTCATTTCAGTTGGATAACTCCTTCTTTGATTAATGCCTCAATTTTGTCTCTGAGGGCATAGCAATTTTCAGTGTCGTGTCCAGAGATTCCCGAGTGGTATACACAATGCTTAGCCTCATCGTGTCATTTGGGAACAGGATTGGGGACATTTCCTGGGATGGGCTGGAGTATTCCTGCGGTTTTCAGTCTTTCATATAACTGGGCTCGAGGTTCGACTAAAGGTGTATAGGTTTTGGCTGGCTTTCTTTCGTATTTTGCGCGGGGTTTAGGTGCATTTGGTGGATGGACTCGTGGATGAGGTAGGTAAGTATGCAGGCTGATATTGTGGGGGATTCGGATAGGCATGTGCTCGAGGCAGGCTATATATTGGCTGGGTATGGTAGACAGGGTAGGGACCAGGTGTGTATTGATAATAAGGTTGAGGGCTTTGGACGTATGGGTTATAATAGGAAAGCTGAGCACTTTGGTTGTTTTGATTGTAGTAGGGAGGCAGAGGACTTTGGTTGTTTTGATTGTAGAAGGGAGGCTGGGGTGATGGCATTTGGTAGGTTGACATTTGATTTGGCCTATGTTTCTGAACCGTCATGACGGGGGACACTCCGTCTCTCTTCCTCTTTACTGCTCCCTCAAATGAGTCCGACTGGATTGTCTCACTCGTTGCTTGCGATGCTACAAAGTTTGTAATTCTTCCAGTTCTGATTCCCTCTTCTATGAAATCTCTCATCCTTATAACTTCAGAGAAACTTCGTCCTATGACGCTTATCATTCTCTCATAGTATGTTGCATCTTTCAAAGATTGTACAAAGAGAGTGGTCATCTCACTTTCTGCTATCGGGGGTTGAACTTTTGCTGCTTCTGCCCTCCACTTCATGGCATATTCTCTGAAGGTCTCTGTGGATTTCTTTTCCAACTTTATCAGATAAAATCTGTCCAAGACTGTGTCAGTGTTGAACTTAAATCTGTCCACGAAATCTTGTGTCATTGTGCCCCAATCATGCCATTTTCGCGGGTCCTGACTTGTGTACCAGTCGAGTGCTTCTCCTGTCAAACTCCTTATGAATAACTTCATTATGATGACCTGATTTTTACCTACCCCAATCAGTTTGTCGCAGTACGATCTCAAATGAGAGTAAGGATTTCCTTTCCCATCAAACAAGTCAAATTTTGGCATTTTATATTCGACAGGCAATTCAATGTCGGGATGCATGCACATATCTTCGTACTCGAGTCCTTCATGGCCCTTGCTGGTTTGGATATTCTTGAATGCTTCTTTTAGGCTATGAATATCTTTCGCCATACTTTCATTGGTTCTGGTCATTACCTGCCTGTCTATTTCTTCACACTGGCTGATTTCCTAAAGAGCCATGTTTGGTACTGTGGTAGTAAAAGGTTGAGCTTCCGTTGCATATACTGGTGGCACATGCTGCTCGTTGGGATCAACGATGTGTGCCATCAATATGTGTTGGGCTGCCTGGTGATTTTGCGTGGAAGAGGTGTTTTGGATGAGTGGATTAATTTGGGTATGTGGAGTTGCAGGGTCATTTTGTAGCGGGCTTTGTTGTGGACTAGCTTGCGGATTAGTGTGATGTGGATCGGTTTTGTTTAGTGGCGAATTTTCGGGGAGGTTTTCGGGAAATGGCGATTCAGGAGATGAAAAAGTTTGCGGTGCACTTGCATTCGTCCCTTGTTCAGGGAGTGGGGTATTGGCGCTAATGGACAGGTTGGTGAGATCTTGAAGCCGCTCTATCTCAGTCTGCATGGCTGCCATCTGTTGTAACAGTTGGGCGATGTATTTTTCTTGGACGGTAGCATTTCTATTTTCCGAAGCTTCTAATTCATCTCTCGAAAGAGCGATAAGCTCTAGGCCAGTCTGTTCGGATATATCTGAATCAATCATTTTGCTGAAGGATCGGGCCTTTGATCTCGTGAAGTAGGGATGTTCCGCCAGTTTTAGTCAACGCAAATCAACTTTTGGGAAAAATAATCTAGGCAAAAATAAACCTTCTAAAAATGAAGAAAGCCAAGTTAGTATAGGGCGAGTAATTATTGCTTCAAATAATATGCACAGAGTGAAAAAGCAGGAGAAAGCAACAAAATGATTGTATGTCAATTAAATGCGCATCCTAATATGCATGGGGGCCTCTCTTATGCCAGAGGTGAGCCTAAACGCCAGATATGCGGGATTACGACAGGTTTGATCCAAGCTGCTAAACTGCAATGCTTTGTCGGAAATGAGACAAAATGAATGTACATTTTCCAATTTCAGCATTTCATGATTAGTCTTGGATTAGTCTATCCTTATCACACTACACATAATATGCTGATTGGTCGTTGGGTTGTGAGACCCGTTGACAATTTTGGTAGATTTCTTAATTGTGGAGTCGATACCAAGGATCGACCCACCTAAGGTGTATGTATGCATGACTTAAAATAAAGGGGGGTATAACTCTATCCTAAATTTTCTAAGATTTGGCTGACTAGACTCAAGGTTTCCGAGCGGACTGCTCGAGTGAGAAGGCTACGCGGCCAACCGGATGGTCCGGACGCTCCGCGCATATACCAACTCTCCTAAAAATTTGGAAATTTGAAAGAAGTTTGCGGGTGCGCAAAACACACCTCGCGTGTAATGTGTGATAGTGTCAATTTTCCAGAGTGGAAGAAATATGAGCGAAATGTCAATTTAAGGAAAGTAGTAAGAGAATATAGTAATTAAAGCAGTTATGCATACAAAATTTCAACAGAAAATAATTAAAAACAATAGATCAAATAAGGAGCAATATAAAGCAAAATAATGATTAACCTGAACTTGTTATGGTTAAGAACCTGAATTTCCCAATGAGTCGCCATCTTTGTCGCGCCCCATTTTCGACCCGCTCGGGTCAAAGAGCGGAGCACAGACGTGTTCGGTGATTCCTGGGTAAAAGCGGTTGAGGAGTCGCCACCTAATTATTTTTACGGTGAATTAGGACACCTAAATATTAAACTAAATGCTGCAATGTAACTCCAATTTTAAGGTCTGCGAAACTAGTGAGATTCTAGGTAAGGGTTCTTTATTATCCTAAAGAGAAGGGGTTAGGCATCCTTTAAGATCCGCTAGCTTGCGGTTATCCGGTCAAACTCAGGTTAATTATTACTAGAAAAATGCATGTTTGAAGTATGAAGTTAAAGATGTTTGCAAATAATTAATGAAAGAGATGCATTTTGTACATGTATGCATTCGAATGACATAAAAAGAAAGATACATGTAAAGTTTTGGAAAATATGCATTTGTGACAATAAATTATTTATAATGCCAAAGAAGTAAAATTTTGGGAATCATTGAATTGTAAATTGACAAAAGATAAACTTATTCGGAATGATTAATAAAGCAAATAAAAGATGACAAAAGTTATTTTGAAAATCTTGAATACGCGTGACGAGCCTAAAATAAATAACTAGCGGAAGGTTTCTAAGTTTGAATTTAATCGAGCCTACAAATAAATAAGCTAGCGACGGGTTTCAAATCTTAAACTACCCTATGAATTAATCCTAAGTTTTGCCTATTCTAAGCATTTCAATAGTTACATAAGTGCGATAAATAATATTACAATACAAAGCGGGATAAAAGATGAATTAAAGAAAGAAATAAAATAAATAAACACCGAGGAATAATCTGCCTTTATTTACTTTAATCCCTGCAAGCTGTCAAGAACAAACGGTTAGAAACAGTTAAATACAAATAACTTCATATCCGTATTCAAAACAGTGAATGTTTTGATCACGGAGGCTCGAACTTAAATTTTGAAAAGAACATTCCAATCACGTCGTGGCTGCAAACATATGACTAATGTGGTTTATTTTGATTGCCTCGCCTACTAAACGTGTTGGTCTCTCGGGTGAAATAGAAAAGATCACTATAATCACGTCGTGGCTGCGAATATATAACTTGTTGGTTATTTTAGTCACCTCGCCTACTAAACATGTTGATCTCGGATGAAATAAAAAGGTTTAAGTCTCATCATTGCCCAGAAGTTATATTTCCGTCTTTACGACTGTGGAGGCCTCAAAATCGACGGATATTTTTCATCGGCCAGTAAAGTATCGTGTTCAAATCAGCGAAATTAAATTAAAGCAGGAAGCAGTGAACAATGAGCGATGGCAATGAGCGATTGATAAGGCAATTCCGAGAAGACGGGATGTTTAGTAAAAACAAGAAACAAAGAAATATCCATTGCCCGGATGTTTAACCCAGTGAACAGAAAAACAGAGAAACGAAAGAAAATAAAGGCAGATGAAATAGTGAGTTAATTCTGAAAACAGACCCGAGTGAACAGTGAGTTAATTCTAAAAAAACAGACCCGGAATAGTGAACGGTGACCCGAATGAAATCAGAAATTCAGATTTTTAGATAACCAGCAACAGATATGAAAAAATGCCATAATCTGGAAACATACAAAACCGGGTCGACTCGACCCGGGTCAGTGACCCGACCCGAATCAGATGTCAACCAGAATCAGATTTTTATATTTTATTTTTTCAGATAACCAATATACAAGCTATGAAATGAAAGAGATTTGAAAAATCCAAGCCGTCGACCGACCGGTCGATGACGACCGAATTAGAGATTCAACCCGACATCAAATAATTCCATCAATTCCAGATAACCAATAATAACAACAGCAACAATGCAAGAAATTTGGAAATTCAAACCGGGTCGACCCGACCCGGGTCAGTAACCCGACCCGAATTGGAGATTCAACCCGACATCAAATAATTCCATCAATTTCAGATAACCAATAATAACAACAGCAACAATGCAAGAAATTTGGAAATTCAAACCGGGTCGACCCGAATTGGAGATTCAACCCGACATCAAATAATTCCATCAATTTCAGATAACCAACATACATAAATATGAAATGCAAGAATTCTGAAAATGTTACCCAAACCGGGTCGACCCGACCCGGATCATAAATGCATCCCGAAATCGAATATTTTCGCCAATTTCAGATAACCAACATACAAGATACAAAATGCAATAATTCTGAAAAATATCCAAATCGGGTCGAGGGCGAGTCGATGTTGACCAGAATCAGGTGTCAAAATCAGAGAATCTAAAGTGGAAAACAAACCTTTTCGGACTCAATTCTTGAACAACAAGGGAGGAAAAATGTTTGAAATCAAGAACACAACCAAAAATATTTTACATATCCGAATCGGACCTCCGAAAAATCTTTCGATTTTCTTTCTTTCTCTCCTTTTTTTCGAAGAACACAAGGGGTTTTTATAGCCCTCATTCCCTCCTAAAAACCGAGCTTAAATTCAAAATAAAGGGCCTAAAAACAATGATTTTGGAATGGGTTTTTAGGGGTATGGGTTGCGGTGAGAGGTGATGGGTTGGTGGTGTCAGGCGGCGGTGTTGGCGAGTGGTGGTGTCAGGTGTAGGGTGCGGCGACGTCGGGGGTAGGGGTGTAGGGGTGCGGCATCGGTTTAGGGGGTTGGGTTTAGGTTTTTTGATTTTGGGTTTTTTTTTTGTTTTGGGTTTTTGGGGAATTAAAAGGGGTAGGGGAATGGGTCGGGTGATGGGCGGTCGGTCGGGTGTGAAATTTGAGGAAGTGGTGGCTGAGTGCAGTTTAGGGGTTTCGGGTGGGCAGCAGATTGGGCTTAGTAACAAAGGGGTGTTGGGTTTTGGGATTTTTGTTTTGTGGGTTGTTGGATGATGGGAGTTTTAAAATGGGGAGTTTGGGCTCGGGTGTTGGGCTAATTGAAATAAAGGGAATGGGCTTGAGAGTTTTTGGTTGTGGGAATTGGGGGGAAATAAAGGGAAAGGGAATAAGGGGGAATTTGGTTTGGGCTTGTGAATTTTGTTTGGGTAGAATTTGTATTGGGTTGGAAAAATGAAATGGGTTAGGAATTGAAAAAATATAAAAGGGGTTTAATATTAAAAGATATTATTTTTGTTTTGTAAAAGATGTGAATTATTTAAAATAACATAACGATGTGATAATAATAAAAAATATAATATTTGCGAAATATTTAATGCTTGATAAAAAAATGGAAATGCGATGCAATTTGCGAGAATAAAATAACATAGAATTTTCGGATAAAACTTATGATTATGATAAAGATGCAAATGATAGTAAAAATGCGAATAATAATAATAATAAGAGAATAATAAGACATATACACACGCATGTATGTATATAGATTAAAATTGTTTTGAGGTGTTAAAAATATTTAAAATTGCAAATAAATTGGAAAAGACGGAACAAAATTGGGTGTCAACAGCTAGTGGGCCGGATCGGCCCAGTCCCGCCCCGACATTTTTAATTTTTTTTTTTGCAGTATCGGGACTCAAACCGAGACGGGACATGGTCTCGTTCAGACCCGTCCCGGCCCGCCCCAATCCCGTCAGGCCCGCCCCGGTCCCGCCCGAAATCCCCCTTTGCACAAATAACTGTTGCACCAACGACCATTTTACATTTTGGCCGTTGTGCAACGGCCATTTTTGGCCTCCCCCAACCCCGTACCCCCTTAATATTTATTTTTAACCCATAAGTTATTATATTTACACTTTAACCCAATTTCTCAACTATAAATACCTTATTTTCTCTTCATCTTTCTCACAAATCTTCCTACAATCTCTCTAAATCTCTCAATCTATCTCTTTACATGTCTACATTGTCTACTAAATATTGAATTTTATTTATTCATTTGGTAGTGAAGTTGGCAACTATCTTGAGGATCTTCCATCGAACAAAGTTTCAATTTTCATCCTCTCGATTACACGTCGGCGTTTGGTACATTTGTTCATTCATTAAATTATTATTGTCTGTTTATTTTATTTAGCGCACTTAATTTCATTTACTTTAGTTATTTATTAGTATAATTATAAATTTATAATTGAAGAATTTAAACGTATGTTTATGGGTAGAGGTCAGGCTTCTTCTAGTAGGGGCAAAAGGGCAAGGGTACTTCTTCTAGTCATCCTATTTCTAGACAAAATCCTATTCCAACACAGGATGATTTTGTTGATACTGAACATTTTCCTACAATACCATTAGATTTAGACGATGAGCTATTTTTTGGAACTCAAGAAGACTTTAATTTAGACGATGATCTAGATGATACACCCACTAATGTAGATGACAACACACCCACTAGTGCACCTTCAATTGAAATGCCTCCTATTCCCCCTAATATGAGACGAGGTCCAGCAAAACGACCATTAAAATCAGACGCATGGACATTTTTTGATAGGGACGTAGAGAATCAAGTAGCTAGATGTAAAATTTGTAAAGATGTTTTAAAATTTAAAACTGGAAAAGGTCACTGTGGGACGGGGGGTTTAATGAGACACAAAGCAAGGGCTCATCCAGCTAGGTATGCCCAATACGAGGCTTCAAAACTGGGTGCGCAAACCCCCGCTCCATCGGGACAAGGTTCACATACTGTCCCGGACTAAGTATAGGGTCAAATTAACCCCACGACGGGGGGATTGTAGGCCATAATTACAATAAACATAGAGATAGGGAAGCAATAGCAAAATTAGTTATTGTGGAGGGTTTGCCTTTTTCATTTCCTTCATCTCCCGATTTTATTCATTACATTAGAGATATATATAATCATGCTTTTAACGGTTTTCCTAGATCAACTGTTAAGAGATGTGTATTTAAATTTGCACATGAATATCAACAGTATTTACATTATTCATTATATCATTTTAATGGCAAAGTGACTATCACTTCTGATATAGGCCGTAGTACTAACGGCCATGGTTATTTAACGGTAACCTGTTATTGGATAGATTATAAATGGTCTATGCAAAAACGTATCTTAGCGTATAGATATATAAATGATAGGCACACTGGTACTTTTATTGCAGAAAATATTTATCCAGTATGCGATTATTACGGAACAACTGATAAAATTATGACTATTACATTAGATAACACTTCTTCTAACAATTATGAATTGTAAAAAATAGTTTAACTCCATCTTTTCCAAATCATTTTCATATAAAATGTGTGTGTCATATATATAACTTAGTTGTAAAGGATGGTCTATCACTTTTTGAAGACATTCTTAGTAAAATACAATTTATATAAACTTTATTTTTAAAAATAATAGAATACAACGAAAAAAGAATATAAAAAAACTTGTCACCATTTCCAACTACCTTATAGAAAAATTTCAGAAGAAGTACCCACTAGGTGGAATTCTTTATACGAGCAACTACTTGTTGCTTATGACTATAGAAAACCTATAACTTTATTTTTTAACTCTCATAATCAAAATTCAACTGATATGGTTGTAGATAGCGATTAGGGAAAACTTTCTGAACTTATTGTATTTCTAGAGAAATTTTTTCAAGCAACAAAAGAACTTTCCGGTATATATTATCCTACTATTTCAACTATGTTGTTTTATATAACTCTAATATTTTTACTGCTTAATGAATATATGGATAAACCAGCTTATGAGGCAACTATTAAAAATATGTTTATCAAAATAAAAAAATATTTTATTCCTATTCCCACTATTTATATTATTGGTGTTGTATTAAATCCGACTATTAAAATAGACGGTACTAAATCACTTATTGAAACTATTTACGATTGTATAGCAGTACTACCACCTCCAACTCCCAAAAATTCAAATCACCCACCACATATTGAACAAAATAAAGAATAAGTGTTGTCTAGCGTAGAAGACGAATGCAAAAAAGTATATAGGTTTTACCAACAAGAAAGTGCTAGCAACCTACCGGCTTCCATACCATCTTCTTCTTCTTCAACACAACCTCACAAAAGACATGCTGTTTCTGCGGCTAGTATTAAAAGCCTCAGAAATAGAATGTGCACCGTACCAATCAGTTCTCAATGAAGAAGGACGTGAAGACTTGCTGAAATACTGGATGGGGAATGAGAAGATCTTTTCAACACTTTCAATTATGGCCCTAGATATTTTGAACATTCAAGCGTTATCAACGGCGTCTGAAAGCGTTTTTTCTGCCAGCAGATATCAAATAGGAGAGCACATACACTCATTAGTCGGAGACAGCTTGGAGATTGTAATATTATTCAGAGATTGGATACGAGCGGAGCGGAGAAGGTGCGGTCAACCGGAGATCAACGAAGAAGAAGACGAAAACTACAACGAAATCTTATCCGAAGGTGGTGGAAGCGATGTGGAGAAATTTGACCAACAAATACCAATTCCAACCGAAGAACCACAGGAAATTATCAAGAAACTAGAACAGGATTTTTTCAAAAATGTAATTTTTTAATTGCAATTTTACTATGTAATTTGCAACTTTTGAACACCACAAAGTTGCAATTTTGACAATTGTATTTGTATTACAAAATTAATCATGTCTATTAAATAATATAAGAGGCACAAAAACAGTCTTGTGATGTTTTTATTACACTATCTTGTTTAATTATTGAGTTTTTTTTATATATATATTATTTTTTAAATTAAGTGCAAAAAAAAACCGCCCCGATCCCTACCCGATTCCGATGGGACCGGAAACGGAACGGGACGGCGGCGAATCCCGCCTGTCCCGACTCGACCCGACCCGACTATCCTGAACCCGGCCCACTGTCCATCCATAGTTATAGAGCCAAATTTTGAGGGAGGCGTATGAAGTTATCTTTAAAATAAAAGAAAATGATGCAGGAGGGACGTATTAGGCTAAAATGATATATATTATTCATTTTAAGTCAAATCCATGTGATTTTCTCCCACGCCAATAGGAGTTATATCACTTTATTTTATATGTACCTTTTATTTCTTTTTATCTATCAGCGTGGGACATTTCGCACATCCAACCAGATGTGTTTTGGGATAGTAAAAAGGAGATTTTTAGGTGCAAACCTCCTGCAAGTTGCAATTAGCGGTGTTTGAGTCAGAGTTCCATTTAAATCAAAACTAAATCAATTTAATTGATTTTTCTATTATTAAAATCAAGCTAACCAAATACATACACATATATCGGTTTGGTTATCTTATGTATGGTTCAGTTTTTCGTTTTCTACTTATTTTCTTACCATTAGAAAATAAATTTTCATTCTTTGCAAACTTATAATCCTTTATTAACCTTTCATTTTGGTGACTAATTTCTTTAGATTACAAGAGATTTTCTTGAAATCTATAAGCTTTAATTAGACAAACAAAGTTAATAAGAAATATAAAGTCTAAGTAAAAGTCTTATATTGTTTCATTACGCTGCAATTTCAATATATGTCTTTCTTTTAAGAAATGAGTTTAAAGACTAATATTCATTTTTCTAATGGAAGTTCTTCACATCTTTTGAAGATTTCAACCCTAATTCTTAATTTGAAAGATCATCAAAGTATGAAGAAATTACAATTACAAAGATAAAATAAATAACCCATTTTCATAACCCAGCAAGCCTGTTCCACCATTATGCATGTCTCTATTAAATTAATGTCAACTGCCTAAGCATAGTTGTGATTTGAACACGTAGTTTGACAGAAAAAAAATGAGTTACTGAAACCTATTCTTTTTCTTGCAAGATCAAATTCCATCATGTTGTCCTGCATTTGATACCCACCAATCACAATTGCTTGTCCCCGTGGTTGGATTCGTTCAACAAAGTCTAGGCACACGACATGGTCACTAACTTTTACCAATGAGTTTGCACCGGTAATTGTCGCAAAACGAAATTAATTTCAGGTGCATTGTAGCCAAGCCGTGACATACCAATAGTAGAAGAATCAAAGCAAGTATTAAAAGGTTGCACCGCGGCAACATTCTGCACATCTTTAGGCATCGCGTTAACGAAAGCTTTGCTCACAACACTGTAAATAGAAGCCTCCAATACAGTATAAGGAACTCCTGTGCTAACTATCGTCCCACCTATATCATTATCAAGGTTTAACGAGAGTAACGTTTTATTTAATGGCAAATGTTTTCCACTAATCCTAACGGAAGAAACTTGAATATAATATTCTGGTGAGGCCTTGTTGAAGTATATATAATTCGGGTAGATAATGATAGGTGTATAGATAAGATTTCGTGATGCATCAAAGGCAAGGCTAAAGAAATAAGGGCTATGTCCAATGGAAATTACACCGTTCAGTTTACTTGATGAGCTCAAGCAAATGGCGAATTTTCTACTGAATCTAAAAATCAATGCAAATTGAACAGCAAATGGTGCTGGACGATGTTGCCCAAAACCAACCATTCCCTTAACATCTTTACCAAGACGTTTTTCCTCTAAAAATGAGTCTTGTGCCGAAGGTAAACTTCGGTAGGGTTACAACGGGTCCTGGAATGAACCCGTTAATGGATTGGATTGACAAAACATCCTCCGCGACAGCACCACCGGGGAAGGTAGTATCCGTAGCCGGATTTCCAACAACATTAATGCATGCATTTTTGTTGCAACCTGGCCGTACTTTTCCGACGACACATTCTCCACATGTTGTTGCATTTACAAAATCACATTGCCTTGAAAAGCAACGAGCAGGCTTGTAAGTGTTATATATATTTATACAAATATTATTGAATAATAATATTTAAAATAAAAAGTTTGAATACTAATTTGAATTTGTTTGTACCGTTACATCTGTTAGAAACCAACTGTTGTGTTGGTTCATGATTCATAATCCAACTATTCCTTACTATTTTAAAACTAAGAAAAAAGCACCTGTTGGATGACTTGAGTTTTGCCTATAAAAGGCACTTTGGCAGTAGCCTTTAAGATGTTCGAAAACCCTCTATTTAATTGTTGTTATCTTCCAACTTAACCTATGTTGGAAATTTGCCTTTGGCGGGAGTTGCATCCAACCATCTTTAATGACTTAAACACGAGTGTTCCGCATGTTGGAAACTTCGGTTCTTCACACGTGCATAATCTACTAAGTAAGTAGATGACTGTAGGGCCAAGGATCGTCAAATTTCATTGAGAAATGAAAGAGATATTGGTCCACGAAGTGAGGTATTTGAAGCATGGAAAAAGGTGGTAAAGACCAATCCTCCCTCATCGGTGGGGGAAGAAAGATTTGTTTAGTTTATAAGTCTCAAGATTGGCTTGGGGTTTGGGACCCCAAAGGTATCCTATGTATTTAAAGGAGGGAGGACCTAGATGTGCTTCGGACCAAAATCCAAATACATTTAATAGAAATAGCGGACACAGCAATCCGATCCCACTGTTCCACAGAACTTGCCGGTCATAGTGAATTAAAACCAAACAATATACTTTAAATATAAATAGAAAACAATTGCAGAATATCAATTTATTAGTATCTAACTACCATTACGAACAAAAGTTACTTCACAATCGTCCGGATGAGTTTTTGGTACAGTGAACTAGGGGTGGCAACGGATCGGATCCTACTAGATCCAGATCCAGATCTGTTTTTCATATCTGAATTCAGATCCGTCGGGTCCATAAAAATCAGATTCAAATCCGGATCCATCGGATCCACCGGGTCCACGGATAGGATCTTGATCCACATGTAAAAAAATTTGTCTTGCTAAGAATTTTTTTTTGAACTGACAAACGACTTTTACTTAGCTAACAGTTTACTGTGTTTCAATTTTGAAATGTTCATATGAGATATTTTGTTCATTGTCTCGTTTTGATTGTGAGCTATTTATTAAAAATGTTGGACAATGACAATAGTTGTGAAAAATGCTGACTAGTATTTCCACACTGCAGAACTTGCATGTGCTTGGAATCTTCACAAATGAAGTGAATATAATTTTAACTATTTGTCTATGGAGATGTTAGTCATTCATTAATATAACATTGATTTTATTATCGAAGTTACCTCTTTATTTTTTGGTTTTTGAGTTAACGTGGGGATAAATTAAACTTGTTTTGAGAATTAAACTTGCAAAGATGTGCTTAGCAATTCTAAGAAAATACTTATAAAATTACATTCTAGGTTATGAATATATTTAATAAAAAATGGATCCACAGGTCGGATCTGGATTGGATACGGATCTCAAATACAAGATCCAGATCCAGATCCAGATCTGATCCGTCAGAAATGGATCCGGGTCCGATCCGGATCCGTCGGGTCCAAATTTTGAAGATCCATATCCTATAAAACGGATATGGATCCACCGGATCCGGATCGGGTCCAGGATCCAATGCCATCTCTATAGTGAACACAATCAATGATAGCTTCCTCTCTTGTAAAATTGAATTCAAATCACAATTCAATATCAAATCTTAATCCAACTAAATTTGCCAATCCAATTCAATGCAAGTCCAATCAAGATTGTACAAAAATTGATTATTTAAGAGACAAAGGAAAGCTTGTTGATTACACTAAAAACTTAAACATGCTGATTGCAAATTTCACAGCACATTACCCGCCTAGAGTTTTTGTCTTGTCCTGCAAAAGATGATCTCAGAAAGGGAAAGGTTCGATACCAAGAAAAATTCATTCTTCTTTCACAGAAAAAAATAGCAAAAATAAAGGATTCTCAAACTCTTTTCCATTAGTTATGATGTCATTCCTATCACATAGGAAAAGTATTTTCATGAAAGAGAATAATCTCGTGTATACCGTGTCTTTCATATCCCACAGTCATAGCGGGCGGTTGTCGTACGCTGAGACTGTCCCTAAAATCTTCAAACATAACTAAGGGAAGACTCTTAATAAAGATGTCAGCAATTTCGTACTGTGAACGGACATGCAAGACACGTACTTGTCCACGAGCTACCTTTTCGCGAACAAAGTGAATATCCATCTCGATATGTTTAGTGCGCTGATGTTGGACCGGATTCCCAGAGAGATAGACTGCGCTAACATTATCACAGAAGACCAAGGTAGCTTTCTGAATAGGAAAGTGAAGCTCTAATAGAAGATTACGCAGCCAACATGACTCAGACACCACATTGGCTACCTCTCGATACTCGGCCTCCGCACTGTATTGCGATAAAGTAGTATGGCGTTTTGCCGACCACGAGACCAAGTTATCACCAAGAAACATACAGTAACCAGATGTCGAACGTCTGGTATCTGGATATCCACCCCAATCAGCATCTGTATAAGACAGGCTAGTAGAGACGGATGATGGATGTAAATGCAAACCATAATCAAGAGTGACATGTATGTAACACATAATGCATTTAAGCGCAAGCATGTGCTCGTCCCTCGGATCATGCATAAATAAATACACATGCTACACTGCATAAGTAATATCGGGTGTCGTGAAAGTAAGCTACTGAAGAGCCCCTGTAAGACTGCGATAATGTGAGGGATCCTCGTAAGGTGTGCTAGAGTTAGCAAACAGCTTCAGTTTTGTATCAACCAGAGTAGGGAGGACTTACAGGATGACATGCCAACTCTCTCAATAATCTCAGCCGCATATTTCATTTGTGATAAAAATAGATCACCTGCATGACGTGTGACAACTATACCTAAAACATAACTCAAGGGCCCCAAGTCTTTCATAGCAAATTTGGAATTGAGAAGAGAAATGAGACACTTGCGCAGTTTATCATAAGAGGCAGTTAATATAATATCATCCACATATAATAAAATATATGCCAGAGAAGTACCACGATGATAGATGAACAGAGAATGATCAGTCCTGCTGTGAGAAAACCCAATAGTAGACGCATAATTTGCAAACCTCTTATACCAAGCCTGAGGGGCCTTCTTAAGCTCATATAAGGACTTCTTCAGCAAACAGACATAGTTCGAACTATCGGGGTCCCTGAAACCCAAGGGCTGATGTATATATATTGTTTCCTTGAGATCACCATGTAAGAAAGCAGTTTTCGCATCCAGCTGATGAATGTGCGATGCTTTCGATAGAGACAGACTAAGAACAGTGCAAATGGTCGCCGGTTTGACCACCAAACTAAATGTCTCTCCACAATCCACGCCAACCTGTTGTGTTTTGCCATCACCTACAAGACGGGCCTTATGCCTCTCAAAACAATCATCAGATTTTTCTTTATGAGTAAAAATTCACATAGAACGAATGACATTAACACTAGGTGGACGGGGCACCAACTCCCACGTCTTATTTTCAATAAGAGCATTAAATTCATCATCCATTGCCATTTTCCAATTCGGGTCATGAAGGGAAGACACATGGTTACGTGGCAAGGGTGATTTAATGACATTAGAATTGAGATTAAAATGTCTTTTAGGTTTAAAAATTCCCCATTGACTACGACTAACGGGCCCTTGACTCGAAAGAGAATTGTACTGGACTGGGGTCGATATTGGACCATCTCGGGACTGGACCGAACTGGACGTAGGAAACTGGGTATTTGGGCCAGCAGGCAGTGGGCATTGGCCGTGACACTAGACCTGGAAAGGAACTTATTGGGCCAGCAGGCAGTGGGCCTGCTGGCAAAATTGGGTCACGGGCAGGTTGGGCCCCTTATTGGATAATATAAGGTGAGAGCCCATCATCCAAAAAATTATAAGAACTAGACACGGAATTATATAATTTAGCAAACGGAAATTGAGTTTCGTCAAAAATAACATGGAGACTAATTATGATTTTATTAGAAGATAAATAAAAACATTTGTAACCACGATGTTTATACGGATAACCCAAAAACACACAAGTAGTAGAACGGCAAGTAGTAGAATGAGCTTGAAGTTTGTTAATTGTAGTGAATGGAAAAAGTGCATAGCACAAACACCCAAAAACCCTCAGATGAGAATACGAATGGTCTTTATGATAATTTTTAAACGAAGACTGATATGCTAATCCTTTACTAGGAAGTATGTTAATGAGGTAAGTAGCCATTTATAATGCATGCTGCCAAAAAGAAGGGGGTAATGACGCATGGGCTAGTAAAGTTCGAATAATATTATTAATGATACGAATTTTTCTTTCTTCTTTTCCATTTTGTGAGGACGTATGAGGGCAAGAAAAATAAAAAGATATGTCATTAGTGTTACAAAACTCCCTAAATGGCCCATTATCAAATTCTCTTCCATTATCACATTGAATGTTTTTAATTTCTAGTAAATTGAGTACCGATGAATGCTCTAAACGTGAGGAATGTGGAAAAAACTTGAGATTTTTTAGATCAAGGAAAGGTCCACAAAAAATTAGAATAATCATCCAAAAATAACACAGAATAACGGTGGCCCACAGAGCTCAAAACAAGAGATGTCCACAGATCACTATGAAAAATATCAAAAGGCAACAAAGTACTAGAGGTTGAGGCTACAAACGGTAATTTAACATATTTTCCAAGTGGACAAGAAGGACAAATATTAGTACTATGCGTACTATTACATTAAATAAAATTATTATTTTTAAGAGAAGAAAGAACAGACGTCCCCGGATGACCCAAACGCGCATGCCACAAGGAAGGTGCTAGAGCGGAAAATGTTGATGATGTGGATTAATTCGTGGAAGTTGTGGTGGTGGTGGTGATTGGATAAAACTATCCTCGACTATTACATCTCATTAGAGGTATCCCCGTCATGAAATCCTTTACAGAAAATTCAAAAGGGTCAAGTCAACAGAAATCCAATTATCAGTTGTGAATTTTTAAACAAACACCAATTTTTTAATTAAGTGAGGAGCATGAATGACATTTTTCAAGGCTAAAGGTGGGTTATGAGGAGATAAATTTGTGTGACCATAACCACGAATTGGAATTGAATCACCATTACCAACAATAATGCCACGATTTTTGCTCAAACTGAAATAAGACGAGAGATTATCTGGTGTTGACGTCATATGAGAAGTGGACCTGGTGTCCATATACCAATCCAAGTGTATGCATCGCTGCCTCGATATCCGTGGGACTCGGGTGGGCTGGCTGCTAGACCGTGTAGGCCTGAGGAAGTCTCATCCCAAAGACTGAATTGGGCTACCGCTGCTGGTTGTTCTGCCTGGCCCAACTGGCCGTTGTGTCCGGCTGTGTCTAACTGTTGGGCTTGGCCAAGTATAGTGATAGGTAGGGGCAGTAGGTCCTGGGCCAGTTGGGCCATTGCCAGGCCCACTGACCATTGTGAGCGATGACCCACTGCCCTGACCCAACCTATTGATACCCCTGCCGGCTGCCACCCTGGCCACTGCTGCCACCACCACGGCCGTAGCCTTTCCCGCCAGAATTCCTATTTTGACCCCATTTTCCACCACCGTTGTTCCGATTTTGAGAAGAATTACCCGAATATGATAGATAGTAGAAATCTTATGGCGAGGCAACCAGCATGGCGGAATTTTCTCCAGTTGCGGCCTTTTTAGCCAATCCAGCCTCTTCAAGGGTTAACATAGACCGGACTTGGTAAAATGGAGGAAGAGGGTTGCTTTGACGAAGAAGAGTTACAACGCCATTATAAGCCTCGGATAGGCCTGCAACCATTTGAAGAACAAGACGATCATTCATGACCGGCGCACCAACGTTCTTGAGTTGATTCGATAACTCCTTGAGCCTTTTACAATAGGCCGAGACATTCGGAAAATCCTCCATGTTAATGTGGGAGAATTCCTGCTCAAGGGTCACGACACGAAATTTTTTGTTATACTGGAATATATCACGCAACCTATTCCATGTGTCCATGATTGTGGCATCGGATTCAATAATAGTTTGCAAGAGGTCCGTAGAGATAGTAGAATAAATCCACTGGAGTACCGTAGCATCAAGAGTTTCCCACAACTCTATGTCATCATCAGTGGCAAGCACTTTCTCCTTGCCTGTTGTCGAGGGGATGATGTGATGAAGAACTCGATTAGACTGTGCATGAACTTTAAATAGTTCTGCCCACGTCGCGTATTGGACGTTTTCCATCTCAAGAACAATAGGGATGTTATTCTTTATATTGGAGACTGCAAGGGCAGGATGAAATATGTTCTTTGAGGTAGACATACTGAAAGAACAAGAGGAGAATTAGGGATTCGCGAAAAGAAAAATAATAAAAAAAATATTGAAGGGAGGTTTTTGGTCGGTCGACGGCCGAAGGTGTAGTAGGGGCAGCGGAAGCACAAAATTGGAGAAGGAAAATTTGCCCTAGACTACTGATATCATGAAAGAGAATAATCTCTTAATTATTTTCATTAATGAAGAGGTATATTTATATGATATACAATATCTAATTATGGAAAATAAATCGTACATTTTTCTAATACAATACTAATATATTTTTTTAATACAAAACTAATACCATAATTACATTTATACAAGAATTCTACAAATATAGTAAAATATATACAAAATCCACCTAAGTGGTATACACGGCTGTCTCTTTCATTTCCAACTCTCTTTCCGCTCATAAACTGCAATAATCCCCTATCAACCATAGAGCTTGAACTAGGGGCAATCCAGCAACCATTTCAACTGGATACCATCAAGAGTCATGCTCTCGTCTCCCCTAGTAGTCTCTTACTCTTAGCAACATCCTGATCTCTATTTTAGGTCCTTTCTCTACTAAATCTCCTATCCTTCGAGCAGCCCTTCGTGCTTTATTTCTTATGGTTACCTCTGTTGTTTCTTGTCATGGTTGATAGCTAGATCAATGTTCGAATGAATTAAAGGTGCTATCTTTAATTCCGATTGTTATCTCTAATTTCACTGATATGATGATTGTTGTTTGGCAGATATTCTAGGACTGACCACATCTTTTTTCTTTACATTGACATGCTTTCTTTCCTCGAAAAAAAAAATACCCAAAAAATCGCATAAAACGAATATCGGAGCGCAAAGTTTATGACCATTTAAAGTTTCACCACTTTAAAACTAGTTTCTCTCCCTGTACTTCTTATTTTTTATTTACGTTTTTATCTAATTGAATTAAATTTATATACTTATGTCAGAGCTTCCATTAGATATCAATTAATTTTCATCCCACATTGTTTAAATCAAAACTTCATAAATTAATTTACTTCAATATGATCTGTCAAAGGCAAATCATACCATTAAACTTCTCACCAGCTTATCAATAAAAGATTAGATAATTAATATTACAAGATAATAATAATTTAAACATTGTTTGTACAGATACAACACCTACATGGATCCCAATGTTCACCTGGGGTCCATCGATAGATCAGTGCTTGGTCAACATGATAATTATAGGTCCGAGCTATAGTTTAAGTTAATATTATATTTTTTGCGTATTATTTTTTTAATAATAATTAGTTATCTTAGTCTTTATTATCATTTATTACTAACTTGTGTGACATTCTAAATTAATTAGGAAAAAAAATCTCGATATATTCGAAATAAAGCTATGCCTTCACTAAAAAATAACACGCTTAAATCAAAACCTTAAAAAATAAAACACTTAAACCTAATGATAACAAGTTTCCAAACAAAAATTACTTCGGAAACTTTACAACCCCTAAAATGACGATCAGAACGCTTAGGTATCCTTGATGCATTGAACCTATATTATTGTACACAGAGAAAAATATCAGTAACTATATAAAATATTGACGTTTTGGAGTCTTGACACATGACAAATCGTTGGTCAAAGTATGAAAAAAAAAACATGTCTAACTGTTGAAAAATAAAAATGTTGACCAAAAAAAAAATTACCCCTATTGCACAATAATTCACTGCACAAAAATATTTTTGTCACAAAAAAATTTTTGAGAGTATTTTTGCACATTTTCAGGTCATTTAAGTTGCGTACTCCACATTATTTCTACTGAAAGTATGTTCGAGAGTAACATGTACTTTTCTTTTGTAACAATATTAATTCTTAGTTTCCTGAAATTGCGTGTGAACTCATGTGCAATATATTTCAGGGCATTGCGTATCACATGCTTAAGGTTATTTAATTAAGCAATCATAACAAAATCCACAAAGTATCCAACATTTGACGTGAGACAAACACTATAATATGAAGTACAAATCACCATTCTAATCTTTGCCATTATTGGCTTGAAAACAATCCTTTCATTTTCTCCTTAAAAACGTAATTTAAAAAAAGTGTAGCTGTCATTAGGTAGATCCAAAACCATGTCAAAATAGTTCATCATAAGATTTAGAGCCAATAACTCGTGAGAAATTCACAATGTCGAAACAAAATTAAAAAAAAGAGAAGAGAGAATGACATATGCTAAGCTTTAATTAAGAGTCATACTCTATAATAATCTTTCACCATAACAATCATTTTTCTTTAGAATCATTTTTCATGTTATGCATATTATATATTTTCTATCACAACATGTCGTTATATCATCTAAAAAATATACAAACAAAATGATACCGTTATAAAGAGGTTTGACTATATTTTTTTTGTTTAATTTTTCTCTCATTTTCGCAAGGGAGAAGATTTGATTCAACCGGTAAGATTACGTTTTAAGATATGTCCCGTAAGATCATAATTTTAGGATCAACGCTGACACGACGAACAAAACATTAATAGTTAAAAAAAACAACGCTGACACGACGAACAAAACATTAATAGTTAAACAAAACAATTACTACAACATTACTGTCATAAATAAATATTTAAATATTCGAGCCACTGTAATAAGGTTTCTTGGTTATCATCATTAATTGGCTCTTCCATGTTTCTCTTTAATATTGATAAGTCAAGTTCACACTGCAACTCTCA
The DNA here is from genome assembly GCA_029783415.1 of Anisodus acutangulus. NCBI lineage: Eukaryota > Viridiplantae > Streptophyta > Magnoliopsida > Solanales > Solanaceae > Anisodus > Anisodus acutangulus. Next base: position 33,554,054 of record CM056498.1, on the reverse strand, counting down.
CATTTTCTAATGGATTTAAGAGATTGGTGGGGTTAAGATGGCACACGTACCAAAGCAATATAATGACAAAGCATAAAACAATTATGTCATCGAAATCATGGATAAATCCACTAACAAACTAGCGATGTTCACTATGTTCTTTTCAGTTTCTATTCCTTTCTGAACTTTTTGTACATTAGCCTAAAGCTTACAAAGGATAAGTTAGCGCACAAAGCAAAGCTTTTTTTTTTTGTTTTTTATCCAATTGTTTAGTCAAATAGATATATGTATAGGTAAGAATTGAATCTCGTTATTTTATTCCATCCATAGAATATATATATATATAATTATGATATGTAGTAATAATATAGGTTACCTAAATTATAAGATGCTAATTACTAACTAATTGATTTGTTTAATAATTACAATATTACTAATTGATTATAATTACATGATTTATGGTGGAGGATGATAATATGGGATTTCTCCCATAATTATCGTGTGCTAATAGTCCCCCGCAGTCTTAGCGAGAGGTTCACAGATGCTGAGACTGTCCCGAAAATCTTCAAATAGTACGCGCGGAAGCCCTTTCATGAAGATATCTGCAATTTGGTAGCGGGATGGTACATGAAGAACTCGGACTTGTCCACGAGCAACCTTTTCTCGGACAAATAGTATATCCATTTCAATGTGTTTCGTGCGCTGATGCTGAACATGATTATCGGATAAGTATATCGCATGTCACAATAACCCACTGTTGCCTTTTCAATTGGACAATGCAACTCCATCAGTAGATTACGAAGCCAACATGATTTAGCAGTTACGTTGGCTACGCCTCGGTATTCTGCCTCAGCACTTGACTGAGACAATGTGGATTGTCGTTTGAACGACCAGGAAACAAGATTGTCCCCCAAAAACACACAATAACCGGAAGTGGAACGACTTCTGTCCGGGCAGCCACCCCAATCTGCATCTCTGTAGGCTGAAAGATGCGTGACAGAGGATTTATACAAATGAAGCTCAAAATGGAGAGTACCCTTCACATACCGCAAGATCTTTTTTATAACCCTCATATGTTCCTCCTTCGGATCATGCATGTGTAAACAAACTTGCTGAACCGCATAGGAAATATCTGATCTTGTAAAGGTCAGATACTGCAAGGCTCTTGCAAGACTTCGGTAATGTGTTGGATCATTGTATGGAATACATGTTGTATTGCTCAACTTCGCCTTTGTGTCAATTGGAGTATGAGATGGTTTGCAGGAAGACATCCTAACTTTTTCAATTATTTTTTCGGCATATTTCTTTTGACTAAGAAATAGACCACCTGCATATTGGGTTACTGCAATGCCAAGAAAATAATTTAATGGACCCAAGTCCTTCATTGCAAATTCTGCTGCAAGAAGAGACATGATAGACTGACGAAGTGAAATAGATGATGTTGTGAGAATAATATCATCAACATACAACAGTATATAGGTCATGTCAGCGCCCTTCCGATAAATGAACAATGATTGATCAGACTTGCTGTGAAAAAAGTCCAACTTGGAAACAAACCCTGCAAAACGGTTATATCATGCCCTAGGAGCTTGTTTCAAACCATATAAGGATTTCTTCAACAGGTAAACATGATCTGAACATGAATAATCTCGAAACCCCAATGGTTGATGCATATACACTGTTTCCTGTAAGTGGTCATGTAAGAATGCATTTTTAACATCCAACAGATGAATAGACCAGGATTTGGAGAGAGCCAAACTCAGAACCATCCTGATAGTCGCTGGCTTAACTACCGGACTGAATGTTTCACCACAATCGACCCCAACCTACGGAGACCTGCCATCACCAACTAGAAGGTTAAACTGACGTCTAGGCCTAAAATTCCGTGCATTGTACGAGTTTCAATGGTCTGAGGCTGTATAGTATTGGTAATAGGCTGATGGGGTGTGTGGTGACCAGTGTTGGGTTGGGATGCGGTAGTGGGCTGGTTTGCGGATGTTGGTAAGGGAGCGGTGCCCCCCACCCCACTTTAGTCTACCAGCCATGAGAATGGGACTGGGCTGAGACCCCCAGTGACGAGGTTGTGGTCTCCGGTCTGTTGACACCCAATTTTGTCCCATCTTTTCTGATTTTATTTGCAATTTTAAAATTTTTTGACACCTTAAAACAATTTTAAAATATAGGCATATATATGTATATATATCATTATTATTATTATTATTATTTGCATTTTATTGTCATTTGCATCTTTTATATCATAATCATACTTTTTATCCTAATATTATATGTTATTTTTATTTTCGCAAAACAGCATGCATTTTTATTTTTTAGCACCAAGCATTTCACAAATATTATATTTTTTATCATATTGTCATCTTTACAATTTATAATTTTTGCAAAGCTTTTTTTATATATATAATAAAACCTTTTTTTATATATCTTAACCCAAAACAAAACCCCATTTTGGACCCCACACTCAGGCCCAATCGGTTGGCCCACACCCCAAGCCCATTCGACCAACCCCTTTAAACCAAAAAACCCCAAAACAAACCCTAAAAAACTCCCTCTAAAACAAACACACCCTTTTCGGCCTCCCAAGTCGCCGAACCCATGCCCCGACCCCACACCGTCACCCACACCTCGCCGGTCACCTCACCACCACCAACCCTTGACACCCGACACACCCCATACCCCTATCTCCTAAAATCCGCAACCCATACCCCTAGAATCCGCCCCAAAAACCGGATTTTTTACCCCTTTTGTTTGAAATTCGAACTTGATTTTATGGGGGAAAACCACCTATAAAATCCCCCTATGTCTTCTATTGAGGGGGACCGGGGAATTTTTTTTTTTAAAAAAGAGAGGTTTGGGTCTAGTTTTGTAGAGTCCGAATCGAAAAAAGGGAATTTTGGAAGGTCCCTAAGTCTGAAAAAAAAAGGTGTTCGGAAAGTTGTTTTGTTTGTAGTTTTTGGTGCTTTTGTTGGTGGTTTTCGGTTGTTTTGTTGGTTGTTTCCGGTCGGTTTTGTTGGATTTATTTCCGATCGGTTTTTGTGATTTTATTTTTTTTCGATCGTCGTTTTGGTTGATTTCTCTCGGTCGGAGTTCTAAAAATGAAAAATCAAGAACAATCCGGGTCGGGTCGGGTCACTGCTCTATCTCGGTTACTGTTCTGACGGGTAAATTTCCAGATTTTTTGTATTTGATATTTTGTTGTTGGTTATCTGAAATTTGGAAAAAAAATCGACTCGGGTCGGGTCACGGACTCGGATCGGGTCGATCCGATTTGGGTAAATTTTCCAAATTTTGTATTTTGATATTTTGTTGTTAGTTATCTGAAATATGGAAAGAAATCGATTCTGGTGGGGTCATCGATCCGGGTCTGGTCGACCCTGTTTGGGCAAATTTTCCAGATTTTGTGTTTTTATATCCTGTTGTTGTTTATATGAAAATCCAAAAAGAATTTGATTGATTCCGGGTCACCACTGTTCCGAGTTGCATTTCTCGGGTCGACCCGAAATTCAGGTCATATATCCGGATCTGTTTTTTCAGAGCTGGGTCGAAATACCTAATTTCCTCTACTGTTTTTGCCGAATCCTTGTCGGGTTTTCAGGAGCATTTCAAGTCCTGTTCCTGTTTGAAAATTTCAGAATTTGGGTCGGACATTTTAATTACGGACTGTTGGTTTATTTTGGCATTTAAACATCCGTGCACAGATATCTTACTGTTTTACTGATTTGAATAAATACTGTATTTAGGCCAATGAAATTGAATTTGAGGCCGCCCCTCCGGAAAATGCTCTTCCGTTTCAGTTTGCTATTTTTGGTATAATTTACTGATTTGAACATGATACTACACTGACCGATGAAAAAATATCCGTCGATTTTTAGGCCTCCACAGTTGGAAAGACAGAAATATAATTTCTGGGCAAGGATGAAACTTAAACATTTTTCCATCCGAGAGACCAACATGTTCGGTAGACAAGGCAACTAAAATGACCAACGAGTCATATGTTTGCAGCCACGACGTGATTGGAATGATCTTTTCAAAATTTAAGTTTGAGCCCTCCTTAATCAAAACATTTACTGTTTTGAATACGGATCCGAAGTTGTTTATATTCAACTGTTTCTAACCATTTGTTCTTCACAGCTTGCAAGGCATATCTATGAAAGTCAAAGAAGGCAAATACCCCTCGGAGATTATTTATTTTATTGTTGTTTTTACTTTCTTTAATTCAGTTTTATTTCATTATGTATTGTAATATTATTGTACTCGTGAAATTATTGAAATGTTTGGAATATGTAGATTTAGAATTAATTAATAGGGTAGTCTAAAGTTGAAAAGTCATCGCAAGTTTATTTATTTTTAGGCTCGGCTAGTTTTAAAATCAGAAATCGCTAGTTTATCTATTTTTAGGCTTGTCGCCCATAAAAATCACCTTGCATATATTTTTATCAATTTTCATACAAATGCATATATTTTTTTCAACTTTACATGTATTTTAATGCCATACAAATGCATACTTGTACAAAATGCGTCATTTTATTAACTACTTACAACATTATTTTTATACTTGTAAAACATGCATTTTTCTTAGCATAATAATTAACCTGAGTTTGACCGGATAATCGCAAGTTAGCGGATCTTAAATGATGCATAACCCCTTCCCTTTAGGATAATAAAGAACCCTTACCTAGAATCTCATTAGTTTCGCATACCACAAAATTGGAGTTATTTTGCAGCTTTTAGTTAGCATTTAGGTGCCCTAATTCACCTTAAAAAAATTAGGTAGCGACTTTTCAAGCAAGCATTTTATCCAAACTAGAGGGAATCGACGTCATAGCGTCGCGAAGCCCGCGGGTTAAAAACGGGCGCAACACGGTCCTTTCTCATTTTGTGGATGGGCCGAAGGGTGTTGGTTATGTTGTTGAGGTGGTTCCACTTGTGTTTGGTTATTAAAATGGTGGTGTAAAATGGGATGTATTCCGTTATCCAAAATTTATATGAAGGTGAGGATGCCACATGCAACTTAGCAAACGGGAATGTAGACTCATAAAAATCACACGACGAGAGATAATTATTTTTCCATTCGTCCAATCATAACATTTATTGCCCCTATGATTTTGTGGGTATCCCAAAAACACACAAGAAGTTGAGCGAGCCTGCAACTTGTTAATGATAGTGGATGGACACAAAGGATAACACAAACACCCTCAAATGTTAAAAAGACGGGAGACGATGATACAATATTTGTGTGGGAGACACATTTGATAGTAATTTATTATGAAGAATATTTAAAAGATATGTGGCCATTTGAAGTGCATGTTGCCAAAACTTTGGTGGTCTGGAAGAATGCACAAGAAGAGAGCGAATCATATTGTTAATTGTTCGATTTTTTCTTTCGGCTTTTTCATTTTGTGGTGATGTATGTGGACATAAAAGACGCATTGACATCCCATTTTATTAACAAAAATCATTAAATTGAGCATTGATGAATTCTCCCCCCCCCCCCGGTTGTCACATTGAAAATATTTAATGCTTTTGTCAAATTGAGTTTTGATAAAAACACTAAACTGTTTAAAATGATGTAGGTTTGTGATTTATGTCCTAAGGGAAAAATCCACAAAAATTTTGAATAATCATCTAGGATGAGCATATAATATTTATGACCTGCAAAACTCAAAATCGGTGATATCCACAAATCACAATGCACAAGATCAAATGGCATAAAAGTATAAGAAGAAGAGGATGCAAAATGAAGCTTAATATGTTTACCAAACACACAAGTGTGGAAAACAAAAGAGTCCGAAAATTTGTTACAACTAAACAAATTATTCTTTCCAATATTATTAAAAACATGGGCTCCTGGGTGTCCTAGCCGACTGTGCCATAGTGAAGGAGAAATGGCAGCAAATGTGGATGGTTTGGTCATGCTATTTTTGGAAACATAGGTGACGAGATATAAGTCCCCCGTGCTATTGCATCTCATAAGTGACATCCCTGTCTGAAAATTTTTCACAGAAAAGCCAAATGAATCAAAATTCACAAAAACATTATTGTCAATGGTAAAACGTCTAACAAATATCAAGTTTTAATTAGTTTTGGTGCATGTAAGACGTTTTTAAATTATAAGGGTGGGTGTGGAGTTGTAGTTGTACCTAACCAGTACCACGAATTAGAATTTCATGCCCGCTGCCAACAATAATTTTTTTATTGTTGCTCATATTAAAATAAGATGAGAGATTACATTGAGATGTCGTCATGTGCGACGTAGTCCCTGTGTCCATGTACCAAGACTCATCCGGAACACTTAAATTCATGTTGTTCATGGCTTGTTCAATGTCCGTGGGTGCATATCCAACCGAGGACGGTGCCTAAGCCGCAAATCCATGTCGTGGACGAGACAAAAGAAACCGGATTGACGAATTGAAGCAGGAGGAGGCCTGGCCCACGAAGACGTCAGATATGGACGTAGCGGGGCAGCCCACTGTGGGGCCAGGCCCACGATGGGAATTGCCCCCACTGGTTTTCGCTACTGCCAGCATTATTACCGCCACTGCCAGCCCGCCACTGTCCGGGCTGGCCACTGCCGCCGAGGGGTTGGCCCCCGCCCCGTCCATGTCCCTTTCCACCATTATTATTGCCTTTATTGTTTCAGTTTGAACCCCATTTTTGGACATTATTTTGACGATTATTATAGCCCCCCAAACCAGAATTGTGGGACTCCAAATCAGTGGAAAATGAGTTGGTGGAGACGAGATCAGTTCCGGCGGTGATTGCCCCAGAAGATGCATGTTTTTCTTTCCGAGTTTCTTCGAGAATCAACCTCGAACGGGCCTCATAAAAGGGAGGCAATAGATTACTTTGTTGAATTAACGTAGCCACACCATCATACTATTCATTTAACCCTGCAATCAACTGAAGGACCAATCTTTGATTTGTTACGTGCGAACTAACGTTAGATAATTGGTCAGCAAGGATCTTTAATTCCTGACAATAAGCAGAGATGTTGGAAAAGTATTCCAATTTAACATTAGTAAATTGGTGTTCAAGATAAACGGCTCAAGAAAGTTTGTTATCCTGAAATATATTTTGTAGACGTTCCCATGCCTGTTGAGCCGTACAATTGGGCTCCTGTATGGTGTGTAAAATATCATTGGATATGGTGCCATAAATCCATTGAAGAAAAATGGCATCCAAACGGGACCATAATTTTGTGTTCGTCACATTGGCGTCAGATGACGATTCGAAAGGTATAATATGGTCAATCACCTCATAAGCGCGACAATGAATTTTGAATAGTTCCGCCCAAGAGGTATATTTCCCATTCTCCATTTCAAGAGTTATTGAGATAAAGTTCTTAACGTTATTAACGGCAAGAGAAGGATGAAAAATTTGTTTTTCGGCCATAGGTTCCACTAGAAACAAAAGAAGAAGGGAGGTAGGTAGTGTTTTGGAAGAACCCTAAATTTTGGTTAGGGTTTTTTTTGGTAGAGAAAAGGAGTGATTGCCGAGGATGGGGTGGGGTGGGGGGGTATTTGTCAGCTAGATTGGTGATTAAGGTTGTTTTAGGGATTGTTTAGTCTTAGGCTTTAGGAGAATAAGCCTAAATTGGCTTAAAAGAACCAGAAAATTAGTGAAGAATTCGGCTAAGAGAAAAAGGAGAATAGGGTTTAGGGCAAATGATCTTTGGCTCTTGATACCATGTAAGAATTGAATCCCTTGAATATTTCAGTTCATCCACAAAATATATATACAATCATGGTATGTAGTAATAATATAGGTTACCTAAAATATAAGATGTTAATTACTAACTAATTGATTTGTCTAATAATTACAATATTACTAATTGATTATAATTACATGCTTTATAGTGGAGGATGATAATATGGGATTTCTCCCATAATTATCGTGTGCTAATAGTATCGAAGGATGTTATGGCACTATATAACGACGTCATGCTAGAAAAAACTTAAAAGGACCTTCTACTTGGTAAATTGGGTATATCTATTAATTCTTTAACTCCCCAAAAATAATTGAGACGATAAAATTTAAAATTCGAAGTTTACTTTTTTTATTCACCTATATACATAATAAATACTCCATGAGAGACGTTCTTGTAAAGAATGGATGTGAAGAGTCCCACATCAGAAATGGAATGGGAACATGGACTCTTTATACGGACTTGGAAAATCCTCACCCTACAAGCTAGCTTTTGGAGTTGAGTTAGGCCCAAGATCTATTCTTCACATGGTATCAAAGTCAGACTCATTCCAATTCTTTATTCGTCGATGTTGGGCCCCCAAAGTATATTGTCTATGCTCCAGTTAACGAGGTCTGGGCGTGCGGAGGAGTGTTAAGACTCCCACATCGGAAATGGAATGGGAACATAGACTCCTTATATGGACTTGGACAATCCTCGACAAGCTAGCTTTTGGGGTTGAGTTAGGCCAAAGATTTTATATTAATTTGAATACAATAAGGGTTCTTGTGTGGTCCTCACATTATTTCATCTCTCATGTGATGGAAACAGTTTGGCGAATTAACTTAGAATATTGATATTTTCATGTTCCCTTCCTTAGAGCTGAGAAAATTTGACATCATTTTTTGAGTTACGTGTTAAATATGCTACATTTCAGTTTTGTGTCAAGAAGCTTTCATAGCTCAGTTGGTTAGAGCATCCTGCTTAGTAAGCAGGAGGTCTTGAGTTTAATTCTGAATGAATAGCATTTTCACTTTTTTCTCTCTTAGATTACAGCATTTTGATTGCCTGTGCAGCTTTATATTGCCAAAAAATTCAAATAAAGCATGTTTTGAAAACAATACACTTTCATCCTTTAAAAAAGTCAAGAGAAGTACAAAGAAAGAATTTTTAACAGTCACTAAGAAAGGCAACAAACAAAAAACATGTGGAACTTTCCTCGGATACCTATTGAAAGAAGAAAGGAAAATACTGTCCACAAGCAGCAGCAGATCTACCCTTGTTCGAGGGGAGTCAATTGACATCCATTCGTCAGAAAATTACATTGTATAGATAGGTTATATGTTGAATCTCCTTGAAAGGTATATTAAATATTTTGACTCCTCTAATTGAAAATTCTAACTCCGACAGTACCTCAAGGCTAAACTTTTGAATGTAAATGCATGCATTGCATATTGCAGGGGTAGACCAAGTGTTTCTATACTTCTCTTATTGCACAATCTTATACATTCCAACTGAAAGCTAAAAAGCATTGTGACATTTATTAGTAAAACCCACGTTCGTGAAAACATCCCATGTTCAACTCCTTTCGTGAGTGTTAAAATTAGGAAGTAGTCAAAATATGTAGAACCAAAAGATATTGGTTTAAGCAGGGTAGCAGGGTGTAACTCTACAGTTTACTTGTCAAGTTGTCGGTTGACAGTTCGAACCAAAGGAGAATAAATATCAGTTGTTAGCATCCAAGCTTAGAAACTCAACTATCACATATGATTCACAATAATAAGTATGAATTGTTAACTGAAAATCTGGATAGATTACTTTTTTCAAGACTGTTTCAAGTTCATCTCAATGCTTGTACCAACAACTGCAAGTCTGCAACATTGCAGCACCAGAAAGAGACGAACGAACGAGAATCTTTTCCATCCATTTTCCCGAAGATGACTTTACAAGATCCAAAACAAAGTTCACAAGAAAAAAGAAAGAATCAAATTCAACAGTTGCAGAGACAAAGAAACTACACATTAAGTACTTGTGGAAGTAAAGTATAAGCTAAAAGATAATACATCTAACATCTAAACAAACTTATTTAAGAGATACATCAAAAACTCATGTAATGTGTGGTGAACTTCACATATTTGGCAGTGCACTACACAAATAAAACAAATAGTATAGAAGCCAAACTTTGTGCACAAATTCAGCCATCCATGCAGAAAGTACCATAGAAGTGCACAGAACAGGATATTCTGGTGATTGTTTATTTCAGCACCAGTACAAGTTCTGCATTCTTTAGTAACAGCCAATAATCAAGGCAGAAATAATTTCTCTAGTTACACCAATGGTTATCCTTGGTTTGCTTCATATCAGCTAGACAATGTTAGCGATAACAAAATTACAATGAATTACTCTATTACTGGGCCTCGAAGATACGAATCATAAGCATCATTTATTAGCTGAACCGTGAAAAATAACCCTCTCCACTGCCCACAAAGAAAAGAAAGAGAAAAGAGAAGGCGAGTATATAACGTAAAATGTCATGGTCGTCTATTTGATATCATAAAGACGCTTGATCACAAGACAATTTCTGAAATATGTTGTTTGTTCTTTCTAACGGACAACAAAAGAACAATAAAAAGAAGAAAAAAACATATAATCATACTCAAAAGAGGCTCCAGCAAGTGTGCCAAGCCAACTGTCGATTCTTGCTCATATTGACTAATCTAAGTCAAAGTAGTTACTGAAACATAACTCTTTCGAACAAAATTTCTGACTAGTATGTACCATGTTACATTATTGGGAATGAAACCAACAGCTATGCCTCTAGTAAACAGGGTATAAGCATCATCAAGCATGCGCATTTTACAATAGGACAAAATCAAGGTGTTATAAGTGATAGTATCAGGACAAACTCCTTCAAGTTCTAATTTTTCAAAGAGGTTCTGAGCTTCTCGAATACGTCCAGTGTTACAAAGGCCATTTATTAGACTGTTGTACGTGACTATATCAGGTGTCAATCCACGATGTACCAGGTCTCTCAGAAACTCAAGGGCATTTTGAACCTTACCTATTCTACAAAAGCCGTTGATCAAGATGTTGCACGTTACATGATTAGGTTTTGTTCCCTTTCTCATCATTTCTTCAAAAAGTCCTAATGCTCTCTCAATCGCTCCATCGTTGCAAAGTGCTTTTACGAGGCCATTGTATGTGATTTCATCAAGGGGACATCCTCTGAATAACATATCATTTACAAGCTTAAGCGCCTCTTGGGTTTTACCTTTCCTCAAGAAAGCATGAATCAACGTGTTGTATGTAACTGTATTGGCAATTACTCCTTCCAGGAACATATCTCGGTACGTCCCCAATGCTTCATCCATCTTGTCAACCTTGCAAAAGCCTAAAATCAAAGCATTGAATGTAAAAATGTCTGGTTTACATCCGTTGCTCGACATATCGCCAAAAATTTCTAACGCCTGTTGGATCATTCCTTGTTTACTCAAAGCTGATATAAGAGAGTTATAACCCACTATATTTAGGCTGAGACTTTTTGCTGACATCTCAGTAACAAGGTCATAAGCTTCCTGTAGACGGCCAGCCTTGGAGAAGCCATCAATCAAGGTTGTATACGTGATCGCATTTGGCTTGCAACCTTTGGATGACATTTCGTTAACAACTTCATGAGCCGAAGACAAAATTCCCTTCTTGCAAAGACCTCGAATCAAAATGTTGTATGTATAAACATCTGGTTGATAACCTTTAATCAACATGTTCTCATTCAGAATGGATTTTGCTTCATCAAACCGTCCATTAGTCACATAGCCATTGATCAATGTATTAAAGAGGACATTATTCTGTTCAGGTGCTTTGTTGAGAAGAACCTTTGCTTCATCAACTCTCCCTGTCCGACATAAAGCATGCATCAGAAAGCCATAAGTTATAGCATCGGGGGTGAAACCTCGAAGAAGCATCCGATCAACTAGTTTTGCAGCCTCATGAATCCTATCAGCTCGACAAAGCCCATGGGTAATGTCATTGAAAGTATTGACATCGGGTATGCAACCCATGAGAAACATCTCCTCCAAAAGTTTCAATGCATCATTTACCCGATTAGACTTTGAAAGTGCATGAATAAGAATCTGGTAAATCACTGAATTTGGTACACACCCATGTTTTGTCATGTCTCTAAGAAGTGAACAAGCAGAGTCTACCTCATTGACTATACATAATGCTTGTATCACTCGAGAAAAAGTGAATACTGAAGGGGAAATACCTTTCCCCAACATTTCATAAAATACATTTGGAGCAATTTTTGGACAATTTCCAGCCAACAGAATATCCAACGCTTGATTGTATGACTTAACTGTGGCTTCACAAGCGAAAGTATTCCACATATCCAAAAGTATTCTAGTTGCCTGCCCTGGTAAACCAGCTCTTCCATAATGCCTCATTATCATAATAAAGAGGGACTCTTTGAAAACTACCCTTTCGTCTTTCATCTGTAATAATAGTTGATCTATAATCTTAAATTCCTTGGCAGCCCCAAGTTTGTCAATCAAAGTATAGTAGACATCAAATGAGTGGCAATAGCTTGTCTGGCTACCGGCCCACAGGAATAGCTCCAACGATGTTGGTACATCCAAAGGCAGTATCAATAATTTATTGAGCTGATACGGGGTAATTTTATTAAGTGATCGTTGGAGTTGTTTGAAGTCAAAAGGCTTAAGTAATCTCTCCCATTCATTCTCAAACTCCGATCCGTCGCCCCTGGCTTTAGCATTACCACACTTGTCATCAGTCACACAAGTACAAAATGCTAAAGTAGTGTTCTTATACAGAGTTCCTACTAGCTCTTCACATATGTGAATCAAAAGTTTCGACCTTTTTAGCATACCTTCAAATGGAATGGCAGTGCAGATATTTCAGAAACTAGTCATTACATGTGATTCAAATACTTACTTCAAGAATTGCCATGATAGCTTCTCCAATTTGGATTATCAATCACCTCATTTCAGCTCCGTCATTGGAAGCAAAGATATTTCTTTTCCTGAAATATTCAAGAATATAAGATAAAACACCATCTTCAGTTCGGTAATGTGCAAATACAAAAATCCAAATACATTTAATAGAAATAGTGTTACGGTTCACTTTTACGCGAGGCATAAAAGCTACTTAGTAATTTGACGTTCGTCGTGAACAAACAGAGTTGCCACCTAATTTATTGAATGGGAATTAGGAAACCAATTTAAAGGTTAAATTTTGGAATTTTTTTTTAAAAAAAAATTCAGAGAAATGGGTAAGGGTTCTGGTGATCCCCGAGAAAGGTTTTAAGCACCTCGGTATTAAGTATCCGCCCAATGTGGTTTACCTACGGATCTGACATTTATGGCTAAAAATTGTATAACTTGTTTTTTTGTAAAATGTGTTTAAAAGATTAATAAAGTTTGAAAGAAGCTTTTCATGGCTAAAAACAAAGAAGTATTTTATTCTGAAAATCAGCCTTAGAGGCGTTTTACTTCTGAAAATTCATTTTTTAACACTTTAATTACTCATTAACTCAACAAGTGAATTAACTCATAATTCGGCTAATTATGAAGGAATAAATCGCTTCAAATGTGTACGTTTTATTGAAGTTTTGAATTATATAAATAATCCAACTTCTTAATCTCTTGTAAAATTCAATTCAATTCAAATCACAATTCAATATCAAATTTTAATTCAACTCAATTTGCCAATCCAATTCAATTCAAGTTTAACCACGATCGTACACAAAATCAATTTTCTAAGAGACAAACGAAAACTTGTTTATTCCACTAAAAACTTAACATGATGATTGCAAATTCACAACACATTGCCCACCTAGAATATTTTTTTTCCTGCAAAAGATAGCAGAAAGGAAAAAGTTCAATACCAAGCAAAATTCATTCTTCTTTCACAGCAAAAAATTGACAAAAATAGAGGATTTCCCAAACTCTTTTCCATTAGTTCTAATGTCAATCTATCACAGAGAGAAAAAGTATTTCCCAACTCTGTTTCCTCTGATAAACTGCAATAATCTCCGCTCAACCATATCATGCTCTCGTCTCCCCTAGTAATCTCTTACTCTCAGCAGCATCGTTATCTCTGTTTTAGGTCATTTCTCAACTAAATCTCCTATCCTTCGAGCAGCCCTTCGTGTTTTATTTCTTATGGTTACTTCTGTTGTTTTTTGTCATGGTTGATAGTTAGATCAATGTTTGAATGATTTAAAGGTGCTATCTTTTAATCCCTGTCCCTATCCCTATGCCACTGATATGATGATTGTTGTTCGGCAAATTGTTCTAGGATTGACCACTTCTTTATCGTTTACATTGACATGCTTCTTTTTCTTTTCTTGTACTAATATCCAATTCTAGAAAAGTGTATGCCTTGTGTTTTAAAAGTTATAATTTCCTCGTCTTTTGTCCCAATAAGAAAATTTAATGAGTTCAATTCCTAAAATTTGAAAGAGAAAATCTACCAAAAAAGTATCCCAAATTATCAAGCTAATAATATTCCTTTTCATACTCTGAATAAGGTTCTACATTTCTGCGTCATATTTGATCAAACACAGTTTTAAAGCCATATTAGCATACTTAACCATCTTTGATTGATGAATGAGCACATAAAGCGAATAAATCCTGAACATTCTAGCAGTTAATATGTTGTCGTATTCCATTTTACATCAAGAAATAGAGAAAGATTGAAGCTAAATTTAAGCCAGAAGATGTATGCGTCAAGTTGTGCTCAACATGAAAATGACAACAAAAAGTGGAGGACTCTTATTCTATGTTTTCAGCTTTCTTTTCTAATGAAATTATTCTATTATTTCAGCTTTCTTAATGCAATTTGCAATGAAACAAACGGATACAAGCAGCAATTCAAAAAAAAAAAGAAGGTACTTTTACATGCCTAAAATCATAGAACGTAGAAAGCCAACAACAATTCCAATCAAAAGTATAAACCACATCACTACAGCTAGCTTCGGATATCACATTGGCACAACAACAATAACATACCCAATGTAGTCCCACCAGTGGAGTGTGGCGAGGCTAAGATGTACGCAAATGACCCATGCCTTTGTGGGTAGAGAAATTGTTTCCGATAGACCCTCGACTCAAAATGGCACAAATAAATACAGTTGAACAAAAAAAGAACTACTTCTCTCAATCCCAAACTTGTTGGACTCAGTTATATGAATCATTTTAAACTATTCTTCTCTATTTAAGCCTGTTTCAATATACTCAATAATTTGCATTTAAATTCAAGAAATGCTGAAAAAATTGATAACATAGTAGACAAACAACCATTAGCCATTACACTTACCTTAGCGAACATTGATTTAATGAACTTGAAAAGTATTGATTTTGAATGCATTTTCCAATACCCAACTCTTTAAATCTTCTAAACTCAATCCAAATTGAAACCCCAAATCTGAATCTTGAAATTTTTATGTCTTAATTTTGTGGGATTCCTAGTACCTCATTGAGTTGTTGTTTCAAAGTTGATCTGTTAATACTTATTCTTGTATAAATGGAAAGAAGAGACTACTAGGTTTAAGAATTGAGGGGTATTTTGGAAATATGTTGGCCGAAGGAGGTAAATTGACGGCGGCCGTCAATGGTGAGGTGGGACGGAGGAAGGTGGTGAAGTTTTGTTGTTAATAAGTGAAGTCTTTTGGGACTGGTTTGTTATAATTGAAAGTTTTATGTATGAACTTAAAGTCTGAAAGTCAAAATCTTTTGGATACTTTAGTTCAGTCAGTTTGTTGTTGTTTACATAATGTCAGTTTTTCTCTTTAAATTATTCTGGAAAAAAATTGAATTGAGGAATTTGTTTTACTATATAAAATTTATTTGATTTGGCAGCAGAACTTATTGATTTCATTTTTTATGGAAGAATTTTGAGAATTTTTTTAATTTTCGGTTATTCACGATAATCTTTTTTCAAATAAGTATTGTGAATGTCTTTATACATGATTTAAATAACTTATTCAAATTACTAGTAGATTATTCATATTGAAAGACAATAATTAACAACAAAAATACTACTACTATTAATTTATTATGTTGAATCTGGAAAAATGTTTCTGATAAATAACTAGAAGAATCAATGAATTCAGCAATCCATATCTTGATAAGGAACAACTTTCAATTACCATGGCAATTAGCAAACAACAATAAGACTACTTGATGAGGTAAAATTTTCACGGGATAATGTGTTTTAATATCGTCATTTTTGTGCAGGTTTCACTTTAGAAATCTAGTGTTTGAAGTTAGGTGTGATAAAATCAAATTTCAGATACGCTGAAGTTTTACGTGAAGTTTAGACAAAACTAGTTGGACTTGGTCATTTTTGTCTAACTTTAGTCCTTTCTATTCGAAATCTATGTACATATGATTAAAGTTCAACCAAAAAAGACTGAAGTCTGGTAAAAATAATTGAAGTTCAAGCAAAGATACCGCATATCTTGAAATATATTTTGGGAGTATATTTTGAAGATTTATTTTCAAATCTTTGTTTGGCCATAAAGTTTTAATAGATTTTGAAAACAAATTTTCAATCTCAAATTTTGGCTCAAACATGTTTTTGGGTCAAGATCTATGTTTTGGTCTTTTCAGAACTTTTAGAAAATTACCCCAAACTTTTGTATTTTATAAAAAAAACTCCATCAATTTATGACCCAACTAATTTTATCTACCATGTTCCTCCATTAAAGATGTATCTACTTGTTTCCATAATTAAAGCAGTCTCTTCTATAAAGTGAACGAGCTAACAATGTTGCTTCGTCTTCTTGCTAATCTAATCTGGAAATGCATGCTTGTCGTGAAGAGATTGTAGAGTATGTTAAATAATATCTAGTTACTACCGTCTTTGTTTCTTTCACGGATGAATCTTTGTATTGTAATTTGAATTGTAGTAGCTAGTAAGTGTGTTATTAGCAATTGTTATTAAAATATCGTGTTTCGCATAATTTCGAATAAGTAAGTATGTATATTTTGTATGATCGGGTATTCTTGATAGTTTTTTAGAACTTATGAGTATAAGTAATAATATATGTTTTCCAAAAACAAAAAGTGAAATGTGTTTTGAAAAATTATGGTGAAACGAGGGATGGCCAACGGGACGTGTACGGGGCGGGGCAGGGCGGGTCCCGGCTGGACGGGACCTGACGGGATTGGGGTAGGGCAGGACCGGTCCTCCGGCGGGACCGGAGGGACTGGCGGGATTCGCCGATGTCCCGTCTCGTTCCCGTAGGAAAAGGGGACCGGTATTATCGGGTTGGGGCGGGAAGGGGTCGGGGTTTCCGATTTTTTTTTTGCACTTAATTTTAAAAAATAACACATATATAAACATCTCAATAATTGAACAAGATAGTGTATAAAAACATCCCAAGACTGTTTGTGACTCTTATATTATTTAATAGAAATATAATTTTTTTGTAATACAATTGTCAAGAAATTCTGAAATTTTTTCCCAATCGTTATCTACAACCATATCCGTTGGATTTCGATTATGGGCGTTAAAAAAATAATGTTATAGGTCTTCTATAATCATAAGCAACAAACAGTTGTTCGTATAAAGAATTTCACCTAATCGCTACTTCTTCGCGAATTTTTCTATAAGCTAGTCCACAATCGTGACAAGTTTTTTTATATTCTTTTTTTTCGTTGTATTCTATTACTTCTAAAAATAAAGTTTATAAAAAATTATATTTTATTAAGAATGTCTTCAAAATGTGATAGACCATCCTTTACAACTAAGTTATAAACATGGCACACACATTTTATATGAAAAAAATAGGAAAAGATGGAGTTAAAAGATCTTTTAAAAGTCTAATAGCATAATTATTAGAAGAAGCATTATCTAACGTAACAATCATTATTTTGTCAGTTATACCATAATAATCGTAAACTTGATAAATATTTTCTGCAATAAAATTTTCGGTGTGCCTATCATCAATATATCTATACGCTAAAATACATTTTTGCATAGACCATTTATAATATATCCAATGACATGTTACTGTTAAATAATCATGGTCGTTAGTACTACGGCATATATCAGACGTGATAGATACTTTACCAGGAAAATGATATAAGGAATAACTTAAATACTGTTGATATTCATGTGCAAATTTAAATACATCTCTCCTAACAGTTGATTTAGAAAAATCGCTAAAAGTAGAATTATACATATCTCTAATGTAATGAATAAAACCAGGAGAGGAAGAAAATAAAAAAGACAAACCCTCCACCACAACTAATTTTGCTATTGCTTCCCTATCTCTATGTTTATCGTATTTAGGGCCTACAATTTCCCCTGTCATAAGGTTAATTTGACCCTGTACTTGGTCCGGAACAGTACGTGAACCTTGTCCCGACTGAGAGGGCATTGACGCACCCGATTTTTCAGCCAAGTATTGGTCACACCTAGCTTTGTAAAGGTTTTGTACGTGTCTCAGTAAACCTCCCGTCCCACCCTGACCTTTTCCCATCTTAAATTTATAAACATTTTTACAAATTTGACATCTAACTACTTGATTCTCTTCATCCCTAGAAAAAAAAATACATGCATCTGATTTTAATTTTCGTTTTATTGGGTATCGTCTCATACTAGGGGGAATATGAGGCGCTCCAGTTGGAGGTGCACTAGTAAGTGTGTCATCTAGATTAGTGGGTATCTAGATTATCTTTTAAATTAAAGTCTGGTTGAGTTGCATAAAATATCTCATCGTCTAAATCTAATGGTATTTCAGGAAAAAATTCAGTTTCATGATCTATATGTGTGTAATCAACCAAATCATCTTGTCTAGGAATAGGATGACTAGAAGTACCCCTGCCCTTGTTACCCCTACTAGAAGAAGCACACTTACCCTTACCCTTAAACGTACCTCTTAATCCTTCTATTTTAATTATGCTAATAAATAGTTAAAGATAACGAAATTAAGTGCGCTAATTAAAATAACGTAACAATAATAATTTAAAGAAGGAACGAATGTACCAAACGCCGACGTAACGTCGACGTGTAATCGAGGTTGAAAATTAAAACTTTGCTCGATGGATGATCCTCAAGCTAGTTGCCAACTTCACTCCCAATTTTTGAACTTTGATGTAGTTATACAAATTACAAATGAATAAATAAAATTTAATATTTAGTAAACAATGTAGACTTGTAGAGAGATAGATTGAGAGATTGTAGGAAGATTTGTGAGAAAGATGAAGAGAAAATGAAGTATTTATAGTTGGAAAATTGGGTTAAAGTGTAAATATATTAACTTAGGGATTAAAAATAAATATTAAGGGGGTGGGGGTTGGAGGGAGGCCAAAATTGGCCGTTTCACAACGACCAAAATATAAAATGGCCGTTGTGCAACGGTCATTTTTTGCAAGGGGGAGGGATCGGGGCGGGTCGGGCGTAGCGGGACTGGGGCGGGATGGACCCGGGTCCCGTCCCGATTCTAGTCCCGTTACTGATTATTTTATTTTTTTATAGCAGGGTAGGGGCGGGGTGGGGTCGGGACCGGGACGACCCGCCCCGTTGGCCAGCCCTAGGTCAAACACATTTTCGAAACTTGAAAAACTTCGCCCAAATCAAAATTTTCAATTTTTTTTTGGAAATCTATAGCCAAACGCTTGTTAAATTGCGTCGTCCAAATCAGGTATCTGTGATTTTGCCCCTGGATAAGCTATGACTTTTGAACCCAAAACAAAAAGATATTTATGGACTTACGAGTAGGCTCAGATCAGAACTGAGAAGTGCTTCAGTTTTAATCTAGACATAATAGAAATATCTTGTGGATTACAAGCCTAAAAGAGCAGTTTAGACCCTTCTCTAAGCTCATATCTAGACTACCAAATTTCTGGCCCTTTATGTTATTGGGATACTTGACATTTCAAAGGTAATTGTATGTATACATAATTGAATATCAATCAACTCTTTTATTTCCTTGTTTCTTTTCTTAGCACAATAGGTTAAGTATTGCAATATAAGTCACAACATTTTAGAGGAAAAGTTCACCATTTCTATCCTAGAAGCTACTACTATTCCATCTATTTAAAATACCAACACTATTCTCTTACTAATCTGTTTAAAATAAATGTTATTTTTAAAATTTTGGATACATTTTAATTTTAACTTCTCATTTACTTTCAATGATGAGCTTTTATATCATGTGTTTAAAAATCACATATGTTTGAAAAGTTAAAACACAAATATTATGATATATTTAACACATAAATTATAAAAATCATACGTCTTTTTCTTAAATTTTATGGTCAATCAAACTATATCATATAAATTAAAACGTAAATCAATTTCACGTGAACAAGTAATCAATTATTGATGATTAAAAAAATCATACAAATTCGTACAACATAGTCAAGCTCGTGATATTTAGCCCAACTGATAATCTCTTACGTACTGGTTACTGCTAGTAAAGTTTAATATCATGAAGAAATATGGTTGTGAAATTATCACTTTTGGTAATATACATTCTACAAGATTGGACACATCATCATGTTTAAGTTGCAAATTCTTAGGGAGGTTCATAGTTACTTCCTACCTCTTTAATGTAACATAGTAGCATTTTTTCATAGATTAAGCTAGTCTTTTCTTTTGTTTTTCATTTGGTATTTGGTATCACTTTGGGACCTGATAATTTGGATTTGCGTCGTATAAGGCTCATGAGATAAAAGGGCTTTTTCTACCAAAATTCTTTTAATTTTCAATGTTCGAACTCGAGATCTCTAATTAAGATCTAAAGATGAAGTAATCGTATTCATCCGATCACGTACAATATCTGGTGATTAAAATAGTGTTTAATATTAAACAAAATTTAAGGACTAGTCTTGTTATGATTTTTTGGAGAGAAATGCAAACAAGGTAGAAAATATGAATGAAAATTGTCTCATATAAAATTTATTAATCATAAGACTTTATATAGGCACATAATTAAAGTAGTAGACTCCTCCTACAGTTAAAATATTAGACTCTTACTAAAATTAAAAAGTTGAATATCCTACTAAATCAAGTATTAGACTTCTCCTACAACTAACAACTAATTATTTTTAAAAACTATAACAGTAACAAATGCAAAATTCAACACTCCTCCTTGCTTATGTTGCTTCAATCTAGAAAAGTTGTTCATCCTTAATTTTTACTCTAGAAATTTGTGCTTGTGAATTTCTTTTTTGAGTAATTTTGTACTTGCACACATCGGTAACATAAGTCTTTCTTCTTCTTCTTCTTCTTGAACTCAATTTTCTTGCATTTTCCATCACATGCTTCAAGTATCTTTCAGTAATATTTTTTCTATTCCATCGATTGAAAGTTATTGTGTAACTTTTATTTTCAAACATAAGAGAATTATGGTTACACATTGTAAAATTGCTTTCTAACTTCATTTTCACTGACCAAATACTATGATAATTTTCATTAGTGAAGGTTTGTGAGACATTCAAAGAGAGATTATTGCTTGCCATGGTTGAAAATAAGATTTAAAGGTAGTATGGATTAAAATTTGTTTAAATTGGTATTGGTTGAAAATAGCCCTGAGCGTTAAAAATAAACACGGGTTAAAATTGATTGAAATAGGTATGGTTTAAAGTATTTCTTCTTCAATGAATGCACAACTTTATTAAGATCAATAAAGCTCTGATACCACTGTTATGATTTGTTGGAGAAAGATGCAAACAACAAGGTAGAAGATATGAATGAAAATTGTCTCATATAAAATTTATTAATCATAAGCCTTTATATAGATACATAATTGAAGTAGTAGACTCATCTTACAACTAAAATATTAGACTCTTACTAAAATTAAAAGTCTGAGTATCCTAGTAAATCAACTATTAGACTTCTCCTACAACTAAATAAGTAATTATTCTAGAAAATTATAGCGGTAAAAATTATGAAACAATTATGAAAGGGGAAAATATGACCTACATCTAATTTTGATAATACTAGATCATGCAAATCCTATGGATAAGTCATAATTACTTTACTATTCGTTCTTACTAAAATTAGGATTTCACGCAGTAGATAATTTTTATTACCTAACGGAATTCAAGAGTAGTCATTCATACATATACATATTAACTAGTACTAGAAAAATGCAAACATGACAAACATATACTCATTTCACTAGATCACTATACATAGCGTTTATAGGGTAGATTGCCTTTATAACCTAACGACATTAATTCATGAATTATTAATTTGTTATGTTGTCTTGGTCCCTCGAGTAACAATATAAACAACTATTACCAAAAAAGGAAAAGTGGTAATTTTCTTTATGGAACATGATACTATATCAAAATGCAAATTATTTTGGAAATTGATACTTACTTTTCTCGCCCATTCTTACTATAATAGTATTTCACACAAACACAATATAGTCATTCATATACTCTATAGCTTTTTCTCGCCCATTCTTACTATAATAGTATTTCACACAAACACAATATAGTCATTCATATACTCTATAGTTTTTTCTCGCCCATTCTTACTAATAATAGTATTCCATCTTTTTAATACAGAAAAAGACGATTAGGAGGATATATATCTTATCCTGATACACAGATTATTTAATTTGGACTCATTGCCAGTTGTATTCTTGTTAAAACTAGTTAATGAATAAAACTAGCCATGTTGGTGTGAATGAGAAATGGAAGGAAAATGAAGGCAACCTTTCCTTACAGTCACCAACCTATTCTGAAGAGGCACTTTCATGTTGGTGTGAATGAGAAATGGAAGGAAAATGAAGGCAACCTTTTCGAACAGTCACCAACCTATTCTGAAGAGGCACCTTCAAGGCTATATAAACTGAGGCAATGCCTCATTTTTAAGATAAAAAAAACAAAAATTTCTGCATCTGAAATTTTGCATTCTTTTTCCACAAATAAAACTATCGAGTCTTACTGTGTTTCGTTCCCAACTTTGAGTTCGTCGAAGTCGAAGGCGTTTGACGTGAGGCATGGAAGCACTCAGATTTTTTGTGCAAGAATTATATTATTAGCGTACTGGAGGATGATCTTTACAACGTCTATAGTAATGTGGAAACATCAAAAGAACTATGAGATGCGTTGGAAAAGAAATATAAAATAGAAGATACTGGATTAAAGAAATTTATCGCTGCCAAGTTTCTGGACTACAAAATGGTAGATGACAAGTCTGTTGTTACTCAAGTTCAAGAGTTGCAGGTTATCAACCACGATCTACTCGCTGAAGGTTTGGTGATTAGTGGAGCGTTTCAAGTTGCGGCAGTAATAGAGAAGATGCCTCCTTCATGGAAGGACTTCAAAAATTACTTGAAACACAAGCGAAAGGAGATGACACTAGAAGATCTCATCGTCCGGTTGAGAATCGGGGAAGATAACCAGGCAGCGGAGAAGAAGGCAAATGGGAGATCAACCATAGGGGGAGCACATATTGTTGAAACTGTCCCAACTAATCTGAAAAAGAGGAAAAATGCATCGGGACCAATGAGCTATCCCAACAAGAAGAAATTCAAGGGAAACTGCCATAATTATGGAAAAATCAGACACAAAGTTGCAGACTATAGTGCTCGAAAAAAGGAAAAGAAGAAGGGTCAGGCTAATATGGTTGAAACAAACGAGGAAATTGATGACTTGTGCGCTATGTTGTCTGAGTACAACCTAGTGGGAAATTCGAAAGAGTGGTGGATTGACTCTGGCGCCACTCGCCACATTTGTGCTGTTAGAGAAGCCTTTGCTTCATATGCTCCCGCCGGGTGTAGCGCCCTATTTTGACCTTGCTCGGGTCAAAGCGGAGCGCGGACGTGTCCGGTGATCCCCGGGTAAAAAGGGTTGAGGAGTCGCCACCTAATTATTTTTTACGGTGAATTAGGACACCTAAATATTAAACTAAATGCTGCCATGTAACTCCAATTTTAAGGTCTGCGAAACTAGTGAGATTCTAGGTAAGGGTTCTTTATTATCCTAAAGGGAAGGGGTTAGGCATCCTTTAAGATCCGCTAACTTGCGGTTATCCGGTAAAACTCAGGTTAATTATTACTAGAAAAAATGCATGTTTGAAGCATGAAGTTAAAAGATGTTTGCAAATAATTAATAAAAAAGAGATGCATTTTAAAAGATAGATGAATGTAGAGATTTTTTTCAAAATATGCATTTATATGATATCTAAAGAGAAATACACGTAGAGTTGAAAAAATATGTTTTTGACAATTGATAGTAAAACAATTTATTTATAATGCCAAAGAAGTAAAATTTTGGGAATCAATGAATTGTAAATTGACAAAAGATAAACTTATTCGGTATGATTAATAAAGAAAATAAAAGATGACAGAAGTTGTTTTGAAAATCTTGAATACGCGTGACGAGCCTAAAATAAATAACTAGCGAAGGATTTCTAAGTTTGCGAGCCTACAAATAAATAAGCTAGCGACGGGTTTCAAATCTTAAACTAACCTATGAATAAATCCTAAGTTTGCCTATTCTAAGCATTTCAATAATTACATAAGTGCGATAAATAATATTACAATACAAAGCGAGATAAAAGCTGAATTAAAGAAAGAAATAACAATAAATAAACTCCGAGGAATATTTGTCGTTATTTACTTTAATCCACAAGTGTCAAGAACAAACGGTTAGAAACATTTAAATACAAATAACTTCATATCCGTATTCAAAACAGTGAATGTTTTGATCGCGGAGGGCTCAGACTTAAATTTTGAAAAGAACATTCCAATCACGTCGTGGCTGCAAACATATGACTAATGTAGTTTATTTTTGATTGCCTCGCCTACTAAACGTGTTGGTCTCTCGGGTGAAATAGAAAAGATCACTATAATCACGTCGTGGCTGCGAATATATAACTTGTTGGTTATTTTAGTCACCTCGCCTACTAAACATGTTGATCTCGGATAAAAGGTTTAAGTCTTCATCATTGCCCAGAAGTTATATTTCCGTCTTTGCAACTGTGGAGGCCTCAAAATCGACGGATATTTTTCATCGGCCAGTGTAGTATCGTGTTCAAATCAGTAAAAAAATTAAAATGAAAGCGATAAAGATGGCGATGGCGACAAGCGAGGAAACAGAGGCAAAAAAAACAGTTTCCGAAAATGACGCGGTGTCTAATTTAAAAGCGATAAAAGCGGCAAGGCGAGAACGGTAATTACGAGCAAAGCGTGGTGAAATAAAAGCGATGCAGAAAAGACGCGGTATTTATTCAAAAGCGATAAAGCGATGCTTGATAAAGCGATGATATCCGTTGCAAGGATATTTAAAACAGTAAACTAATCAAACGGTAAGATATCCGCTGCACAGATGTCTAAAACAGTTAAACAAAAAAAACAGAGAAGCGGAACGAAAGAAAAGCGCGGCCTCGAATTCAATTTCGTCGGCCTTAATGCGATATTAATAAAGCGATAAAAGCGATTGCCAAAGAAACGAGCGGAGCGATTTAAAATATCCGACCCGAGTTACGAAATTACGGAAATATTCAAATCGGGTCGCTCAGGCCAGTCGATGGCGACCGGATTAGTGATCCAAACTCGAATCGATTTGACATCAAATTCGGATAAACAATAACAAGAATATGGAATGCAAGAATGCAGGAAATATCCAAATCGGGTCTACGGGCGGATCGATGTTTCAACCGGATCGATTTCAACACCCAATTCGGATAACCAATAACAAGAATATGAAATGCAAGAATTACGAAAATGTTAACCAACCAAGTCGACTGACCGGTCGATCTGACCGACCGGATCGATCCAAACTCGAATCGATTTCAACACCAAATTCGGATAACTAATAACAAGAATATGAAATGCAAGAATGCGAAATGTTACGGCAAGGTCGACCGACCGGATCGATGACTGACCCGGATCAGTGTTTCAACCCGGAATCAAATAAATTCATCAATTTCAGATAACCAATAATAATAACAGCAACAATGCAAGAAATTTGGAAATTCAAATTGAGGCGACCCGACCCGGGTCAGTGACCCGACCCGGGTCAGTGACCCGACCCGAATTGGAGTTTCAACCCGGAATCAAATAATTTCATCAATTTCAGATAACCAATAATAATAACAGCAACAATGCAAGAAATTTGGAAATTCAAATCGGGTCGACCCGACCCGGGTCAGTAACCCGACCCGAAATCAGTGATCCAAATCAAATTTTAACACCAAATTCAGATAACCAACATACATAAATATGAAATGCAAGAATTCTGAAAATGTTTACCCGAGCCGGGTCGACCCGACACGGGTCAACCCGACCCGAAATCAGTGAAGAAAATCAGAGAATCAAAAAGGGAGAACAAACCTTTTCGGACTTGATTCTTGAAACAACAAAGAAGCCAAATGCTTGAAATCAAGAACACAACAAAGATTTATATATTGAATCGTTTTTTCCAAAAATCCTCCAAAAAAAATCTTCCCCAAAATGAAGAACAACATGGGGTATTTATAGGTACTCAAACCCGACGTCCCAACCCCCTCATACCCCCCCTTAAAACGAATTCAAATTTCAAAATAAAGGGGGAACAAAATCTGATTTTTGGGGTGTGTTCTTGGGGCAAGCGTTCGGCGGTGTCAGGGTAGGGTGGTGGCAGTGGTGAAGTGACGGGGGTAGGGGTGCGGCGACGTAAGGGGCAGGGGTGTAGGGTGCGGCGACTTGGGGGGGTAGGGTTTAGGTTTTCTGTGTTTTCTTTTTGTTTGGGGGACGATTTTTGGGGGAATTAAAGGGGAAGGAAATGGGTCGGGTAGGTTGGGTCGGTTCGGGTGTGGGCGGTTGGGTGTGGGCGAGAGTGGTGGGGTGGTGGGTGTTTTGGTTGTTCGATTGAAAGGCGGAAATGGGGTTTTAAGGGGTGTGGGGCTGCGGGATTGAAATTTGTTGGGAATTTAATTTGGGGATTGGGCTTGGGCGAAAAAATGGGTTTTAGTTTAGGTTGGGTAGGAATTGTTTTGGGCTAGGAAATAAAATGGGTGATGGGTTGGGCTTGGACGAAAATGGGTTTTAGTTTGGGTTGGGTAGGAATTGTTTTGGGTTAGGAAATAAAAAATGGGTTATGAATTTAAAAATATAAAAGAGGGGTTTAATATTAAAATATTATATATATATATATATATTTTGTAAAAGATGTGAATTATTTAAAATAACATAACGACGTGATAATAATAAAATATAATATTCGCGAAATGCTTAATGCTTAATAAAAGGGAAATGCGATGCAATTTTGCGAGAAATAAAATATCATAGAATATTATGGATAACTTATGATTATTATAAAATGCAAATGATATAAAATATGCGAATAATAATAATAATACGAAGATACACACATATATGCCTATATTTAAAAATTATTTTAAAATTACAAATAAAATCATAAAAGATGGGACAAAATTGGGTGTCAACACCGGGCCCGACGAGACCATATATATGGGAAATTCTGCAACGGCCAAAATTGAAGGTTATGGAAAGATACTGCTGAAGATGACATCTGGCAAGGTGGTGACTCTTAACAACGTCTGTCATGTTCCTGAAATTAGGAAAAATCTAGTATCTATCGGATTTCTAGTAAAGAATGGTTTTAAGTGTGTTTTTATTTCTGACAAGGTTGTAATAAGTAAGAACGAGATGTACATAGGAAAAAGTTACCTCACAGAGGGCCTTTTCAAACAGAATGTAATGGTCGTTGCCAATAATAATAAAGTTTCTGTTTCGTCTTACTTACTTGAGTCAAATAATTTATGGCATTTACGTTTAGGACATGTCAATTATAGAACCTTGCGAAAAATGATTAGTTTGGAAGTATTGCCTAAGTTTGAATGCAATCAATCAAAATGTCAAATCTGTGTTGAGTCTAAGTATGTTAAACATCCTTATAAGTCAGTTGAAAGGAATTCAAGTCTTTTAGACTTAATCCATACAGATATTTGTGACATGAAGTCAATCTCATCTCGCGGTGGAAAGAAGTATTTCATAACTTTTATTGACGATAGTTCGTGGTATTGCTACGTTTATTTACTTAATAGTAAAGATGAAGCAATTGAAGCATTTAGGCAATACAAAACTGAAGTTGAGACTCAACTTAACAAAAAGATTAAAATGATAAGGAGTGATAGGGGCGGTGAATATGAATCTCCATTTGAACAAATATGTTTGGAATATGGCATTATTCATCAAACAACTGCCCCTTACTCGCCACAATCAAACGGAATTGCGGAAAGGAAAAATAGAACACTGAAAGAAATGATGAATGCCCTGTTAATAAGTTCTGGTTTACCCCAGAACTTGTGGGGGGAAGCCATTCTAACAGCTAGCCGATTACTTAATCGAGTGCCCCATAGCAAAACAAAATCTATTACATACGAAAAGTGGAAAGGAAGGAAGCTCAATTTGGGATACTTCAAAGTGTGGGGGTGTGTGGCTAAGGTGCAAGTTTCTAAACCCAAAAGGGTAAAAATAGGACCTAAAACCATTGATTGTGTTTTCATAGGATATGCCACAAATAGTAAGGCATATCGATTTCTAGTTCACAAATCAGAAAATCCCGACATTCAGGTGCATATGGTAATTGAATCAGATAATGCTGACTTCTTTGAAACCATATATCCATATAAAAAGGAATGTGAGTCGTCTAGCAAAAAATCTAAACGACCTCGGGAAGAAACAAAGGAAAATATTCCTGATGAGGAAAATCCAAGACGCAGCAAACGTCAAAGGACGTCTACTTCCTTTGGACCAGAATTTCTAACATTTTTGTTGGAGAATGAGCCTCAAACCTTAAACGAAGCTATGTCTTCATCGGAAGCTCAATTTTGGAAAGAGGCAATCAATTGTGAGATAGAATCCATATTAAACAACCATACTTGGGAATTGGTTGACCTTCTTCCAGGGAATAAACCTTTAGGTTCCAAATGGATTTTCAAGCGAAAAATGAAAGCTGATGGTACTATTGATAAATATAAGGCAAGACTAGTTGTTAAAGGGTTTAGACAACGATAAGGTCTTGATTACTTTGATACATACTCGCCGGTAATGAGGATTACATCCATTCGGGTGTTAGTAGCGTTAGCCGCCGTGTACGGTCTTGAAATCCATCAAATGGATGTGAAAACAGCCTTCTTAAATGGAGAGTTAGAGGAAGAAATTTACATGGAACAACCTGAGGGGTTTGTAGTTCCAGGGAAAGAGAAGAAGGTGTGTCGACTTGTTAAGTCTCTTTACGGACTAAAACAAGCACCCAAATAGTGGCATGCAAAATTTGACCATACACTGCTGTCAAATGGATTCAAGATAAATGAGTGTGATAAATGTGTCTACATTAAGAACACTCCGAACCACGTAGTCATTGTTTGTTTGTACGTGGATGATATGTTGATAATGAGTAACGACATTGCTAACATAAATGCTACTAAGTGCATGCTTGCTAGTAAGTTTGATATGAAAGACTTAGGAGTTGCCGATTTAATTCTGGGAATTAAAATCCATAAGACTCATCAAGGTCTAGCATTGTCTCAAACTCATTATATTGAAAAGGTACTTGAAAAGTTCAAGTATTTGGACTTTAAAGTTGCAAAGACGCCAATTGATATGAACCTTGCTCTTGCAAAGACTAAAGGTGAAAGTCATTCTCAATTGGATTATGCCAGAGTGTTGGGAAGTTTGATGTATATCATGAACTGTACGCGACCTGATATTGCGTGTGCTATAAGTAAACTAAGTCGCTACACTAGTAATCCCGACCAAAAACATTGGCTGGCAATGAAACGGGTTTTGGGGTATTTAAAACATACTCAAAACTTTGCTTTGCATTATAACAGGTATCCTGTAGTTATTGAAGGATATAGTGATGCAAATTGGATCACCGGTTCAACTGAAACTAAATCCACAAGTGGATATGTTTTTACCATAGGTGGAGGAGCAGTGTCTTGGAAGTC
Source organism: Anisodus acutangulus (assembly GCA_029783415.1). Taxonomy (NCBI): domain Eukaryota; kingdom Viridiplantae; phylum Streptophyta; class Magnoliopsida; order Solanales; family Solanaceae; genus Anisodus; species Anisodus acutangulus. The sequence continues at coordinate 33,524,428 of CM056498.1, read as the reverse complement.
ACCAAACAGACATGTATCGCCCGCTCTACAATGAAATCTGAGTTCATAGCTTTAGACAAAGCCGGTGAAGAAGCTGAATGACTCCAGAATTTCTTAGAAGATATTCCATTTTGGCCCAAACCGTTGGCTCCTATATGCATATATTGCGATAGCCAAGCGGCAATAGGAAGAGCCGGGAGCCTTATGTACAACGGAAAGTCTCGTCACATACGACGAAGACATAATACCGTTAGACAACTACTCTCTAGTGGAATTATCACAATTGACTATGTTAAGTCAAGAGATAATGTGTCGGATCCACTAACTAAAGGCCTAACTAGAGAGGTAGTTGAAAGATCATCAAGGGGAATGGGACTATGGCCGAGGACAAGTAATCGTGACGGTAACTCTACCTAGAAGACTAGAGATCCCAAGATCTAGGTTCAAAGAGATCAAACAAAGTCATTAATGACGGTTCAACATTGTCACAATAACTCTTTGGTCCATTCTCGTGATGAGACAATGTTGATGCAGGATAAAGCATTGTAGCTTTTAATGGTTCCTAAGTTTGGTCGGGGGTATATCAAATAGTGTATCTACGGGATGACACATTTAGGAATCACCTATGTAAGTGTGAAGTGTAAGCCGCTTCAAGGAGAATTCTGTAAGGCCAATTCTCTACGCACTTATGAACCAGGCAGTGTTCATGGCTGAAACGAACAAAACAATGAGAACCAAAGACGGTTAAAGGGTTAATTGTGTGACATGTGGTTGTCTAGGTATACATCAAAGCTCGACGGTTCAAGGATATCAAATCTACCGATTGACCGAGTATATCCGACATATGTTCACTACGGAAAGTTCAAAGAGAAATCTACTTATCCAGATGCGATTAATCCTTGCTTACGAATCACACAATTTTTTGTCATGCATGTTTTTCATCATATAGCCATTCCTCATTCATGTGGGGGATTGTTAAAACTAGTTAATGAATAAAACTAGCCATGTTGGTGTGAATGAGAAATGGAAGGAAAATGAAGGCAACCTTTCCGAACAGTCACCAACCTATTCTGAAGAGGCACCTTCATGTTGGTGTGAATGAGAAATGGAAGGAAAATGAAGGCAACCTTTCCGGATAGTCACCAACCTATTTTGAAGAGGCACCTTCAAGGCTATATAAACTGAGGCAATGCCTCATTTTTAAGATAAAAAAAATAAAATTTCTGCATCTGAAATTCTGCATTCTTTTTCCACAAATAAAACTATCGAGTCTTACTGTGTTTCGTTCCCAACTTTGAGTTCGTCGAAGTCGAAGGCGTTTGACGTACCGCTACTCCTGCGACAGGTATATCCGTTTTATCCTGGGAGGAAGTAATCCATAACCTCGGGTACAGTGAGGGGATTAAATTCCTTAAGGACACACAGTGAATTCTGTGGTCTAGGATATTTTCTTACTTATGCATTATTTTCCAGTTTCTGTTTTTCTGGTTTTTGTCTTTCCGTTTGATTTCTGTTTTTCCTGATTTTTTGAATACAAGCCCAACAACAATTCTCGACTCCTTTCATGACTTAATCTTTTAACTGATGTGCTTTCCGTATAAGAAATATACGTATTAGTTATATATTATACGTACTTAGTAAGGATTTTAGGTAAATACAATTGGAGCGACGTTTCTTAAGCCGGTGAAGACTTGTCTAAGTTGACTGGAAATTTACAAATTAGTAGTATATAATAAGTGTTGGAAATTAGCCTTTGGCGGGGAGATGCGTCCACCCATCTTTGATGAATTAAACACTAGTGTTCCGCATGTTGGAGACCTTGTCTCTTCGCACATGCATGATCTACGAAGTGAGTAGATGACCGTAGGGCCAAGAATCGTCAAATTTCGTTGAGAAATGAAAGAGATATTGGTCTACGAAGTAAGGTGTTTGAGACATGAAAATGTGGTGTGGGACAAATCTACCACATCAGTGGGAATAGGAAGAATTGCTCTCTATATAAGTCTCTAATGTGGTAAAGGGTTTGGATCCCCAAGGGGTATCCCATGTGTTTAAAGGAGGGAAGACCTAGATGTGCTTGGGTTCAAGGCTAAGCCCACACGCGCGCCGCCGCCCGCCCGTCCCGTCCGGTTCCGGGTTCTCGGGTTCTAGGGTTCTCGGGTTCACGGGTTCACGGGTAGTGGGTCGTGGGGTTGTGGGGCTGTCTGATATTGTCTTTTTGGACCAGAAAACTCTGCCAGATGTACAGTTTGATCCCTGAAGTTTTATATGTACAGTTTGGATCAGAATTCTTTCATATGTATAGTTTGGTCCCTGAAGTTTCAATATTTACAGTTTGGTCCCAAAGTTTCTGGGAAGGTGACGGAAGGCAGAAAGCCTACCGTTGGGACTATTTTTTGAGGCATTAATCAACCATTACTTGGCTGATTAACTCCTCTATTAAACAGCTCATTAGTTGGGCAATTGAGTAGCCTCCTTCATGACCTTAATCCACCTCTTTCATGGCATTAAAACCTGCCATTACAGCCATCCTTTAAGGGCCATTACAGCCTTGTTTGTGGCTGTTGGACAGCCCCTCCTCATGCTATATATTGAGCTTCATTTGGCTCAAAACAGTGGGAGCAAATAGGCAGAAAACACACTGAAAATAGTGACGAAAATACACTGCACAGAAGGCTGAAAACAATGAGGAATACATTGGAAAAACAGCCACAAAATAGCTCAAAACAGTGAGCAAATTGTGACAAAAATCAGTGAGCAAACCCACACATATACACAAGATATACACTACAGAGACACACTATATACACAGAGACAAAAGAGAAGAGTAGAGAGAAACTCTTCCTTCCTATTCCATATCTTCAGCAAGTCGAGTCATATTTGTTTTCTTCGCCAGGCTCAACCTATTGGCTTTGTAGTGTTGAGATTAAAGTGTTGTTTTATCTTGGGAGACTATTGCCCGCTAACGTAAAAACATATATATGGGGCAATCTTGTCTTAAGGATAGAGGGCTATCCTCGACTCAACGCACAACGTTGTAACCATCCAGATTTAGTTGTTTCTTGATTTCAGGATATCAACATTCAAGACACAACAAACTTGCGACAGTTCTCAACATTGGTTTTGCAAGGTGATCAAGATTCAAGACACAACACACATGCGGCAGTTTTGAAGATTGACCATTTATTTATCCTTTCGAACATTTGTAATAGTTATTACTTCCCGTACTGCTCTATAAAGTACCATAGAATACCAACAATAAGTGTATAATTTGATTATATATTGTATACTGACTAAAATTTTGTAGAAAACAAATTTAAAGTTATTTTGTTATTGTGAGCTTTGTTGAGCTATCTCTATCCTTAGCCTAGAAGAGAGTTCGGAGGGGTGAGGGAGATGTTGGGCTTTAAAAACACTAAGTGATAGACACTAAATGGTGGATTTTAAAGATGAAATGTGAATTGAAAAATGGAGAGAAATGAAAATTGAAATTTTTTTTTTCAAGTGAGTTTTCTCCCACATTAGTGGTAGAAAGTAATATTTGTGTGTTTATATGTAGAAACACATCTTCTAGCTAATAGAGAGTGAGAAGAGTATCATCCCTCACGTTGTCGTTGTCGCTTAGCTTCAACAAATGATTTCATTAATTGATAATTTTTTCACGGAATAAATTAAATCCCAATGGTCTGTTATTTTCCAAATTTGATTTTACAGTTATAGGGGAATGAGTTCAAGTTCAACCACATGGCCCAACACTCATTCCTTTATTATTGATAATATATTGTACTAAAATGTAAAGTCAAGAAGCATATATGCAGAAAAAGTATATGCTCTGCGAAAATTCGACCTTATCTTTATTGCTTGTAGTCTGTACCTATTCTTCGTTTTTACTTAATATGGCCTTATGGTCCATTTCAAAGTCAATCATACAAATTTTACTAAGAAAATTACACTATTACATTGTCAAATATAGTTCAAATACAGTCATATTTCGGCACATCATAACATAGATTTTTGTCACTATTAACTTGTGGAATATAGTAAAGTTGGTACGCTATAGCCTATAGGCAACATTAAAAAGCGTGGGGTATGTGAGATTTGTAGTATCACAAAAGACGTTTAGATGACTTGACTTTTTCAGATGATAGCTAGACATCATTGATGACAAGTGCCATTAATTTTTATATAAATTCTTATAACGAATTAAATAAAAATAATAGAATTTCAAATAATATTAAAATCTACACTTTAGAATTTATAGTAAGAAATCTATGATCCATGAATAAAAATAAATTAAATGAATGTTAAATCATAGCTTATATATAGATATATTAGATTATTTTATCATAAAATAGCTTTCAACAAATTATGACAACAGGGTTACTTTCATACTAGAGAAATATTCCTAGTTTTTTTTATGTTGTGACTCTAATAAGCTTTAACTTTTCGCATAGAATTTAACTTATATATTGATATAAGATCATGTAAAGTATAGTTGAAAGTATTCCTTTTTAAATATGAAATTGATCATGTAAAGTATAGTTGAAAGTATTCCTTTTTACATATGAAATTAATCTTAAAAATAAGATAAATTATCTATTATAACATATAAGTATATGACATAACAATATACAAAAATTTTGAACCATCAGTGAATATTAGTTAAACTTTTTCGCATCAAGGTGGAATTGATAATATCTTACATATTCTCACTATGGACAAAGAAGGACTTTACGCGACATACTTTTTTTTAGAGAACTTTATACAAAACAATTGACGAGCATTATCCTAAATGGATGACAGCCTCAAGTTTGAAGTAGGCAAGTACTATTGTCGATATCAAGCAAACCTAATTCCCACGTGATTATGGAGAATTTCTCATTAAAATAAAAGATTATGATCATAAAATATTCTAATGGGGAGGGGAATATAAAATATGAGAAGTGTTAAGCTTTTGGAGATATCATGTCTCTTAACCTGTGATTTAATTGTATGCTAATCATTCCTTTCAAAATAAATAACATGCATAGACAAAAGAGGAAATTAAAGAATTCATGCATTAAAGATGAGTTCATGTAAATATCTCAACCTTATTTTATTCAGAAAGATAAAGAAAGAGGAACTAGTTAATGAAGCATAATCAATACTTAGCCTCTTAGAATCCATACAAGATTAGAAAGGATTTCTCTTCTTTTTTTTGTGCTCAGGTGTACATACAAGGTGGCAAAATTAACTCAAATCCATCAATTTGACCCGCCCAACCCCATCCTATATTTGAAGGATCGGGCATGGAATAAAATTCTGATGCGTTGATTTGGCACAACCAGTTTTAACCCATGAAATGAAGTAGCACAAGTAAAGAAATATGTTCCTTGATTTTATTCATCAATAATGTACAATATATATAGTAGTACAAGAATCAACATAATTACAATAGAAATATAATTCTACCTAAAATAAATCATTCTAATTACAATAAAAATATAATTCTACCTAAAATAAAATATATACAATAATACAAGAATATTTGGTAAATATTCTATCAATAAGTTCAATCCCATGAATGCGCGCGAACCTGACCCGTCTAAAAGCATTCCCCTCTTTGATGCATTTCCAGTTTTGTTCTTCATATAAGTAATGTTTATCAATTGATTTCAGTTTGTCCTTTCCAATTTAATCCATTCTGCTTTCTGAGCTTTTGTTTTATTGGAGTTCTGCTTATTAATTTATGCTCTATTTTATGTATTTTAATTTGGTTCTTGATAGTATTTTGTTTATCCAATTTAATGCATTAAAATTTATTGGTATTATTTGTTTCTAAAAGGTAAGTTTTTCTGGTACATGTTTCTAACAGCTAACTGCATAAATGTTTCACCTAACTACAATAGGCTAATGACGTCCGACAGTATTTGCATGAATATAATGGGATGCCGGTTAGAGTTACGCAAATATTAATAATGTTAGACATCACAACACGTGAAAAATATAATTACTTTATTATTGTGAAAGTAATTACACCAAGACTTGAACACTATAACTTGACCACAATAAACACCAAGTTTTTACTTTTTTATTTTTACCAACACTTGACACTCACACTTTAGACTCACTTGAACACTTTTTGGATGCACACTTGAGACTTGCTCTCACTTTTTGAGAACTTCTTACTCACTTAATTACAACTCAAATAGACCACCTCTATTTATAGGTAGTGATGGAAGAATCTAGTTAGGATACTTAATTACTACTCTATTCTAGAATGTTCCTCACTACCTTTTTCTAGAATCACTCTTCTATTTATTTTTAGAGTTATTCTTTCTAGACTCCACTCTAGAACTTTCATTCTAAAGATCTTCTTTCAACTCTCTAGAACTACTTGAACAATCTAGATTGATTATTCATTGTCTTGGATATTAAGTTGATGATGACTTTTAACACTCCCCCTCAGCACTAACTTAATTTGTTTTTACATCCCTAACTCTTCTTCAGATACAACAACATTGGCATACTTAGGATTTGGCTTTCGAACTCTTGTTGATCTCCGAGGCTGTGGGCATACTCCTTCTGGTTGACGGTCTTCTACTCTTTGATGCATGCCTATTTTCCACGGATTCTGTGTTGCCTCATCCTCGGTATTTTCTTCCTCACTTTGATCTTCATGTTCCTTTTCTGGACTTGGATGTACTTTAACAATTTTCTCCTCCATCTTCTTTTGAAAATTGTCTTCTATTTTCTTGGAATCTGGTAACTCTTCATTTTGAGGTGACCACCATGATGTTGCCTCATCGAATACCACATTTTTTGATGTATAACACTTTCCGGTTGTTGGGTCATAGCATTTCCACCCTTTCATTTTGCTGTCGTATCCCACAAAGATACACCGTATCATCTTTTTATCAAATTTGCTACGTAGATGACTTGACACAAACACGTAGCACACATAACCAAATACTCGAAAGTGACTTACTGCAGGTTTACTACCCCACAGTTTTTCAAAGGGTGAAACAAACCCTAACTTCGCTTAAGGAAGTCTATTGATGGCATGAGCTACTGTTTTCATACCTTCTGCCCAAAATCTTCCTGGAACATTCTTCGAATGTAGCATGCTTCGACATATCTCTGCAAGATGTCGATTCTTCCTCTCAGCTACTCCATTCTGTTGTGGCGTATTTGCACATGTGAATTGATGGCGTATGCGGTATTCTCGTAGGTACTGAGAGAACTCATCTGATGTATATTCACCACCGTTGTCTGTTCGGAGGCATTGGATTTTCTTGTCGAGTTCTCCTTCCGCTATTTCCTTGAATTCTTTAAATTTTGAAAAAGTTTCGGATTTTTATTTTAGAAAAAAAACCCATACGTACCGTGAGAAGTCATCAATGAATGTAACCATGTATTACATGCCACTGATTGATGATTGCTTGACTCGCCCGAATACGTTAGAATGGACCAGCTCCAATGGTGCTTTGGCTTTGAACTTTGAGTCTTCATACGGTAACTGATGCGCCTTACTTTATTGGCAACCTGTATAAACGGTCTCTGTTCTGACCTCGAGTTGAGGAACACCTTTCAACATAGATTTCTTCATCATCACCTTGAGTTTGTGATAGCTTACATGTCCAAGTCTTGCATGCCAAAAATCAGTTGTTTCGTTCTTTCGCGTCTTGTTTACATAAGCTGACTCTGCTGACATTACATAGACATAATCTAAGCGTCGTCCTCCCATCATCAGTGTTCCAGAGATTTCAAGATCTTGACATCTTGAGGTCCGAATACGACATGGTGGTCTGATGTCGTTAGTTGCGCTACTGATAGTAAGTTTTTCTTCATCCCAGGTACATGGTAGACGTCCTGGAGTGAATCCTCTTTCAAACTGAATCTCGGCATGATTGTTATTTTTTCGACGTGAGCGATTGGTAGTCTTGAGTTGTTGGTTGTTACCACCACTTGACCACATTTGTACTCTGTCATGTTCTGTAGCTTCTCTTTATCTCCTATCATATGATTTGAGCAGCCATAGTCGACTATCCAATCATTATTGTAGTCGATAGTTCCAGGAACGGTAACTGCCAGAGCTAATTCTTCTCCCTCCACTGCGAAAGATGCTTCAGCATCCCACTCTTCATCGCTTGTCTTTCATGTATTTGACGTGGCTGCATTGCTTTCTACAGTGTTCTTCTTGAACCAACAACTTTTAGCCATATGGCCCTTTTTTCCACAATTATAGCATTTTCTATCAAACTTATTGTTATTCTTTGACTGGCCATCTCAGTTGTCTTTCTTTTGAGCCCCCCCCCCCCTAATTGGGAGCTTCCATGATGATTATCCTTGTCATCATATTTTTTTAGAATTTCTACTAGCATTTGGTCAGGATCGACCTTTCTTATCACCGCTATAGAGTGCTTGTTCGTCACTCTTTAATGAGACTCCGGATATTTGCTTAGCCAACGCTTCTTGGTCAGCTAACAAGTTTTCTAATTCAACAAGAGAAGGTTGGCTCTTGTATTGTAGCAATAAAATTTCTATATTCTGGCCTTAATCTATGAATAATAGTTCTTCTAATTCTAGCGTCTGACATGCCAGCAGCAGAGTCTAATGCAGAAATGTCGCGATAAAAAGATTTTACCTTGGTAAAGTATTGGTTGATCGTCATGTCGCGTTGTCTGATAGGGATAAGCTCATTTCTAAAAGCTGCAATCTCGTATCATTCTTCTTGGTGAACAATGTTGCAAAAGTATCTCACGTTTCCTTCGGTGTCTTAGCCAGCCTGATGTGCTCCAGCATTTCATCTTCAACTATGGTCCGAATCGCAAACATGGCTTTGCCAACTCTAATCTTCCATTTCTTCAGAGCGGCTGCATCTTCTGGTTGTGTGACCTCATTGCCACCAACGATCTCCCACAAGTCTTGGCCTTGGAGATATGCCTCCATATGCATTGACAACGTGCTGTAATTCGGATTGTTAAGTTTCTTGATTCCACCGATCACTTGAAGGTCACCCATCGTGTCTTGGCTAAAATTCTATTTTTACCAAGAAAGCTTGATTTCGACAACAAGCTCTGTAACTCTAAGAAACTCAACAAACGACTCTTTGGTATGAACCGACCTGGCTCTGATGCCACTTGTTAGACAACACAACACGTGAAAGCGTAATTACTTTATTATTGTAAAAGTAATTACACCAAGACTTGAACAATATAACTTGACCACAATATACACCAAGTTCTTAATCTTTTATTTTTACCAACAGCTTACACACACTTTAGACTCATTTTGACACTTTTTGGATGCACACTTGAGACTTGCTCTCACTTCTTGAGAACTTTTTACTCATTTAATTACAACTCAAATAGACCACCTTTATTTATAGGTGGTGATGGAAGAATCTAGTTAGGATACTTAATTACTACTCTATTCTAGAATATTCCTCACTACCTTTTTCTAGAATCACTCTTCTATTTATTTCCAGAGTTATTCTTTCTAGACTCCACTCTAGAACTTTCACCCTAAAGTTCTTCTTTTATCTCTCTAGAACTACTTGAACATTCTAGATTGATTATCCATTATCTTGGATATTAAGTTGATGATGACTTTTAACAAATAATACATGAATTACTATGAAAGAATTTATGTATTATGCAGGATTTAATTATTCAACCTTTTATCATACATGAAATAATATATATATTTCCTCATAACTTATACAGTATTAGTTATGTGTGTTTCTAAATTACAAATCAAACACCGTATTAATTTTATGCAAGAATAACTTACCTTGTAATCAGCTACCAAATATGGTACTCCTTCCGGATAAAAAAGAGTGTCCACTTAGCCTTTATTTTTCGAGTAAAAAAGATTGTTCATTTATCAAATTAAGAAAGAATTAAACTTACTTTTTCAGATTTGCCCTTATTAAGAGTTAGATGACCAAAACTCAATACCTATTTAATAAGGGACATTCAAATTACCTATTTTTTCCTAAAAATTAGTATTTTCTTAAAGGGTGTACAAATGACTAAGTGAACACTCTTTTTGATCTAGAGAAAGTATTAGTTATGTAGAATTTATAATTATGCAGAATTTAATACTTGTATAACTTCCCTCCAAACTAGCTATCACACCATCATATATATATATAAATATTATGCTTAATAAGCTTGAATTTAGGTTGATAATATGTATAAAAACTTGTTTGAGAAAGTTTATTGATATCTCATCGGGTTGGGTTATAACTCATTTTTAACACAATTCATCTTAACCAAGTAAACGTTGGACAGTATTTGACAATGACTCATTTATTTATTTAAATTATTTTGACATGCTCAAATTCAATCAAAAATGCCCATATGCCACCCTTGATGCTGCATTTATAATGTAATTACCTTTTCTCAAGAAAATGTCTTATTGCCGATGACGGTTCATCTTGTGTAACCTTGGAAGGATCTACCTTACAAGTTACACCTACAAATGAACCTAAAAAGAAGCTAATGCAGGGTGAAAACAGAGGTTCTAAAAACGCCGTGACATATCGAGTGTGTTGAGTACGGTGAAATATTTTCTATTTTTTTCATGTTTGGTTGGTCAATTTTTTTTAAAATATTTATTTTAGAAAAATAAATTTCTTAAAAACGAGTAAAATAATTATCCAATGTAAGTGAAAAAAACAAGTCCACAAGTAGCAATTCATATTAATTATCTCCTTTCCACCCTTGAATTCACCCCATCCCACACCCACCTAACCACCCACCCCATCCAACCTCCTACCCACCCCCACCACTCTCCAAAAAAATTTAATTATTTTTAAAGAAAAGTTTTAAAAAGCCTTATTTTTATTTTTTACACCACCCCACCCCCTTGTGAACCACCCCCACCACCTCCAAAGAAATTTTTTATTTTATTTTCTACAGCACCCACTCCCTGTGATCCCTCCACCCCCGGCACCCCAACCCACTCTCCTCCCGAATTTTCTACTTCATATATTTTATTTTATTTTTATAAAATGCTTATAGAAAATAAAAAATTTGTGTGGTTAAATTTAGTGTGGGGTGAGTGGTGGGGGTGGGAGTTGAGGTGGTGGGGTCATTGAGTGGATGGGTGGTGGTGTGAAATAGGGGTGGGTGAAAATGAGGTGCATCCCAAGATAGTGGTTGGGTGGCGGTGGGGTTTGGTGGGATGGGTGGGTGGTGGGTTGCGGTTGGTGGGAGTTGGGTGGTATTTTTTGAAAATTGTGTTCTACTAACCAATTGATCGTGAGAAAATAAGTAATAAATTCACTAATTTTTCAAAAAATATTTTCCATAAAAAGTAATTTTCCTTCATACCGAACACCCTCATCATAAGATTTCTGATTTTCTATAGGCACGGTTTATTTTACAAGGTATTTTTCTCAGATAGGTATGAGTATGACATCCTTTATGCAAGCCGCTAGTATGAAATATTTTAAAATTTTTACATAATAGGCGGTCAATTTATCATTTACTTTTTCTAATCGGTATACATAAATTATATATATAGTCATACATACACAAACACTAACATAAAACTCACGAGTATAATTGAGAAAAATCATAACGCTTTCTCAAATCAATAGTATTGTTCTTGAAATTTATCATTCATAAAAATTATGACGACATGTTTCTTTAGTCATAACATTCATAATCAGCAGGGCAACACCACATGGGTACTGGTCTGCTTTGTAGTTTGCATGAAACGGGTCCATGTTGTGCTTTAACTCTGGTACTTTCATCATCTGTATTTTATGAAATAAAAATGCATATTGATTAGTTAATTAACTTTTATACACTAACCGTGCATAAAAGAAATTCTTATACTATCAAATCAATATATAATATAAAGTTAGGAATAGACAATCATATATGTCATCTCTCTATGTTCAAGGATCCTATTTAAATTTTTTCTCCTTTTTTGAATTTTTATATTATTTTATTTTAATTTAAAAAATAATTTCAATAACACACCCCTTCATCTTCGTAAATTCTACCATTTATTAATATTTTTTTGGATTTCTCTCCTAATATTGTTGTTTATCTTGTTATTAAACATAGCTAAATAATTACATTATTAAATAAAGAAGAAATAATCAATCAATCAATATCAATATATAATATAAAGCTAGCTATAGGTCTATGTGGAATGCGGCTATTAATATTTATCTTTTTTTAAATATATAATATAAATGCTTTCCAATAGCCCACGTCCGTAATGCTTAATGCTTTCCCAAAGCCCACGTCTGTAATGCTAATTAAATGGTTGACGTTAAAACCCAGTTAGCCGTTGATCCTCAGATAATTCTTCTAACATCTCTGTCGGATATTCATCCAAACTCTCAAAGGTGCCCGCTTTCTTCCACAGTTTTCTCACTAACGTTTCTTCATCTTCATCTTCATCTTCATCATTTACAATTACAATCACTTTTAATCTGAGTAATTACACTGCTAATTATTTCTTGTGCCTCTTCATACTCAATATATAGATTACAAGTGTATCTTTTTCATATTGTAGGCTGCTTAGTCTGTCTTGCTTTTTATTGGTGTTTTAGAATGACGATTTCTTTTCTTTCAGAGTTGGCTACTAATAAAGATGATTGGATCATAGGGGGTTCAGATTTGTCGAACGCGGGATGCCATTAATCCCAAGAATAACGGCGAGTTGATCAACATTTGATCCCAAATTTTTTTTCATTCATTTTAAAATTAGCATTTGATCATAAAAATTTAAAATTTAAAAATAACAATAACTATAACAACAATAGCATATTCAGTGAAATTCCATCATATTTAAAATTTAGAAAATATCTAAAATATTATTTTTGCTTTTTCTTTCACTTTTTTCACTTTTACTATATTTAAATAATCATATATTTTTTACAAAAACTATTACCAAAATGCAACTCCAATTTCAAAATACAAATAAAGGGACATCCCAATTGTTACTGATTAGTAAGTCCCTTAACTCATTTTAATTAGTTTTAGTTTGTTATCTTCCTAAAGATGATTTTGTAATACAAAATACACAACCTCGATAAATTTTATCGATCATTGAGTCATTTTACTCTATATTTATTGGGTTTTGGCTTAAACAATATCATTATGGATAATCCTACGCCAACAATGTGCACTCATTATTGGAACTATTTTGTTTATATCTGTTAAATTTCTACTACATTACTTTTGAATCTGAAGAACAATGTCTCACTCCCTTATGGCTCTTTTCAGCATGTAATGGTAGAGGTGTCAATGTGCCAAATCAAATAAGTTTTTCTCTCTCTGTGTTCCTAGCAATGATACAAGATTAAAGAACTTTGCATCTCTCTGTGCTGATTTAGGTTTATGGATTATTTTCCTGTCTACATTTCACTCATATATATCTTCTACTAAGTTCAAACTAATTTCTTTGTTGTCAACATGGAGCACAAAATGAGATTTTGTTTAAGGAATTGAATAGTATTGTATACCTCAACAACTGTAAAAATTGGTCTATTTTATATAACCAAATGATGGTCATTTCTTTTGATTAGATTTAGATGAACTATTAAATTTTGATTTGTCTTTTTTTTGCATAGTTCGGTGAAATAAAAAATTACCTTATGGGAAGAATTTGGAGAAAATTTTGCTCCTTATTTGTACAAGAAGGATTCTGGGCCGTATATAGTGATAGTAACTTCCACAACAGTTAACGAATTTCGTGGTAAGTGTTTCAGATTTAGTTGTCGGTGTTATGTGTTTAACTGCTTATATTATGAGAAATGTCACATTTATTTTTTATTGCATCCATTGTTAATAGGCGAGGTTAGCTTCTCCACCACTTCTGCAAGCCAAATATATGTAAATCTTGATATAGATTACATAAGATCTTTGATGCAAAAGTTTTTGAGCATGTCCACGGGAGTGGAAATTATTGAAAGCTCTACTGTTAATACATTCCTATTGAGGAAGATATTTATTTTAAACCGGATGGACATTAACGAGTTGTTGGAGTTTGATTGGAGTCCTGAAATACATGTTATACTTTCCTTCTCAAGTTTTTGATTACTCATTTCAACAAATCAACCAGATGGTTGTACGCGCCCATTTTCGACCTTGCTCGGGGTCAAAGCGGAGCGCGGACGTGTCCGGTGATTCCTGGGTAAAAAGGGTTGAGGAGTCGCCACCTAATTATTTTTACGGTGAATTAGGACACCTAAATATTAAACTAAGTGCTGCCATGTAACTCCAATTTTAAGGTCTGCGATACTAGTGAGATTCTAGGTAAGGGTTCTTTATTATCCTAAAGGGAAGGGGTTAGGCATCCTTTAAGATCCGCTAACTTGCGGTTATCCGGTAAAACTCAGGTTAATTATTGCTAGAAAATACATGTTTGAAGCATGAAGTTAAAAGATGTTTTGCAAATATGATGCATTTTATATAAGTAAATATGATGCATTTTATACAAATACGTATTCGGATGACATAAAAAAAAGAAACATGTAAAGTTTGATAGAAAAACATGCATTTGTGACAATAAATTCTTTATAATGCCAAAGAAGCGAATCTTTCGAAAATCAACAAGTTGCAAAAAATAATAAATAAAAGATAAGCTTATTTTGTACAATTTAATTGAAGCAAATAAAGATGACAAGAGTTGTTTTGAAAATCTTGAATAAGCGTGACGAGCCTAAAATAAATAAACTAGCGAAGGATTTCTAAGTTTGCGAGCCTACAAATAAATAAGCTAGCGACGGGTTTCAAATCTTTAACTAACCTATGAATAAATCCTAAGTTTGCCTATTCTAAGCATTTTAATAATTACATAAGTGCGATAAATAATATTACAATACAAAGCGAGATAAAAGTGAATTTAAAGAAAGAAATAAAATAAATAAACTCCGAGGAATAATTGCCTTTATTTTACTTTAGTCCCCGCATTGTCAAGAACAAGCGGTTAGAAACAATTAAATACAAATAACTTCATATCCGTATTCAAAGCAGTGAATGTTTTGATCACGGAGGGCTCAGAACTTAAATTTTGAAAAGAACATTCCAATCACGTCGTGGCTGCAAACATATGACTAATGTGGTTTATTTTTGATTGCCTCGCCTACTAAACGTGTTGGTCTCTCGGTGAAATAGAAAAGATCACTATAATCACGTCGTGGCTGCGAATATATATAACTTGTTGGTTATTTTAGTCACCTTGCCTACTAAACATGTTGATCTCGGATAAAAGGTTTAAGTCTTCATCCTTGCCCTGAAGGTATAATTCCCTCTTTGCAAGCTGTGTAGGCCTCAAAATCGACGGATATTTTTCATCGGCGATGTAGTATCGTGTTCAAATCAGTAAAATTTTAAATCGAACAGAACAGCGAAGCAGAGTGTGAGCGAGCGTAAAAACAGGCGTAAAAACAGTTTCCGAAAATGACGCGGTGTCGATTTAAAACAAGAAACAAAGAGAACGGTAATTTTAATCTCAAACGATGGATGAAACAGAAAGCAATATCTGAAAGGTGCGGTGTTTATTTTAAAGCGATAAAAAGCGGTAAAGACGATGCTTGATGTCTGAAATCGAGCGATGGAATCAAAACAGAAAAGCAGTGTTAAAGCGATCGTTACCAAGAAACAAGAAAGAAATGGGTTTTAAAATAACGCAATAATGGGCTGGAAACGAAGCGATGGGTAATTCAAACGGGAGCAAATCAAAGCGAAAAACAGCGCCCGAACAGGCGGTATTTATTCAAAGCGATAAACAAGAAAGTCGAAATATTGCGGTTGTCCAAAGCGATTTTGAACCAAATTTTCAATGAGAAGAAACAAAGAAGAATTGGGTTTTAAAAATAACGATGAGTGGGTTAGAAACGCAGAAGCGGTTGTCCAAACGACCTAAAGTAGCGTGCTTTTAGCCAAGAAAACAGCGACAATTGTGTTGAAAACACAGCGGTGATAAGACATCAAATGAGCTCAAAATGCAGCTGATAAAATGCTTAGAAAAGAAGTGTAAATGGTCCAGATTGCGGTTGTGCGCGGCAAACGCAGCAGCAGAATAATGGTTCAAAAGTGCGATGTCGGCCCAAGTATTGCGGCAAGCTGGCGATCTCAGAATCAAGACCAAAATGCAACAAAACCCATAACCGTAACTATTTAAAGATGACATATATCCAGAATCTCAAGGTGCGGTGGATACCACAACTATTGGTAGCACAAAGAAAGACAAAGGGAAGGTCAACTTAAAGACCAATCACTCTAAACTTCAAATTTGAAAGATAAGAAGATCGAGGGGGCTACCACCATTCATTTCCGATGCCGCAACAAGATTCAAAGGTTTCTAGAACCTTAGGCATGGCGAGCTATCGAAGAAGGCTAAACCCAACCCGAAGCTTGCCTCGACTTTCAAATTGGCTAAGCAATATAATAGAAAATTTCAAACAAGGGAACTATCAATTTGGGAATGGCTAAATACACACATGTGCCCAGATCGCTTAACATGCTAATATGGTAAACCAAATGACTCGAAGGAATTATATGTTGTCATGGATGCAATCTAGCATTTAGATAGATAAAGACATATAGATGATTAGTTCAGAAGACATTTAGGACATGGAGATGGGCAAATATTCATTTAAGACAAAATTTCAAAGAGCACAGAATCATTTAAAATTTGTACTAAGCACACACAACCATTTTTACATTATGTATTGGACATATTGACACTTAGAGGAATAACTCATAATATATCATACTTATTAGACTTACTAGGCAAGGCAAAGGTATATTCAGTTCATCACACATAACTAACATGCGAGAAATAGTTAAGCGACTCTTTGGAAATAATATCTTAGATTATACAGAACCACTTGGTGGTCTAATTACACATATATGGCATATTCATGCTGTACACTAGTCAATGTAACATCTTTGAGGCGAGAACATCGCTTAATCAGGCTAGCATACAATTCAGTGACCCTTTAAAGCACATAGAAATGAGTTATACCACTAGCCACATATGATATTCCAAACATACAGGATCATTTTTTAAACCAAAGCATGAACACAGGGTCTCAGTTATGTTATACACTAAGTATGGTATTACTTAGGCAGATATGATAAGCATATACTAGTCTAATGGACATATGGGGCAGACAGAGATGACCAAATGTTTACTCAGGGATAACAATGAGGGCATGCATCTTGATCATGGATAGGATGGACACATAAGAATCCATATAAAGCAGGTACACACATGAGCAAGACAATATTTTATCAGGATAATGCAGATGGTCATACAACACACTTTATGAAGTAGGCATGGCTAGTCACCAAAGGTCACCATTTCATAGTTTAAGTCAACACATACATAGTTAAGATTAAATATGAAGTGTTGGGCATAAGTAGGCAGATTCTCATGGCATAAATACTTGGATTGATTATCTAGTATATTACAAGTCAAATACTCATATACCACAACTGATAAACAACTGATCATCTATTAGGAATGAATCAATTAAAAGAAACTCAAAAATCCGTAAACCATACACATACACACAATACTTCTTTATCCCATTTTACTACCCTGAACTCAGCCCTGTGATTTAAGCGAAAGTAGGAATTTAAACCCGACCTATCTAAACACTTACTCATTTGATAAAAATATGCAAAAGTTGACATACATCTAAATCTTCAAAGAGACCAAACTTTATTCCTATTTAACATTGATTTCAGATGACATGTAAAGGAAAACCAAAGCATAACCATATATTCAGACCTTAATCACCACAGATCATGACCTTTAAAGCGAACAATGACCTTATCATATTAGTCATGATAAAATATAACTAATTTACATCATAACTTCACGAGCAGATCTTTGAACAACATTCTTAACATATTGTGTTAAATGTAATACTAATCATGAACTAAACGGTGGAAACACTATATGTATCACACACAAACATCTAACTATTCATAACTCTCCTAAACAAGTAATCGACAACATACACCTCATATCATAATCTGCATAAGTTTAATAATACAGGCATGACATTTCTAAATCTTAATGGGTAATTAAACAGGGCTAACCACTTAACACACTTAGGCATTAAAACACAACCACATGAATAATCGACGTAATTAGCATCAAACACACAAAAATACAGAAAACAAATCGAGAGGAATGTGTTTCTTGACCTTCTCAGGACAACGAACCGAGGCGTGTTTGAATCGTCGAATCCGCTCGAAAATGTTAGAATTACGATTTGTTGCAGATTTTCGAATCGATCTTCCTCTGAAATAGAATTCTGTTTTCGATGTTCGACCCGACCAGTGATGGTAGCGACCGACCGAATCGAATTGAAACAAAAGAAATCCGATATTTTGAGGGTGAAATTTTAGGGAAAAGAAAAGTAGTATTTTTTCGGAATTTTTAAGTTGAAGAACATATGCAAGAACAAACACTTTTAAGTAGATTTCGGATTTTTGAAATCCGGAATCTTCCCAATAGTGAAGAACAAAAGGATTTTCGGATTGAAATTAAGAACCAAAAGGAGTATTTTATAACAAGAAAATTAAGAACAAATCGACCCCTTTTTTGTGTTTTTCTTTGGACCCGAAAAGAACTCCAAAAAATCCTCCCAAAATCTGTTTAATCCCCTGAAAAATTTCCTCCTCAAATGAAGAACAATCATGGGGTATTTATAGGTGGATTCCCCCCCAAAAAACGAGTTTGAATTCGAATTAAAGGTAAAGAAAATCGCGGATTTGAGGGGCATGGGTCGCGGGTCTTAGGGGTGTCAGCGTAACAGAGGGGGGTTGGTGGCGGCAGGGGTGAGGTGACCGGCGACGTGGGGTCGCCGGTATGAAGTGTGGGGTCGGCGATCGGGTAAGGGTAGGGTTCGATTTTTTTTGGTTTTTTGTTTGGTTTTTTCTGATTTTAGGGGATTAAAGAGAGGGAAGATGGGTCGGGTTTTGGGTGTGGGTGGGCGGTTCTGTTGGGCTTGGGAATTGGGGATTTAATTGGGGAGTGGGCTTGGGATTTAATTGGGGAGTGGGCTTGTGGTGTTGGCCGATTTGGGCTGGGTATAAGAATTAAATTGGGGATTTGGGCTGGTCCAATTGGAAGGGTGAAGTTTATTTTGGGATTGGGCTTGTGGGAATTTAATTTGGGGTTGGGCTTGGACGAAAAAAAATGGGTTTTAATTTAGGTTGGGTAGAAATTGTATTGGGTTAGGAAATAAAAATGGGTTAGGAATTGAAAAATATAAAAGGGGTTTAATATTAAAGATATTATATATATATATATATATATTTTGTAAAAGATGTGAATTATTTAAAATAACATAACAACGTGATAATAATAAAATATAATTTTTGCGAAATGCTTAATGCTTAATAAAAAGGGAAATGCGATGCAATTTTGCGAGAATAAAATAATATAGCATTTCGGATAAAAATGCAAATGATATAAAATATGCGAATAATAATAATAATATGAAGATACACACATATATGCCTATATTTTAAAATTATTTTAAAAGTGTCAAAAATATTAAAAATTACGAATAAAATCATAAAAGATGGGACAAAATTGGGTGTCAACAGATGCCCCTCTTTGGACGGAGACGATGAAAGAGTTTTCGGCCAAAGAAAGTTGACTGAGTAGCCAATTTTGCCCTGATCCTCGGGACTGCATGGTAAGAAATAGAATCCCGAGGGGTATAGAAGTTGCAAAAGATGGTGCACATTCAAGAAACAATGCCCCAGTGTCGACTTAGGATGACACTGGTCGCAGACACGAGAAATTAATGGGAAAGAGCGGATCAACGTTCGAAGTTGGTCGTTTGACCAAATTGCCTTGGTTCGCCGTGAGATATAGTTCCATGTTATCTTTGAAAGCTCCCACGATTCAATTCTCGTGGACCAGAGCTAAGATAAAAGTTAGTGTATATGATTGCATAAGATATGTATGTGAGAATATGACTTTGTAAGTTGAAATGATGTCGTTGCTTAATGTTGTGCAGATGATGGCGTTGGCGGGCGCTGTTTACACTTTAAAATAAAGTACCGCATTAGAAGGTGGCGCTGTTTTAAAATAAAATACCCGCATTAGGAGGTGGGCGCTGGTTTAAAACAAAATACCCGCATTAGGAGGTGGGCGCTGTTGAAATTTAAATACCCGCATTAGGAGGTGGGCGCTGTTGAAATTTAAATACCCGCATTAGAAGGTGGGCGCCTGACTGAAATTTAAATACCAGCATTAGAAGGTGGGCGCCTGATTTAAAACATACCCGCATTAGAAGGTGGGCGCCTGATTTAAAACATACCCGCATTAGAAGGTGGGCGCCTGATTTAAAACATACCCGCATTAGAAGGTGGGCGCCTGATTTAAAACATACCCGCATTAGAAGGTGGGCGCGTGATTTAAAACATACCCCGATTAGAAGGTGGGGGCGTGATTTAAAACATACCGCGTTAGAAGGTGGGCGCTGATTTAAAACATACCCGCGTTAGAAGGTGGGCGCTGATTTAAAACATACCGCGCATTAGGAGGTGGGCGCTGTTGAAATTTAAATACCGCGCGTTAGGAGGTGGGCGCTGATTTAAAACATACCCGCGTTAGAAGGTGGGCGCTGATTTAAAACATACCGCGTTAGAAGGTGGGCGCTGATTTAAAACATACCGCGATTAGAAGGTGGGCGCTGATTTAAAACATACCCGCATTAGAAGGTGGGCGCTGATTTAAAACATACCGCGATTAGAAGGTGGGCGCTGATTTAAAACATACCCGCATTAGAAGGTGGGCGCTGATTTTAAACATACCCGCGTTAGAGGTGGGCGCTGACTGAAATTTAAATACCGCGTTAGGAGGTGGGCGCTGTTGAAATTTAAATACCGCGTTAGAAGGTGGGCGCTGATTTAAAACATACCGCGATTAGAAGGTGGGCGCTGATTTAAAACATACCCGCGTTAGAAGGTGGGCGCTGATTTAAAACATACCCGCGTTAGAAGGTGGGCGCTGATTTAAAACATACCCGCGATTAGAAGGTGGGCGCTGATTTAAAACATACACGCATTAGAAGGTGGGCGCTGATTTAAAACATACCCGCGTTAGAAGGTGGGCGCTGATTTAAAACATACCCGCATTAGAAGGTGGGCGCTGATTTAAAACATACCCGCGTTAGAAGGTGGGCGCTGATTTAAAACATACCGCGTTAGAAGGTGGGCGCTGATTTAAAACATACCGCGATTAGGAGGTGGGCGCTGTTGAAATTTAAATACCGCGTTAGGAGGTGGGCGCTGATTTAAAACATACCCGCGTTAGGAGGTGGGCGCTGATTTAAAACATACCCGCATTAGAAGGTGGGCGCTGATTTAAAACATACCCGCATTAGAAGGTGGGCGCTGATTTAAAACATACCGCATTAGAAGGTGGGCGCTGATTTAAAACATACCCGCATTAGAAGGTGGGCGCTGATTTGTGTCGTCGTGTTGACGTAATGTAAAGTGGGGCCCTATTGCCATGCCATGATAGTTAATGTGTGGACATAAGCGATGCAAAAGTTGAGTAGATGAGAATGCGACCGTAAGTCGAAATACCGTTCTTTCCGTGGACACAACACGGTTGGGAACATGTAGTTTAGCATGACGTCTTTGTACAATCTCCAAACAGAAAGTGATTCTTGTAGTGAGTTGCGATCACGGAGGCCCTTGCGGATCTGCTCATAAATGTTGCGACTTCCTGCTTGTTTTTCGACTGAAGAACACGTACTCAAATAAATTTATGAGTTTTGGGAGGGGGAGTTGATCCGCGTTGACTTTGTAGCCGGTCTTGGTATTTGCATGTCACGCTAACTTCGGACCGTAGCCCCTCTCTCGCTTCCGGTCTTGGCGGCCGTTAATGAAAACATTCGAAAATAATTTGTAGAAATGCATCTTAAAAAATAGAAACATAAAAATTATATCGAATTTTGATGAAAATGTTTGTTGAAAATAATTTGCTTATAAAAATTACTGCACATATATATATATCTGTCGAGCAGTGACATGCGGTGAAACAAAGCAAACGTCTTATCCAAAATTCTTCTGGCTGAAGACTTAGTTTGCCGATGGTTTTCCATGTTTATCGGCGTTCTCTGGCAGTGATCCCTTAAAAATGCCCCAGTGTCTGATATATGAGAATGACGATCTTTTGAATGGACAACCGAGTCTTGTGTAGATCGCTTGTCTGCCCTATCAGGGTGATCAGATGGGTGCATTTTGTCTTTTGTGAGATAAAGGAGAAAATATTTCCTAATGGTGGGACCGAAGCCGATTTAGGCCGCCTACGTATCCCCATAAGGGAATCAGGTCGTGACGTAGTTCATTACAAGCAAAGGAGATTGTAAGGATTTTTCTAAAGATGGGACCGAAGCCGATGTGGCCGCCTACGTATCCCGCCGAGGGAATCAGGTCATAACGTAGTTCAGGTTAGCCCAAGAGTACAAAGGGGAAATAACATGAGCCAATGCTTGTATTTATCAATCATATTGATGTTTTGATCCATATCCGACTTTGGTTTATTCTGAAAAATGCCCCAATTCTTCTGACTGTGAATCTTCCTTATATTCTTCGAAGTCTTGCTCGTTGTTTAAGACTTTGTTTGCTTGTTTCATTATATGTCACATATTGCCGACAAATTAGTTTGCATGATGAAAAAAAGAAAGGAAAATTATTAAACAAAGCAGATTTTAAAATAGCAAAAGCAATGAAAATTTGTCATTTTAAGCTTTCAAAAGGTGGAGGCAAAATACATTAAACTGCATAAAATGTGGTTCAGGCCTCAATTTAAATCGCATTTTTCATTAAGTACTAATACAATTTGGGTAGACATGATTGGGAAATAACAGATGGGGTGCTCCGCCAGTTTTAGTCAACACGAATCAACTTTTGGGGAAATAAATAAGGCAAAATGAATCTCCTGAAAAATGAAGAAAACCAAATTAGTATAAGGTGAGTAGTTATTGCTTTAAATAATATGCACATAGTGAAAAAGCAGGAGAAAACAACAAAATGATTGTAAGACAATTAAATGCGCATGCTAATATGCATGGGGCCTCCCTTATGCCGGAGGTGGGCCTAAACGCCAGATATGCGGGATTACGACAGATTTGATCCAAGCTGCTAAACTGCAATGCTTTGTCGGAAATGAGACAAAATGAATGTACATTTTCCAATTTCAGCATGTCATGATTAGTCTTGGATTAGTCTATCCTTATCACGCTACACATAATATGATGATTGGTCGTTGGGTTGTGAGACCCGTAGACATCTTTGGCGGATTTCTTAATTGTGGAGTCGATACCAAGGATCGACCCACCTAAGGTGTATGTATGCATGACTTAAAATAAAGGGTGGTATAGCTCTATCTTAAATTTTCTAAGATTTGGCTGACTAGACTCAAGGTTCCCGAGCGGACTGTTCGAGTGAGAAGGCTACGCGGCCAACCGGATGGTCCGGACACTCCGCGCATACGCCAACTCTCCTAAAATTTGGTAGATTGAAAGAAATTTGCGGGTGCGCAAAACACACCTCGCGTGTAGTGTGTGATAGTGTCAATTTTCCAGAGTGGAAGAAATATGAGCGAAATGCCAATTTAAGATAAGCAGTAAAAAATATAGAAATTAAAGCAGTTATGCATACAAAAAATTTCGTAATGGAAACAAATCAAAGCATTACATCAAAAAGAGCGAAAGTAAAGCACAATTATAATTAACCTGAATTTGCTATGGTTAGGAACCTGAAAAATCCCCAGTGGAGTCGCCATGCTGTACGCGCCCATTTTCGACCTTGCTCGGGGTCAAAGCGGAGCGCGGACGTGTCCGGTGATTCCTGGGTAAAAAGGGTTGAGGAGTCGCCACCTAATTATTTTTACGGTGAATTAGGACACCTAAATATTAAACTAAGTGCTGCCATGTAACTCCAATTTTAAGGTCTGCGATACTAGTGAGATTCTAGGTAAGGGTTCTTTATTATCCTAAAGGGAAGGGGTTAGGCATCCTTTAAGATCCGCTAACTTGCGGTTATCCGGTAAAACTCAGGTTAATTATTGCTAGAAAATACATGTTTGAAGCATGAAGTTAAAAGATGTTTTGCAAATATGATGCATTTTATATAAGTAAATATGATGCATTTTATACAAATACGTATTCGGATGACATAAAAGAAAGATACATGTAAAGTTTTTTAGAAAAACATGCATTTGTGACAATAAATTCTTTATAATGCCAAAGAAGCGAATCTTTCGAAAATCAACAAGTTGCAAAAAATAATAAATAAAAGATAAGCTTATTTTGTACAATTTAATTGAAGCAAATAAAGATGACAAGAGTTGTTTTGAAAATCTTGAATAAGCGTGACGAGCCTAAAATAAATAAACTAGCGAAGGATTTCTAAGTTTGCGAGCCTACAAATAAATAAGCTAGCGACGGGTTTCAAATCTTTAACTAACCTATGAATAAATCCTAAGTTTGCCTATTCTAAGCATTTTAATAATTACATAAGTGCGATAAATAATATTACAATACAAAGCGAGATAAAAGCTGAATTTAAAGAAAGAAATAAAATAAATAAACTCCGAGGAATAATTGCCTTTATTTTACTTTAGTCCCTGCAAGCTGTCAAGAACAAACGGTTAGAAACAATTAAATACAAATAACTTCATATCCGTATTCAAAACAGTGAATGTTTTGATCACGGAGGGCTCAGACTTAAATTTTGAAAAGAACATTCCAATCACGTCGTGGCTGCAAACATATGACTAATGTGGTTTATTTTTGATTGCCTCGCCTACTAAACGTGTTGGTCTCTCGGGTGAAATAGAAAAGATCACTATAATCACGTCGTGGCTGCGAATATATATAACTTGTTGGTTATTTTAGTCACCTTGCCTACTAAACATGTTGATCTCGGATAAAAGGTTTAAGTCTTCATCCTTGCCCAGAAGTTATATTTCCGTCTTTGCAACTGTGTAGGCCTCAAAATCGACGGATATTTTTCATCGGCGATGTAGTATCGTGTTCAAATCAGTAAAATTTTAAATCGAATGTAAACAAAGCAGCAGATAGCGATGAGCGTAAAAACAGAGGCGTAAAAACAGTTTCGAAAATGACGGTGTCGATTTAAAACAAGAAACAAAGAGAACGGTAATTTTAATCTTTGAAACGATGGATCAAAACAGAAAGCAATATCGAAAGGTGCGGTGTTTATTTTAAAACAAGAAAAAGCGGTAAAAGACGATGCTTGATGTCTGAAATCGAGCGATGGAATCAAAGCGAAAACAAGATGTTAAAGCGATTTTGACCAAGAAACAAGAAAGAAATGGGTTTTAAAATAACGCAATAATGGGCTGGAAACGCAGAAGCGATGGGTAATGAAACGGAGCAAGCGAAACAGAAAAACAATACCAACAGACGCGGTATTTATTCAAAACAAGAAACAAGAAAGTCGAAATATTGCGGTTGTCCAAAGCGGTTTGAACCAAATTGTTTTCGAGAAGAAACAAAGAAGAATTGGGTTTTAAAAATAACGCGATGAGTGGGTTAGAAACGCGAAGCGATGGGCTGTCCAAACGACCTAAAGTAGCGTGCTTTTAGCCAAGAAAGCAAAGACAATTGTGTTGAAAACACAGCAGTTGATAAGACATCAAATGAGCTCAAAATGCAGTGATAAAATGCTTCCGAAAAGAAGTGTAAATGGTCCAGATTGCAAATTGTGGCGCTGCAAACGCAGCAGTTAGAATAATGGTTCAAAAGTGCAAGATCACCAAGTATTGCAAAGAATCTGGCGCCTCGTAATCAAGACCAAAATGCAACAAAACCCATAACCGTAACTATTTAAAGATGACATATATCCAGAATCTCAAGGTGCAAATTGGATACCACAACTATTGGTAGCACAAAGAAAGACAAAGGGGAAGGTCAACTTAAAGACCAATCACTCTAAACTTCAAATTTGAAAGATAAGAAGATCGAGGGGCTACCACCATTCATTTCCGATGCCGCAACAAGATTCAAAAGGTTTCTAGAACCTTAGGCATGGCGAGCTATCGAAGAAGGCTAAACCCAACCCGAAGCTTGCCTCGACTTTCAAATGGCTAAGCAATATAATAGAAAATTTCAAACAAGGGAACTATCAATTTGGGAATGGCTAAATACACACATGTGCCCAGATCAGTTAACATGCTAATATGGTAAACCAAATGACTCAGAAGGAATTATATGTTGTCATGGATGCAATCTAGCATTTAGATAGATAAAGACATATAGATGATTAGTTCAGAAGACATTTAGGACATGGAGATGGGCAAATATTCATTTAAGACAAAATTTCAAAGAGCATGTAATCATTTAAGCTGCATTGTACTAAGCACACACAACCATTTTTCTCATATGTATTGGACATATTGACACTTAGAGGAATAACTCATAATATATCATACTTATTAGACTTACTAGGCAAGGCAAAGGTATATTCAGTTCATCACACATAACTAACATGCAGAAATAGTTAACTGACTCTTTGGAAATAATATCTTAGATTATACAGAACCACTGGTGGTCTAATTACACATATATGGCATATTCATGCTGTACACTAGTCAATGTAACATACTGGGGCAGAACACTGCTTAATCAGGCTAGCATACAATTCAGTGACCCTTTAAAGCACATAGAAATGAGTTATACCACTAGCCACATATGATATTCCAAACATACAGGATCATTTTTTAAACCAAAGCATGAACACAGGGTCTCAGTTATGTTATACACTAAGTATGGTATTACTTAGGCAGATATGATAAGCATATACTAGTCTAATGGACATATGGGGCAGACAGAGATGACCAAATGTTTACTCAGGGATAACAATGAGGGCATGCATCTTGATCATGGATATGATGGACACATAAGAATCCATATAAAGCAGGTACACACATGAGCAAGACAATATTTTATCAGGATAATGCAGATGGTCATACAACACACTTTATGAAGTAGGCATGGCTAGTCACCAAAGGTCACCATTTCATAGTTTAAGTCAACACATACATAGTTAAGATTAAATATGAAGTGTTGGGCATAAGTAGGCGATTCTCATGGCATAAATACTTGGATTGATTATCTAGTATATTACAAGTCAAATACTCATATACCACAACTGATAAACAACTGATCATCTATTAGGAATGAATCAATTAAAAGAAACTCAAAAATCCAGAAACCATACACATACACACAATACTTCTTTATCCCATTTTACTACCCTGAACTCAGGCCTGCAGATTTAAGCAGAAAGTAGGAATTTAAACCCGACCTATCTAAACACTTACTCATTTGATAAAAATATGCAAAAGTTGACATACATCTAAATCTTCAAAGAGACCAAACTTTATTCCTATTTAACATTGATTTCGCATGGACATGTAAAGGAAAACCAAAGCATAACCATATATTCAGACCTTAATCACCACAGATCATGACCTTTAAAGGTAACAATGACCTTATCATATTAGTCATGATAAAATATAACTAATTTACATCATAACTTCACTCGAGCAGATCTTTGAACAACATTCTTAACATATTGTGTTAAATGTAATACTAATCATGAACTAAACAGGTGGAAACACTATATGTATCACACACAAACATCTAACTATTCATAACTCTCCTAAACAAGAACTGGCAACATACACCTCATAACATAATCTGCATAAGTTTAATAATACAGGCATGACATTTCTAAATCTTAATAGGTAATTAAACAGGGCTAACCACTTAACACACTTAGGCATTAAAACACAACCACATGAATAATCAAAGACGTAATTAGCATCAAACACACAAAAATACGTAAAACAAATCGAGAGGAATGTGTTTCTTGACCTTCTCCTGACAACGAACCGAGGCGTGTTTCAATCGTCGAATCCGCTCGAAAATGTTAGAATTCGATTTGTTGCAGATTTTCGACTCGATCTTCCTCTCAAATAGAATGCTTTCGATGTTCGACCCGACTAAGAAGGACCCGACCCTACAGTTGATCGACGACCAACGAATCGAATTGAAACAAAAGAAATCCGATATTTTGAGGGTGAAATTTTAGGAAAAAGAAAAGTAGTATTTTTTTCGGAATTTTTAAGTTGAAGAACATATGCAAGAACAAACACTTTTAAGTAGATTTCGGATTTTTGAAATCCGGAATCTTCCCAATAGTGAAGAACAAAAGGATTTTCGGATTGAAATTAAGAACCAAAAGGAGTATTTTATAACAAGAAAATTAAGAACAAATCGACCCCTTTTTTGTGTTTTTCTTTGGACCCGAAAAGAACTCCAAAAAATCCTCCCAAAATCTGTTTAATCCCCTGAAAAATCTCCTCCTCAAATGAAGAACAATCATGGGGTATTTATAGGTGGATTCCCCCCCAAAAAACGAGTTTGAATTCGAATTAAAGGTAAAGAAAATCGCGGATTTGAGGGGCATGGGTCGCGGGTCTTAGGGGTGTCAGCGTAACAGAGGGGGGTTGGTGGCGGCAGGGGTGAGGTGACCGGCGACGTGGGGTCGCCGGTATGGGGGTGTGGGGTCGGCGATCGGGTAAGGGTAGGGTTCGATTTTTTTTGGTTTTTTGTTTGGTTTTTTCTGATTTTAGGGGATTAAAAGAGAGGGGAAGATGGGTCGGGTTTTGGGCTGTGGGTGGGCCGGTTCGGTTGGGCTTGGGAATTGGGGATTTAATTGGGGAGTGGGCTTGGGATTTAATTGGGGAGTGGGCTTGTGGTGTTGGCCGATTTGGGCTGGGTATAAGAATTAAATTGGGGATTTGGGCTGGTCCAATTGGAAGGGTGAAGTTTATTTTGGGATTGGGCTTGTGGGAATTTAATTTGGGGTTGGGCTTGGACGAAAAAAATGGGTTTTAATTTAGGTTGGGTAGAAATTGTATTGGGTTAGGAAATAAAAATGGGTTAGGAATTGAAAAATATAAAAGGGGTTTAATATTAAAGATATTATATATATATATATATATATTTTGTAAAAGATGTGAATTATTTAAAATAACATAACAACGTGATAATAATAAAATATAATTTTTGCGAAATGCTTAATGCTTAATAAAAGGGAAATGCGATGCAATTTTGCGAGAATAAAATAATATAGCATTTCGGATAAAAATGCAAATGATATAAAATATGCGAATAATAATAATAATATGAAGATACACACATATATGCCTATATTTTAAAATTATTTTAAAAGTGTCAAAAATATTAAAAATTACGAATAAAATCATAAAAGATGGGACAAAATTGGGTGTCAACAATGGTTATACTATATAATTGTATTTTTGTAACAATTGTAGGAATACATTGTTACTCTAAGGAGCAAAATTAAAGAAATAAAGAACTATTTTGGCTGGTACTACATTTCATGCAATGCGTGTTCAAAGAAGATTAACCTGCAAATGGTGTATATTGATGCGACAAGTGCAATAAGGATTGCAAGTTTCCTTTGGTCAAGTAAGGATCAAAGTAGTACTATGAATTTTCTTTGTATTGTGATTTAATCTAACTACATGTCTAAATATAGGTACAAGATGTTGGTATTTCTATGGTACTTTATAAAGCAGTACGGGAAGTAATAACTATTACAAATGTTCGAAAGGATAAATAAATGGTCAATCTTCAAAACTGCCGCATGTGTGTTGTGTCTTGAATCTTGATCACCTTGCAAAGCCAATGTTGAGAACTGCCGCAAGTTTGTTGTGCCTTGAATCTTGATAACCTGAAATCAAGAAACAACTAAATCTGGATGGTTACAACGTTGTGTGTTGAGTCGAGGATAGCCCTCTATCCTTAAGATAAGATTGCCCCGTATATATGCTTTTACGTTAGCGGGCAATAGTCTCCCAAGATAAAACAACACTTTAATCTCAACACTACAAAGCCAATAGGTTGAGCCTGTCGAAGAAAACAAATATGACTCGACTTGCTGAAGATATGGAATAGGAAGGAAGAGTTTCTCTCTACTCTTCTCTTTTGTCTCTGTGTATATAGTGTGTCTCTGTAGTGTATATCTTGTGTATACGTGAGGGTTTGGTCACTGTTTTTCAGTCGAAAATTGCACTGATTTTCGCTGAATTTCACTGACTGGTTTGTGCTAATTGGTGGTTGTTTTTCGCACTGTTTTGTGCTGAAAAACAGTCAGTTTTTCTGTGTCTTTTTCTTGCTGATTTGTGCCTGTTTTCTGGTCGTTTTTCATCTATTTTCTGCCAGTTTTTCATCTACTTTTCTGCTGCTGATTTGAGCCAAAGAAGACTCAATATATAGCAAGGAGAAGAGGCTGTCCAACTGCCAAAACATGGCTGTTAATGGCCATTAGGAGGGCATTAAAACAGTCAAGTAATGGCTGTTAATGGCCATTGAAAGGCTGCCCAACTGTAGGCAGAAAAAGTCTCCAGAAACCGTGGACCCGAAACCCGAAACCCGAAACCCGAAACCCGAAACCCGGAACTCGGAACCGGACGGGCGGGCGGCGGCGGCGCGCGTGTGGGCTTAGCCTTGAACCCAAACACATCTAGGTCTTCCCTCCTTTAAACACATGGGATACCCCTTGGGGTCCCAAACCCTTTACCAATTAGAGACTTATATAAAGAGCAATTCTTCCTATTCCCACCGATGTGGTAGATTTGTCCCACACCACATTTCCATGTCTCAAACACCTTACTTCGTGGACCAATATCTCTTTCATTTCTTAACGAAATTAGACGATTCTTGGCCCTACGGTCATCTACTCACTTCGTAGATCATGCATGTGTAAAGAGACGAGGTCTCCAACATACAGAACAATAGTGTTTAATTCATCAAAGATTGGTGGACGCATCTCCCCGCCAAAGGCTAATTTCCAACAATCCCCTATATGAAAGAGAGATTGTGGCGCACACACAAGGTGCCTACATTTCAGCAATCTTTCAAATGAAAAGATATTGCATCGGGAGAGGTAGCTTACGCTTTGAACCTTCCCTAGTTGAATACCATCGGACTTACTTATCAAGGTGAACGTGATGTCTTGAACCGTCAGTGTTTAGTGTAAGCCAAGACAACGATATCAACACAATAACTCTTCTTATTCATTTTCCTTCTTACGTTTCTGTCCGTTGTGGCCATGGACACACTTGGATTTTTAAGTGCGTTCATTTGAGGCGGCCATCCTCGCACTTAAATAGGTGATCTCCTACAAGGTATCCTGCTATACCCCACTTCTCAAGTGTTAGGAATCATTAAAAGTTTCCCCAACCTTAACCTCAACCGTTTGAGGATCTTTTAAAAGGTTTGGAAGCTTAACCTTTACCCACCATGCAGGTAGCACTTTAATGTCTATCGCGGGAACATCTTTGGATTCATGTTTCTCTCAAATCATCATCCGAGGTGCTCTTGCTTCCACCGGCGCTCAATCAACCTTTGCAGCTTAGTTTTCCCATTGAACCAAATTCTTGGGATCTCCAATCAGTATGGTTGGGTTTCCACCGCAAAGGTTTGTATTGTCTGGGTTTTAAGCCCATTCCCCTAGATAGGCAGAACA
Source organism: Anisodus acutangulus (assembly GCA_029783415.1). NCBI lineage: Eukaryota > Viridiplantae > Streptophyta > Magnoliopsida > Solanales > Solanaceae > Anisodus > Anisodus acutangulus. The sequence goes on along the minus strand of CM056498.1, from coordinate 33,492,857 downwards.
CTTGATCTTCGGGTAGTCCCTTAGTTAGTAAACAAGGATGTGACACCCGTGATGATCAATCGCCATACGATCTTATGTCTTCGACGGATCTTGAAAGATATGTCCAGACGCCGTCATCCGTGTCCTTCACGAAGCCGACCGGCTAGCCACGATGTATAGCTGCCAAGACACGGGTATCTCCCAATAAGGGACGCCCTCTAAGGAGCCGTGAAGTTACTCAACTTCTTTCATGCTTTGTATAAAGCGATAAACTCCGATTCCATCATGAATCGGCCGATGCAAGTTTGCTTAGAGGATTTTCCAAGACCCACCATACACATTTACTTGTGGCTTTGGTGCTCTTCAGATCTGATGTCCAGTTTGCATCACTGTGTTCTCCCGTAACATGGACATCCAGAATACTATAATCCGTAGATAAGCGAATAATTCAGATATCGTCATATTCGACTTAACGCCTTCTACCGATCATGTATTAAAATCATCAGTGAACCTTAGTTTAACTGATCTGCTTTGTAGGCCGATACCAGGTCGGTTGTAGTGTGTACAATACATTGAACTACATGACACGAGCATATCGCTCATTGTCTATGGGTGCACCATGATTCCAATCAGTTCTATGATTCATATCCATTGGTGGCTTCAACAAGACTGTCAACTATCGATCAGTCCGTTAGATGTCTTAGAAATCCAATTCCTAAGATGTCATCTGTGATACCCATATCTTTCATATCGAGACTTTGTTTCAATATGACTTTTACTTTCGTGATTGTTGATTCTCCAACTGTTGGCTTTCTAATTTAGTCAATGTTTACGTGGTCGATTCATTGTTTCGCTTTATCTGAAACTTTCAGGACCAAAATGTAAACATTTCAGGGACCAAAATGAAAGTTCAGGAAGAAGCCCAACAGTTCAGCAAACCAACTCTGATCCTCTTCTTCCAACTCTCCGGTTGGGAAGGCTAATTCAACATTCATGCCACGCAAGACTGCAATGGCCCTGGATGTGAAGCTACTCACAGGGGAGCACATCTTACAACCCAAAGGTTCTTTTCCCGGAGGAAGATAAACCATTACGCAAGTATGGTTCTATATGATAGAGTTTATTTCTATCTTTGTAGATTCTTTCCAAAGCAATGCTTTTGGAGATGACATTTATTTGTTAATTGTCCATGGTTCATTCTTAACCATACAAGCTAGAAGGACTGGAACAAGTCTTTGTCCCCTTCTTTGCTCCGTCTCGGTTCAACATCTAGAATCCCTGAGTTCTGCAGATCTGGAATATTAAGTTTCGGATAACCAACAACTTTCGAGTCCTGTAGATACGGAATATCTAGTTCCGGACAGTCAGGCCCTCGCGGGTTCTTGTTAACCTTGAGCAATTACTCATTTTTCCTTTTTCAAGAAAAGCTATCTTCAAAGAATTCAGTATTCTTTCACGCCAAGAGGCGATCATCACTACTGTTATTTGCAGATCCAGTGGATATGCAATCTACAGTCTTAGGTACAACTGGATCTGTTTCAGTGTTCCAACTTTTACCAAGCCACCCCACATAATTTGGGCGTATGACTTTGCGCTTGGCTAACACCGTTGGACTGAGGTGAGAAATGAACAGTCGTTTAATGAACGATGCTTCACATTCTCCCCCTCTATCACTACGAATTTCTCAATCCGTAGGCTTAGTTGATTTTCAACTTCTGCTTTGTAGCGCAAATCCGCTTCAACAACTTCATCTTTGCTTTTTAACAAACAAAGGATTCCATACGTTGTACCATCATCAATGAAGGTCACAACGTACTTTTCTCCCCCCTCTATTTTGTATAAACTTCAAATCACCCAAGTAGGTGTGACTAAGTTCTAGAGGAGCGGTACTTCTTTCGTTATTCCCTTGACGGAATTTGGAAAGGTGATATTGCCTCTTCGTCTACCTCACATTCATTTTGAGGGTTTATGTCGACAATAAGAAACAATCTCAACATCGTTAGCTTTTGAATGACTTGCTATTTAACGTGTCTTAATCTATGATGGCATAGATGCACGGATTACAAATATATCATTCATTTGGCTACAGACGTACTGTACCATTCTTAGTTATTACAGACCTGTTGGACTAGTCTCAAACCAGCTTGACCAACAGCGTCCCTTAAACCAAGTTAGGGATATGTATCACCTCATCTTAGAGTGATCTCATTCCCTGAAGTCCTATTGAGGACAACCTCTCCAACCCCTTCGATTTTAGAGGTGGCGTTGCTTCACATGAACAACCTCTTGCCCGTGGTTAGGGCGCAACCGGATCATATGTGATCTCGATACTCTGGCCCACTCTAGTTGCTTTAGCAGACTGAGTGTCCAATTTCTTTACTTCCTTCTTTAGGCCTTCAGATCATTAAGACCTGGAAACTCTGGCCCACCTTGCTAGGTGTCCATTACTTTTCCTATGAAATGAATTCTGGCCCCCTCTAGTCGCCCGGAGGCTTTGTATGACTGAGTGTCCAATATCATCATATCAAAGGAATTTTAGCCCACTCCAGTCGCCCGGAGGCTTTATTTGACTGAGTGTCCAATATCATCCTATGAAGGATCTTCTGCCAAATAGTATGACAGGCTCAACGTCTTTAACTTTTAGACTTCTTCCGTTATGATTGGTGCCCAGATAATTTTTGGCGCTTACTTAAGAGTTGTAACAGTTTTCGCACAGTCAGTGGATCTTACTCCCTCGTATGTGCGAACATACTTTACTCACTTTTAATAATTACACTTAAAAGAATGGATCTTTTTAAGTTGCTTTACAATCCAGTCTTTTAACGGAAAAGAAGATGAGATTAAACTTCTGATTTTTAAAGCGTAAGGAATATAAATTGTTTTCATATTCCTCCTTACTTTAATCAATTTTTAATCAGACCTCATTTAATCTTTATTCTTGACAAGTAAGAAAAACTACTTATCCCAATTTCGGATTCTCGCTCACCACCACTTCATCAAACTGAGTGTTCAGTTCCTTCTTACCATTATTTGGGTCTTTTGTCTGGGACAGATACAGGCCTTCTGCTGCAAGATAGAAGTACATCTTCAGTCTTCTCCTCTTGTCCCAGTTGACATCCTCAGGCTCTCGTGAGCGCTTGTTCCAACCAGTCTTGGTAGCGGTGACACCATGAACACGTTCATCATCATCACTCTCTTCTACCAGAAAACCATTGCCATATCCATATTTGGTCACACAACTTTTGACCGACATCTTTCGAACACTAATAGTATTACAATACGATCTTGTCTTAAATTGTTGGTATTTCTATGGTACTTTATAAAGCAGTACGGGAAGTAATAACTATTACAAATGTTCGAAAGGATAAATAAATGGTCAATCTTCAAAACTGCCGCATGTGTGTTGTGTCTTGAATCTTGATCACATTGCAAAGCCAATGTTGAGAACTGCCGCAAGTTTGTTGTGCCTTGAATCTTGATAACCTGAAATCAAGAAACAACTAAATCTGGATGGTTACAACGTTGTGTGTTGAGTCGAGGATAGCCCTCTATCCTTAAGACAAGATTGCCCCGTATATATGCTTTTACGTTAGCGGGCAATAGTCTCCCAAGATTAAACAACACTTTAATCTCAACACTACAAAGCCAATAGGTTGAGCCTGTCGAAGAAAACAAATATGACTCGACTTGTTGAAGATATGGAATAGGAAGGAAGAGTTTCTCTCTACTCTTCTCTTTTGTCTCTGTGTATATAGTGTGTCTCTGTAGTGTATATCTTGTGTATACGTGAGGGTTTGGTCACTGTTTTTCAGTCGAAAATTGCAGTGATTTTCGCTGAATTTCACTGACTGGTTTGTGCTAATTGGTGGCTATTTTTCGCCTTTGTTTTGTCTTTGAAAAAGCGATCGATTTTCTGTGTCTTTTTCTTGCTGATTTGTGCCTGTTTTCTGGTCGTTTTTCATCTATTTTCTGCCAGTTTTTCGTCTACTTTTCTGCTGCTGATTTGAGCCAAAGAAGACTCAATATATAGCAAGGAGAAGGGGCTGTCCAACTGCCAAAACATGGCTGTTAATGGCCATTAGGAGGGCATTAAAACAGCCAAGTAATGGCTGTTGAAAGGCTGCCCAAGTAATGGGCTGTTAATGGATGAGTTAATTAGCCAAGTAATGGCTGATTAATGCCTCAAAAACAGCCCGCAGCCCGCAGCCCAAAACCGGACGGGCGGGCGGCGGCGGCACGCGTGTGGGCTTAGCCTTGAACCCAAGCACATCTAGGTCTTCCCTCCTTTAAACACATGGGATACCCCTTGGGGTCCCAAACCCTTTACCAATTAGAGACTTATATAGAGAGCAATTCTTCCTATTCTCACCGATGTGGTAGATTTGTCCCACACCACATTTCCATGTCTCAAACACCTTACTTCGTGGACCAATATCTCTTTCATTTTCTTAACGAAATTAGACGATTCTTGGCCCTACGGTCATCTACTCACTTCGTAGATCATGCATGTGTAAAGAGACGAGGTCTCCAACATACGGAACACTAGTGTTTAATTCATCAAAGATGGGTGGACGCATCTCCCCGCCAAAGGCTAATTTCCAACACAAGATACACATAAAAGTGATAGATAAAACTGGGGACACTATCTTTGTCCTATTCAATGATGTGGCTGAGAAACTCCTTGATACATCAGCCCACAAGTTGGTCAACAAGCTGACATCGAATAACATTGATGTGTAATCAGATAACAATGACGTGCCTGCCCAAATCCAAAGCCTCTTAGGGAAAGATTTTGTTTTTAAGCTAAAATTAAATAACTATAATTTGAAAGAGGGGCTTGAAAATTTTGCCGTATCAAAGCTTTGGATAAAAGATGAGAATTTGGAAGTACAGTACAACCTAAGGAAAGAGAAAAAGGTATTGCATTATAGATTGTTTAAGTTTGTAATGCACAATTACTGTATAATTTGAAATTAATCTCTTGTTTTGGTTGCTTTTGCAGGGGAACAACTTGCTAGAGGATGTAAGCGAGCCAAAAGATTTCGGGGCCGAAGGGTTGTCCAACGAAAAGGTAATTTGATTAACTATTTTAGTTATGGAGCTTCAACTTATTCTTAATGTTAAAGTGTTTAATAGAAATGTTAAGAGACTTACTCTTACAAAACAAACAGGTATCTTCTGTTGTCTTATTGGATAGCTTGGAAGATCCTGAGGATGAACTACATGCCATTGATGGTGCTAAGAGTAGGAAAAGAAGAAACCTGATCGTACATGATGATGAATCAAGTGATGAAGACACAAAAAAAGTGCAAGAAGTAGAGGGTTTAGTGTTGCTTCCGACCTTTAACGGTTGTTTGAGCTTAGGCAAAATTGTTTGGTCCTTTATCCGTTCTTAGTTCTGTGTCCCCAGTAGAAGTATGTTGTTGACGAAACTGTTCTGTTACTGTCATTTAACAATAGTCTGAAGTGATGATATCATACCAGCGACATAGATGATCATACAAAAAAAGGGATTATTTTATACCATACCAGCTTATTTTAATTATTGGTTTAATTATGAATGAAATTTAGTGATTTATTTATTTATCATCTGTTAGTCCCTTTCCTTTGTTCTTATCCCTCTTCCCTTCACATAGATAAATTTCTTTCCATCAAATCACTAAAGGTTTTTTCCTATTAAATAGCTATAAAAATCCCAATTGTTCCTCCTAATCATATTCAATTACTCTTTTATTACAAATCAATAACGGTTCTTTCATATTAAACGACTAGACAAATATCTGATCTTCCTCCTCCTCTTATTCAAACTCATGTTACTCATCTTTCACAAATTCTGCATCCATTAGTTTTTCTTCATCAAATTCAATAAAGTGCACAATCAGAGTATGTGAAAGAAATAATCTCTTGATTATTTTCATTAATTAAAAGAGTATATATACAATTTACATATTTTCATAATAGGAGAATCTTATTCCTATTCATACTCCTAAAACCTTATTCTACTTGGACACTAACTATACAATTATGGTAATACAAATATTATGGTAAGTGTACAATACTAATTACACCCCAACATTACCCAAACTAGGAGACTAAAACCTTACCTAAACTATATACCATATACACGGTAATTCAATCAAACCGAGAGCCAAATATACATAATATACACATGTATATTGTGTGTATATTATGTACATGTGTATATTATGTATATTTTACAGTATGAAAACTAAACTTTGCAGAAAATTCAAACATTGCACTCCATTTAGTTTCATTGTCAATGGAATTAGTATCTGCTGTTGTTAAAGAATACAGTGCCTCGGTGAATATTCCGTTGGAAATTCAGCTCCTACAGCAGCTTCTTCCTGATTTAGATCGGCAAGAACGGATGCTTAAAAATAAAATGAAGAAATATGCATCAATAGACGAGTGTCAACAAATGAACAAGGAAGCAGGTGCTCTCAAAAACAGTAGATGCAAGTATTCCAGATTGAAGCGAAAGGTCGCATTAATTGAAAAACACTAGAAGTACCATCCAAAAAAGAAAATAATTCAGCTTCTACGTTTCGTGAGAAGATTCACAAAGTTGATGAAGACAACAAACTACTCAACCAGAGATGTTCCGATTCATCTAAATGGTATGTTAATCAGTACCACTATTTGAAGGAGAGCTTTGGTAACTGGTAAAGTTGCTGCCATGTGACCAGGAGATCATGAGTTCAAGCCGTGAAAATAGTCTCTTGCAGAAATGCAAGGTAAGACTGTGTATAATAGACCTTGTGGTCCGCCCTTCCCCGGACCCCACGCATAGCTGGAGCTTAGTGCACCCGGCTGCCCTTTAATCAGTACCACTATTTATATCTTAAAAAAATGCCAAAGTTAGACTTTTTCAGTTTAAGACATGCTATTCAGTTCTTAACAAATTGCAAAAGTTAGACTTTTTCAGTTTAAGACATGCGATGCAGTTGGAACGAAACCAAATGATTGAGTCGATAATTAGTATTAGAATAAATCAGGTCTAAATAGAGCAGAATGTATGTTGAGGATTCATATATCTGAACTGAGTAAATTTGATATTCAGATAGTTATTGTTTTGTATTCCAACTAATAAGTGATAGTAAAAGCCGAGTTGATGGATCCATCCATCTCTCAAAGGGGCCATACGTTTTCAGGATGAGCAGTCAGAATTACCATCGCATAGGCTCTTTATTGCCTGAAATTGGTAAAAACCCGCAGTTTGCTCAGCTATATATATATGATACTGAGAATGAGATAAACAACAGAATGAATTGTCTATTGCAAGAAGAAATTGGTCCAAAAATTGTTCAAGACTTATCTGAAATGCTGGACGAGCACAATATTTTGGTGAGATCATTTCGGATGGCTAGGGATAGATAGAGAGAGCATCCTGAATCTGTGTTTTGGCTACGACTTATATCTAACAGGAGGAGAGATGGTCGACAATACAATATACCCACAACTTCTGAAGTTGCAGGATTAATCATTGGTGATGTTACTGAAGAAAACTTCCAGCGAGATATTATTGTAGAACATCGACAAAACGGACTTCAAAGAATAACAGATTTACACCCAAGTTTCATGTCTATGACATATCCATTAATACATCCGTATGGTGAAGACGGATATAGACTTGGAATTCATTTGGCAGATGTGAACAACAAAAAGTTACAAGCATCAAAATTTGTCAATGAGAGTTTTATTGCTTCAGGATACAACAAAGACTTAACGAGGGGCACACTCTTTTACTAGCAGGTACACTATTGCAACAATACATTGTTGATGGTTACATGGCAATAGAGGAAGAAATATTTCGTTATATTCGGAATAATAAAAAAAACTCACAGCTGATCTTTACTCTGGCTTAATGGATGCCATACTCCGAGGTGATTCAGATTGTTCAATGGTAGGAAAACCTATTATCTTGCCTTCATCGCACACTGGGGGACCTCAATATAGGGCACAAAATTATCAAGATGCAATGGCGATTTGTAGGTGGGCTGGGTATCCAGTTTTGTTCCTCACATTCACTTGCAATCCTAAGTGGCCAGAAATAAATGCAATGCTCCGCTTAATAGGCCATAACCGGGTTGACATTATATGCAGAGTTTTTCAGATAAAATTATTCCAACTAATGCAGAATTTGAAAAAGAAACAGCCTTTCGGGAAAACTATCGTATGTAAGTTCAAATTTATACATACCCATTGAAGGCATCGCTTATTAATTCAAGTTTTCCCTTTGGCCAAAAAAAAGGTTCTCATTACTTATCCTGCGTCCTAACCAACATATTATACCATTAATTCTGTAGGTTTATATACAATTGAGTTTCAGAAAAGAGGACTGCCTCATGCACATATGCTGCTCTTCCTGCATCCCACATTAAAAAGTCCCTCCATAGATCATATCGACACAATAATAACAGCTGAAATACCTGATATGGAAGTTGATCCTGACAGTTATAATGCTGTCAAGAATTACATGATGCATGGACCTTGCGGAGAACTCAATCTCCAATGCCCATGTATTCATGTGCAGTTGATTCTCGAACGAAGTGAAGAATGACAGCGACTCTCTCTTCCCAGTAGCAGGCGAGGCAAAAAAAAAGCAAGGAAAGTGCACCAAGCATTTTCCAAAGAAATTCAACAATCAGACAACTTTTGATGCAAATGGATTTCCTATTTATAGGAGAAGGAACACAGGTACTCAAGTCAAGAAAACAAATGCCTTCTTAGACAACAAATATGTCGTCCCTTACAACATGAATTTGATGTCAAATACGATGCACATATAAATGTCGAGTTGTGCAATTACTCAAGGTCGGTGAGGTACCTATTCAAATATGTCAATAAAGGTTCTGATAGAGCAACTGCCACTATAGAATGTACAGATACTGGTGTAGAACGTGATGAGATAAAAATATATCTAGACTGCAGATACATATCAGTTACAGAAGCTTGTTGGAGGATCTTTGCATTTGACATACATCACAGAGAGCCAGCAGTTGAGTGCTTGCCATTCCATTTACCGGGAGAAAATACCATAGTATTCGAAGAAGAAAGGCGAGCTGAAAACCTACTTAGCAGGCCTGATATAGAAAAAACAAAATTCATAGAATGGTTTGAGGAAAACAGAAAATATAATGATGCACGAGAGCTGACATATTCAGATTTTCCTATGGGTTGGGTCTGGGATGCAACAACCAAAGAATGGAAAAGGAAAAAATCGGGAGGGCAGTTGGTGGGATTTACTTCGCACATCCTGCAAGTGGAGAACGGTTTTACATGAGAATATTGCTTAATTTTGTCAAAGGAAGCATTTCATTTGAAATCATCAGAAAAATAAATGGAGTGGCGCACAAAACTTATAAGGAAGCGTGCTAAGCATTAGGATTATTGGAGGATGATAAAGAGTTGAATGATTGCTTGGTCAAAGCTGCATGTTGGGCATCAGGAAGCGAGCTGAGAAATCTCTTTGTGACGATACTAATTCACTGTCAAGTATCTGATTCAACCAAACTTTGGAGGATCAACTATGGAATTTTATCAAAAGATATAACATCATTAGAACAAAAGAGATTTCAATTGAAAGATTTACAGTTAACTGATAAACAAGTTGAAGCATATACATTATTTGAGATTGAAAGCTCCTGCGAAAGATGGGAAAAAATTTGAAAGACATAGATGGAATGCCACTTCCAGATTCTGCTTTAATGAATGACACGGGAAATCGTCTAATTAATGAGGAGCTAGACTATGACAAAGGAGCTTTAAAAGAAGTCCATGATAAATCATTTGCTCTCTTAAATGATTGTGGTACCGGAAAGACATTTCTATGGAATACAATAATTTCCAAGATGAGATCACAATAAAAAATAGTTCTACCAGTTGCTACTTATGGAATAACAGCTTTGTTATTATCAAATGGCAGGACAACTCATTCACGGTTTCATATTCCTTTGGACGTCACTGCAGAATCAACTTGTGAAATAAGACAAGACAGTCAGTTAGCTGAACTTCTCCAAAAAACTTCTTTAATCATTTGGTATGAAGCACCAATGGCAAATAAATTTTGTTTTCAAGCATTAGACAGGACCTTGAGAGATATCCTCCGAGTGAAATATGAAAACAACGACAAGCCATTTGGAGGTCTAACGGTCGTATTCGGTGGTGATTTTCATCAAATACTACCAGTAATTCCAAAGGGCACACGAGCCGATATTGTTGATGCATCGCTCAAATCCTCATACTTGTGGCCATTTTCCACAATTTATGAGTTGAAGCAAAATATGCGACTCTACAATGGAAGAGTAACTAATTCTAAGGCTGATGAAATTAGTACTTTCGACAAATGGTTGTTACAAATTGGAGATGGATCCTTTTATGATGATATGGACAATGAGCTTATTAAATTGTCTCCTGATATATGCATCATATCATCCAACGATCCGATCAGATCAATCGTCGAGGCAGTTTATCCATCCCTCTTGCAGAAATACAATGATCCAACATATTTGAAGGAAAGAGCAATACTATCACCCAAAAACAAAACTACGCTTGAGTTGAATGATACAATTATGAAAATGATACAAGGTGAAGAAAAGAACATATTTTAGCTCGAAAAATGTGTGTAAAGCAAGCATGAACACTGATGATGAAGATTTGTTGTTACCCAACTGAGTTTTTGAACATCCTAAGATTCCCGGGCATTCCTAATCATGACATACACTTAAAACTAGGCACTCCGGTTATGCTTCTCAGAAATCTAAACCAAAGTGAAGGCCTATGCAACAGAACAAGATTGATTGTCATGCATCTTGGCAAGTGGTCTGTTAGAGCAAATATTATTTCAGGGAAGAACATTGGCTCAAGAGTAACAATTCCAAAAATTGTTATGTCTCCTAATGATTCTATGTAACACCTCGTACTTGCGGGCGATGGATTAAGTGTCTAGACGTAAGCAAGTAGACCCGAGCTTTGGAAAATTTATGTCATATTCACGTATGCAAATAAAAAGCTTTGTAGATAAAAGGATTCGGTCCCGAACTAATTTAGGACTTACCAAGTGGGACAATAATGATCGGCTAAGTGACAACAATAATCGACTAATTAATGAATTTTAGTGGGGGACAAGATTAAGTGGAAATATTACGTGTAGCAAAGATCCCCCTAAGGGACTAAGGCAAGGTAATTAATTAGGTGGATGTCATGCATGTTAAGTGGTGGCACCTTGTCGTGAGAGGTATTGTGGTATGACATATACTTAAGAAGCAAATAGACTCTACTAAAAGAGGTCTCATATATGTTAGTAGCCTTCTTGTGAGTAGTGGGAGACATATACGAAAGTAGTGGCATTACCCAATTAATCTAACAACATTCTTCATAAATGATTCATTTTAGATCAAATTATTCTCCCAAAATTATTGAAGTAGCAACAAGGTTGCAAGAAGCAGCCGTTGTGCTCCTTTGAATTTGTTATAGTCTCATGTTTCTTAAAAGCTCGGGGAAGTACGAATCAATTTTGTTGTGGTTATTAAAGAGTCGATATTCAAGGTATGTTAAGACAAATCATTTCTTTCTTTTGGCATGTTCTAAGAAAGAAATTACATAATATTGTTCCATAAATTATTATGCTCTTAGTGGTTAAAGATGTTCCGGTTATTTGTTCATATGTTAAAAGCATGTCTAAATATATTCTCAAATCCTTATTGAGGTCATGGGAAAGATGTTAATGTTCAATGTTAGTCGAAGGTACAAGGATATTATGTCACTCGGATAAACTCAGAATGTTTTATTGTCATTCATGCACTTTATTCATGTATTATCCTAGACCATATATTGGGGATGGGAAACGAGATACGCATACCACCTGATCAGCTGGGATACAATGATGATTATGCCCACAGAGGCCGATATGATGCCCACAGAGGCTGTTATGTGGAGGAAGATGCCCAATGAGGCCAATGGCATTATATACGCATACACACACACACACACACACACACACACACAGACATATATATATATATGTACCACATTGTGCATGACATTTTGGCATATTATGGCCTTCAGAGGCATTCACTATTGGTCGGTTGTTTCTGTCGGCTGCTGCTGTCGGCTATTTCTGTCGGCTGTTGCTATCGGCTATTTTTTTGTCGGCTGTTTCTGTTTCAGTTTATTTTTATATCTCTGTTATGCTATTTCTCATGCATGACATACTCGGTACATCAATCGTATGGACGTTCCTTTTGTCAGGGGACGTTGCGTTTCATACCCGCAAGTTTACATAGGCAAGGCGACGATCTGCATTAGTAGGTTGCTGACTCAGCGGTTATTGGAGCACTCCACTTATTTCAGAGTGTTGGTCTAATATTGGTACGGTAATTTTTGCATGCGTTTATGGGTATGGCGGGGCACTGTCCCGACCTTACGATGTCATATACTCTTTTAGAGGCTTGTAGACAGTGTCTTGTGTATAGTAGTCAGGTATGGACTTTTCGTCCTTGGTATGTATATATATATATATATATATATATATATATATATATATATATATATATATATATATATATATATATATATATATATATATATATATATATATATATATAAGTTGGTCCTTCTGTTTGTAAGATTTCACATGGCCTCTTTTTAGTTTATGATTTCTATGTGTCAGCAGGGTACTGGGTGACGACCATTGTGTTCCGTAATTAATTATGAGTAGATGTTGAATGTATGCTTAGTGGTATTCGGCATGTGAGGTTCGGGTGCCCGTCATGACCCTCCAGTCTTGGGTCGTGAAAAACTTGGTATCAAAACAGGTCTGTCCTAGAGAGTCTACAAGTCGTGTCTAGTAGAGTCCTGTTTATGGGTATGTTGTGCACCATACTTATAAGCAGGAGGCTACCTGACATTTAGGGATGGTTTCCATTCTTTCATCTCATAAATCGTGCAGTAGAGCTGAGTTATAAGCATTCCACTCCAAATCCATCTCGTGTTTATAATTCCAGCAATGCCTATATCAAAGAAGAAGTTCAAGAGTATAAGGGCATTTGATACGGCTACAGGCGAAGGTACTAGCCGATTGCCAACCGCTAGTGAGGGCCAGAGTGAGATCCACGATGCGACTCCTTCATATGATTCCCCCAGTCCATCACCTATAGAGGAGCGTAGTAGGGCTGCAGTACCCCCAGTTCCTCCACCTGATACTCCAGATGAAGATCTTGATATGCGAAGTACTGTACAGTTATTGACACGATTAGTGGCCGCTCAGGCTCAACGTCAGGTTCTCAGTCCTTCTGATAGAGTTGCTATCACGAGAGCCCGGGATTTCATCAACCTAGATCCTCCGGTATTCACAGGATCGAACCTAATTGCGGACCCGCAAAATTTTCTAGATCAGATACAGCGTACCTTGCGGGTGATGAATGCTACCAATACTGAGTCGATAAAGTTTGCTTTTTATAGACTGCGGGATATCGCAGTGATCTAGTATGAGACATGGGAGCAATCTAGGGGACCTCGTGCTCCACCAACAGGATGGAGCGAGTTTTCAGAGGCCTTCTTATAATATTTTTTGCCGGTCGAGCTTTGACGAGCCAGGCAGGATATATTTCTACGTCTTGAGCAAGGAAACATGAGTGTTAGAGAATATAACTTGTAGTTTAATTCATTGGCCATATATGCTCATATGATTATAGCTGAGATGAGTGACCGGGTACATAGGTTTGTTACTGGCTTGGGGCCGAACTTGGTCAATGAGTGTACTACGGATTCTCTAAATCCGAATACGGATATTGCTCGTATTCAGGCTTATGCACAAAATATGGAGGATCATAAGACATAATAGCGGGTAGATCGAGAGCGTGATAAGGGCCATCATAAGCTGGCTCGATCCGTAGGTGACGTAAGAGAGTCCAGAGGTGGGCCTAGGACACAACTTTATAGACGCCCATCTTACCCGACAGCTAGCGCATCATTACCATTTTCAAGGTCGAGGGTTGATCGGTATGTTCAATCGGGACCAGGTCAGAGTTTACGAGCGTCATGATCTTATTATAGAGGGGATTATATTCGGATGAGGCCACCATTGGCTCGATGCGAGCAGTGTTGTAAGACCCATTCAGGGCCATGCCGACATAGATCAAATATGTGTTATTCTTGTGGTGAACCTGGTCATATTATGCGAGAATGCCCGACATGAGGGGAAGGTGTTAGGGCCCAGCCAGTTGGATCTGCAGCAGCTTCATCACATTCAGTGCGCCCGACAGGGCAAGGTCATCAAACATCATCCGATTGAGGCAGAGTAGGGGATGGGCAACTAACTTCGGTGGTGACCAGAACCGCACTTATGCATTAATGGGACGACAGAATCAGGAGTCCTCACCTGATGTTATTACATGTATATTATCAATCTTTTCACATAATGTGTACATGCTGTTAGATCTAGGCTCCAATTTATCATATATCACCCCTTTCATTGCCTGTACGTTTGGTATGGAACCTGAGTTGATAAGAGATCCATTTGTGGTATCTACACCAATTGGTGAGTCGGTAGTTGCTAGACGGGTCTATTAAAATTATGCAGTACTAATTTGTAGCCATCAGACCTTAGCAGATTTGGTAGAATTAGAAATGGTTGATTTTGATGTTATTATAGGCATGGATTGGCTGGCATCATGCTACGCTAATGTTGATTGCTGAACAAAAATTGGTAGATTTCAGTTCCCAGGTGAGCCAATCCTTGAATGGAAGGGTAATATGGCATCGCCAAAAGGTAGGTTTATTTTATACCTTAAGGCAAGAAAGATGATCTCCAAAGGTTGTATATACCATCTTGTTCGGGCTAGAGATGTCAATGCCGAACCACCTACTTCTCAATAAATTCCGGTAGTTAATGAGTTTCTTGATGTATTTCCAGATGAATTTCCAGGCCTTCTTCCTGAAAGGGAGATTGAGTTCGGTATAAACGTATTGCCCAACTCTCATCCGATATCTATTCCTCCTTATAGAATGACTCCAGCCAAATTGAAATAATTAAAGGAGCAATTAAAAGATCTTCTTGAGAAAGGCTTTATTAGGCCCAACATATCTCCTTGGGGTGCGCCGGTATTGTTTGTACGAAAGAAAGATGGCTCGTTACGGATGTGTATTGTCTATCGGCAGCTGAAAAAAGTCACTATCGAAAACAAGTACCCTCTTCCTAGAATTGATGATTTGTTTGACCAGCTACAAGGTGCAAAATGTTTCTCAAAGATTGTCCTAAGGTCGGGGTACCATCAACTAAGGTTTATAGGGAAGGACATTCTGAAAACGGCTTTTAGAACAAGGTATGGGCACTTCGAGTTCTTAGTAATGTCATTTGGACTCACAAATGAGCCCGGAACATTTATGGATCTAATAAACAACGTGTTTCACCCATTTCTGGATGTATCTGTGATAGTATTTATAGATGATATTCTTGTTTACTCCCACTCAGAAGCAGAGCATGTGGATCATTTGCGGATAATACTACAGACGCTCCGGCATCATAAGTTGTATGCTAAGCTCTCCAAGTGTGAATTTTGGTTGAATTCAGTGGCTTTTATTAGACATATATTGTCAGATGAAGGTATAAGAGTTGACACTCAGAAGATTGAAGCGGTGAAAAATTGGCCAAGGCCCACGACTCCATCAGAGGTTCGCAGCTTTCTGGGGTAGCCGGCTATTATAGGAGGTTTGTAGAAGGATTTTCTACCATATCAGCACCATTAACGAAGTTGACCCAAAAGGCCATAAAGTTCCAGTCGTCCGATGCTTGTGAGCAGAGCTTCCAAGAGTTAAAAGACAAACTAACATCGACACCAGTTCTTACTTTTCCAGAGGGTCCAGAAGGCTATATTGTGTATTGTGATGCCTCGGGAACAGGTTTAGGATGCGTGCTAATGCAACACGGTAAAGTGATTGCCAATGTTTCAAGGTAATTAAGGAAACATGAGAAAAACTATCCGACACACGATTTAGAGTTGGCCGCAGTGGTTTATACACTGAAGATTTTGCGACAATACTTGTATGGTGTTCATGTAGACATTTTCACGGATCATAAAAGTTTGCGATACATATTTAAACATAAAGAGTTAAATTTGAGACAAATGAGGTGGCTTTAATTATTGAAAGATTATGACGTGGACATCTTATACATCCCGGTAAAGCTAATGTTGTAGCAGACGCGCTCAGTCGTTCATTATTCGGGTTGGTTGGACCGAGTGAAGTCGGTCACCGAAGCCGAATGGAGGCACTTGGGTCCTTTCGACGCCGCTGCACTGTCAGAATTTGATTTTTGTTGTAACGCCGGGCTCGGGTATGTGCAACGCTTCTGTTTTTGTGCTTGGTTTACTTGGATGTGGGAATCCATATCCCACCCTTTAACTTCAGTATTTCTCTCGACATTCTTGAGCAAATTTAGAATAAACCCCGCAGATTTGATAGGCCATTATCTTTGACCACTTAGGATGGCGTTTCTTCGCCTGAGCAGTGCGACCAACCTTACAAGCATGTGAAAGAAATGACTTTCTCTGTATTTTGTGACCAGGTAGCCGATCTGTGGCTGTCATTTAGCCATACATCTCCCGTTGGAGGGAATTAGCTTATTTTGTGCGACCAGGCAGTCGGTCTGTGGCAATCGTTTATTCATGCATGCCCCAAATTGAAGGATAGTACTTTTTTAGATACTTGTCATTTACATTCATGTCTATTTCTTCGTCATACATGTTTATTAGTCGTTATGCATTATCGGCGATCCGTTGGCTTACTATGAAAGGTCCTTCCCAATTTGGTGACCATTTGCCAAAGTTACGATCTTTCATCCCAGTAGGCAAAACGGTTTTCCAAACTAAGTCTCCTTCGGCAAACCTCTTAGGCTTAACATGTTTGTTGTATGCTTTAGCCATTTTACGTTTACCGGCTTTGATTTTTTCTAGGGCCATCAGTCGATCTTTATCTACCTAGTCTAACTCCATTAGCATGTCCTGTTGATAATCCTCTAAACTTAGAGAGTTCTGTTTGGCCACCCGTAAGGATTTGACATTAATTTCCAATGGCAACACTGCATCTTGGCCATAGGTTAGCCGATAAGGTGTCTTCCCGGTAGTTGTAGATTTAGAATTCCTGGTCGCCCAAACGGCTTCATCCAGAGTGAGATGCCATATTCCTGGTTTATCCTCCATGTTCTTACTAATTGTGTCCACAATAAGTTTGTTGGCTGCTTCGGTTTGCCCATTCGCCTGTGCGTAATAAGGCAAATATGTGATCATTTTGATCCCAAATTTCTCAGCAAAGGCTGCCACTTTAGAACCAGTGAACACCATCCCTTGATCAGTTGTAATCGTCTCAGGGATACCATGCCTATATATGATCTGGTGTTGGATAAACTAAATGACATCTGTCTGATGAACCCTCTTCATTGGCTTAGCCTCCACCCATTTAGTGAAGTAATCGGTAGCCACGATAATGAAATTATGGCCTTTAGTCGATTATAGGTGAATCTTTCCGATGAGGTCCATAGCCCATCCTCTGAAGGGCCAAGGTTTTACGACTAGTGCAGCAACTCGGTTGGTACCCGTTGGATTGGTCCATATCTCTGACATTCTTCGCATCCTTTTGCATACAGGAAGCAGTCAGCTGTGATAGTAGGCCAATAATAGCAGTGGCAGTAGATCAGGCACTTCATCACTGGCCCTGCTCTGTGTGATCCACATACTCCTTCATGGACCTCTCCCATAACCCTCAAGACCTCTGCTTTGGCAATGCACTTGAGTAGTACTCCATTCACGCTCCTTTTATAGAGGTCATCGTCAATGATCACATATTTCAAGACTCTTCTTTTAACCTTGAGGTCCTTGCAACTGGAGGGATATTTTAGGTAGTCAATTAGTAACTATCTCCATGAGTCAATTTGATCAACGACTAACACTTCGGCTAGCAGTTCGTTATACTCTAAAGTGAGTAGAGACTTTCTAAAGCCCGAAACTTCTTGCTCTAAGTCATTAGCCTCAACATTCATGCTTCTGGGAACATGACTTAATGTAGATGATGTGAACCTACTAAGTAACCTGCTAGCCATTTTGTAATGTGTTAACAAATTTGGATCCTTGCAGTCATATTCCCCGACCAGTTGCTTGATAACCAACTGAGAGTCTCCGCGAATATTGATGTATTTTGCTTTCATAGAGACTAGGAGTTTGAGTCCTATGATGAGAGCATCACATTCGGCTTGGTTATTTGTCAAGTCAGAATCTAACCGATAAGAGAACCTTCATGTTTATCTCTAGGATCGTTTATCGTTATCCCGACTCCAACTCCTTTTTGGGTTCTTGACCCATCAAAAGTCAGCGTCCAAGGGATGACGTCCATATATGCGGTAGAGGGGGCGCATGGGTCCTCCACATCTACACAGGGGTGGTCTGCCAAGAAATCGGCTACCTCTCGATCTTTGATGACCTGAATGGCTTATACTCGAGAGAAAATGCAGTGAGCTTGATTGCCCACTTCATTAGTGGTCCTTGCAAAACATATTTGTTCAATAAGTATCAGAAAATATCAACTTTGCACAAAACGTATATAACGTGAAGCATTAGATAATACTTGAGTTTTGTGCAAGCATAGAACAAAGACAGACAAAACTTCTCCAAAGGAGTATATCTAGTTTCAGTATCGTTGAGCATTCGACTAAGATAATAAACCGCTCTTTCAGTTCCATCATCGACCTCATGTGCTAGCAAGCAGCCGATAGATAATTCTGCAATCGAAATATACAATTTCAACGGCTTCCATGGCACGGGAGGCACTAATACGAGGGGAGTAGCTAAGGCCTTTTTAATTTGATCAAAGGCCTCTTGCTGTTCCAGACCCTATACTAGCTCCTCTGACTCTTTAAGTCTGAGCAAAGGTGAGAAGGCCTTCATCTTGCCAGCCGAGTTAGATATGAACCTCCTTAAGAAATTGATCTTTCCCAATAAGCTTTGTAAATCCTTCTTTGTCTTGGATGGTGTGGATCCCATTACTGCCTTGGCATTGTTACGATATATCTCGATGTCTTTCTTGTGTATGAAAAAGCCAAGGAAGTTGCCAGCCGATACTCCGAACATGCACTTGGCTGGATTCATTTTGAGATTATAAATCCTCATTCTTTTTAATGTTTGTTCAAGATCGGCTAAATGATCCTTGAAGTCTTTAGACTTCACTACTATATCATCGATGTAGACCTCTATAGTCTTGTCGATCAAGTTATGGAAGATGGTGTTCATTGTCCTTTGATAAGTGGCACCAATGTTTTTTTGACCAAACAACATAACTACCTTCTCATAAATTCCCAACGCTCCTGGACATCTGAAGGTGATTTTGTGAATGTCGTCCTCGGCTACCGATATCTGATTATAGCCAGAGTATCCATCTATGAAGGTCAATACACCATTAGCGGCTGCTGAGTCGACTAGCATGTCGGCTATCGACATGACGTGTCGATATTTAGAGTGGCTAGATTTAGGTTCCTGTAATCAATACATACCCGAACCTTGCCATTCTTTTTTTTGACTGGTACAACGTTTGCCAACCATTCCACATACTTAGTCGTTCTGATAAACTCGGATTTCAGTAGTCGTTCGATCTCAGCTATGATTTGAGGAATTAACTGAGGATGATACCTTCTGGGCGACTGTTTTTGAGGTTTGAACCCCTCCTTGATTGACAATCTATGTTCTACCAAAGTACGTGCCAGCCCAGGCATTTCATGATAATCCCATGCGAAACAGTTTTTATACTGCAGTAGAAGGGCTGTTATGCCTTGTTTGTCTTCTTCCTTCAGCAAACCACTAATATGTGTTAGCCGAGGTATTTCTTCAGTTTCCAAGTTGATATCTTCCAAAGGATCCTGAGACTCAAAACTAGGCATAATCCTTCTTATAGGCGATTCAAGTTCCACCACAGCTCGACTTCATCGGCTGCAAGCGTTGGTTCGATGTCGTGGTTCCCCATCTGTGGTGCCTCAACTATCCTTGCCTAAGGACTTAGGGCGGTCAGCCGATGCCACATGTCACGTATGATTTGGGTTTCCTCAACTATTTAAATCATCCAAGGTAAGCCGTGGTTCGGCTAATTGTTTTATTCCAAACCCTCGTGAGGTAAGATTACAAGATTCTCAAGATCCTTCTTCATAATGCTCTGTGACAGCTATGGGAGCCACATAGGGTGAATAGAGGACAACCTTTATGTTCTTAACCCCTGGTTAGAATGAGTTATCATCCGCTGAGACGATTTATATCTTGTATACTTCCCAAAAGATGAGCTTTTGATGCATGGTAGAAGGAAGGCATCGGCTGGTGTGAATCTAGTCCATGCCTAACAGAATGGTGTAGGACGGCTTGCCATCTATTACAAAGAAAGCAGACCTGGCCGTCTTAGGTCCTAAAGTGATTTCTGCTACTAGAATCCCCAATGCTTCAGAAGCCTCTCTCATAAAGTTAGCCATTTTCATGTTAGTTGGGATGAGATCTTCTCTGGTTTTGTTGAGGCTCTTCAAAGTAAGCAGCGATATCACATTCATCATAGCCCCACTGTCAACGAACACTCGGCTAATGGTTTTGCCACTGATGTAAGCCTTCACATAGAGGGGCTTGAGGTGTTTAACCATATCTTCGGTAGGTGCACCAAATACGGTGCTCAACGTGTCCCTAGTCGGGGTATCGGCTATTATTGCACATTCTGCGTCTTCTCGCAAACATCACCTTCTAGGCTATTTAGTGCGGAGCGGCTGGTCCAGAACTCACACGGAATTAGGCTAACCATCTCAATATCTGCCCACATCTCATCAACCAGGTCCTGGCTAAATAAATCGAGGATGTAGTCCCCTCCTTCATTCAATTTGGCTGACCAGGAGCTCATATCTTCCATTTCTTGGAGATAAATGGGGTTCGACTGGAGATCTTCTGACTGAATCCTCTGCACGATCTGTGGGACTGCCTCAGTTAGAGGCTCATCTAGGGCCACATTCTTTTGCCAGGGTTCCTCCGTCGGGTTGTCGATAGGCTATTCATCCAGCTCTGGTTGACCCGACGTCTCTTCTTCAGTCGACATTGCCCCTGAAGCAACTGAGGCGAATGCCCGCTCGATATCCTCGGCTATGGTAGACTCAGGAATCTCTTGATTTTTGGCTGCCTTGGTGTTGGAAATTAGATGCAATGTCTGTTGCATCTTATGCAAGGCCTTGGCACATTGCATCATTTTTTTTTGAGTCTTGGATGCGACTCTCGGTGGTGCCTCTTTCTTTCCGGGAGCCTGATTGATAGACCATTTCCTCTCTTTTGTGTTGGCAGCTGGTTTAATAATTCTCTAGGATCTCGTCTGGTCCTCATTTCTCACCGTGATACGTAAGGACGAAACACCCTCATTTATATTAAACTCGACCACCCTCTGTTTGTTTTTAGGGAGTGGTTCTTCATCTATTCGAGGCATGCTCGGCTATCGATTGCTTGGCATTCGTACTTGCCCCAAGACCTATGCCTGGCATCGATATGGACCCTCCTAAACCTCATGGTTTGTTCCTCAAGTTCTCATTCAATGTCCCCCGAATATTCAGGACGGCCATGAAAATTGCTCCCAGATGGCTGCCTGTCATCACGAATGTCATGTAGGCTGCCTAATCGGTTGAACACAGGGGTCTTTGTGGCCTTCTCTCATTCGGTAGTTTTCTTTGGACCCACACCCTTTTCATCGGCTGTCTCCCTTTGGTGTCCCTTGACTCATCGAGCTTAGCAAAAGATACCATAGAAATTGGTACCGCGGGAAAAGGGTCAGTATCAATGGACATTTCAGCCATACTCTTTTCGACTAGCTTAAACCTCCCCTCCTTGATGCCCTTTTGGATCGCCGTTCTGAAGACCACACAATTAGAAGTATAGTGACTGTATGAGTTATGCCACTTACATTACTTCTTATCTTTAAGTTCCTCGGCAGGCGGAATCCTATGACCATCAAACAGCTGAATCTGCTTATCTTTGAGAAGATGATCAAAGATCTGATCTGCTTTCGTGATGTCAAATGAGTAACCGACCCTGTCATCGGATGAACTCATAGTTTTGCCTTTTACACCTTTCAAGGCTGGACAAGAGTAAACCTTACCCCTAATAATCTCAGCCACCATTGCGTCTGCCGTGCAGTCGGCTGAATCTGAGTCGGACTCATCCGCTTCAATGATGGATACCAAGTGAGATCCTCGATTTCGGCGGGCTCTTTTTCGCTCCTTCTCCTATACATACTACTCTATTTTGCTAGCCTTTTTGGCTAACTGGTTCAGGTCAGAGCTAGATTGTCCCACTAACTTCTCCTTTAACCGAGGGTACATGTTGTTGATTATTATGTGGGCACACTCAGACTTGGGGAAGTGTACAATGTATTTCCCAACCTTCTTTCTAAATCTCTCAATAAAATCGGCAGCCGATTCATCGACCTGCTGCTTGAGATTCGTTAGATCAGTCACGGTAACCTGAGTTTGGGGCCAATAAAACCTATGATGGAAGCAACCCTCCATGTCATCCCAGCTCTGTATAGAATCAGGAGCCAAAGAGGAGTACCATGCGAAGGTTGTTCCCATTAAAGAGAGAGGGAATAACTGAAACTTGTGATACTCATTCTGGCTAGCCTCGCCGCATTGGGCAATAAATCTACCGATATGCTCGATAGTGGATTTGCCGTCGTCGCCAGAGAAGATGACAAACTCTGGTGTTTGGAAGCCCATCGGCAAATGTGCTATCTGATCTACCCAATCGGGGTAAGGCTTCTTATAAATATGCATGTCCAAAGGTTTCAGTTGGATGCCGAAGTACATGCACATGGGATTAGCAATAATTTTTGGGTTTATCAATTATGACACCCCTACCGATTCTCGACTAGATTCGGCTGGTAGGCGTTCTGCACTGGCGGCCTCTATTCTGCACTTTGTTGGACAGGGTTTTGAAGGTTGTAGGTGGTCTACTGGCTACTACCAATAGGTGGGGTAATTCCCCATTGCTGCTGTTGGGTATATCCATCAAAGCCTGCAACCTGAGCTCCTGGAACGGCTAACGGAGCCTGAGGATAAGGTGAAACAGTGTTCCATGGCTGCTCTCCTCGGACATCGGCCGTTCTTAAAAAATTTACGCTTCTTGGAAGATATGGATTGGGTACTGACAATGACTACTGGAATGGTGCTCCACTGTAAACAGCGTCACCACATAGTCGAGCTAAGTCATAGCCAGGGGCCATCGACTGTCGATTCGGCTGGCCAACATTGTCCGCCTGCATCGTAGGGCCATTCGTAGAAATGTACGACATAACGGGTGGCAATCCAAAGTGTCCTGGAGCTTGAACTGGTCTCTGAGCCATGTTGATCTGCCTATACTGCAGACTCGCTTGGTCAAGTGGCATATTTTGCCCCGTAGGTTCGGCGGCGACCATGCAGTATGCTGGTTGCCAGGCGATTGGGCTTGTATTCCTAGGTGCGCTATCGGCTGCGCCTGAGTGGGCACTAGCTGATGCACATGCGGCTAAGGAACAACATCGGGAGTCACGGTCTCATGCTGAATAACACCGCTCGTCAGAGGGATGACAGAACTAGCCGAACATTATCCTGAGTGCATTCGGTTGGTTTCCATCTCCCCCGCTTGCTGAACCTCATTATGTACCATCGGCTTCACAATGTCAGCCAACTATTTAGAAACTTGGTACATAATGTCGTGGATGCCCAAGTCGATCTGTTGTCTAATAAAAGACGTGGTCATTATGGTTGGACCTTCAGATTGGATAGATTCTTCCACAGCTTGGGTTTGATGGAGGAAGTGGAGGGGTATCAACCGATGTAGGCATACCCGAGGAGGATGCTTGTTCGTTGTTCCTTCTGGGAGGATTTTGTTTAGGATGTGGACTGGACTCGGGGTTCATTTTCTTATCAGACCTTAGGCGCATACGCTAAGAATGATCCTGGCCTGCAGAATCAAACTTTGCTATTAATTCACCTATAGTCCCACTGGGCGTGCCAAATTTGTTTTCTCCCCGAATTCTGATATCTGCCGTTTTATCGGCTGATGAAATCGGAAGACAAATTGATTCCTTAACTTAAGCGATTTGAGCTAGAAACGGAACTCTAATTTTCAGCAATGGGTTCCCCAACTACTTCAGAAAGCGTTAGGACGGTGGTATGAGTAAACTAAGAGGTAAAAAACATGAATATAGCTGAATACAGTCAAAGTAAAGGATAAATGAAGATAAAGATAGATAAACTTTTTAGTTGTTTGATTGATTGTGTGTTTTGTATACAAAGAATGTGTTCTATTTATAGTACAAAAAAGAAAGAAAAAACTATACAATCGTGATCCCCCATGTCAGTCATCAAGTAACCCACTAAGTTCAACGACCGACTATGGGGGAGGTGGTGCCGATTTTCTCGCCCTCTACTCCTCTTGCTTAGATAATGGCCCCTTCTTTTAGCTGTCGTTGGCCGTTATCGCTTATAGGGGGTCCGGAAATCCTTTTGACTTGGTCGTTGAGGCGTCTGCATCTGAGTGGGTCCCAGTCGTACCTCTAACTGACAACTTCGGCTAAGATGCTTTTGTTGCCGATGAAGTTCTTATAGTCGAGGGCTAGGAATAAATTCGGCTCTGGAACAGTTTGACTGTCACTGAACTCGGCTAAACACTTAAATTATTTTTGAGTGTTAACAGTTATTTTAGAATTTACAATTTTCAAAGAGGCCTATACGTTTAAAGATTCCAAGTTACAGGACAAATAAATTACATCACTTTGCAGTTTGTTAAAAAGGGAAAAAATTCAAAAGATATGCAGATTATATTTGAGTTCTTTCTCCATCTGGAAAATCATTTTTTTGGTTAGATATATCGAGTTGCAGATTATGAAACTTTATATTTTCAAGAGAAGTGCATGGTAGTGATGACATAATTCAGTAGCTTTTGAGCAGTTCAGATTATTCGGGCTACTTCACGGACTTATTGCCATGTCAATAAAAAAAAAATACACGTTGTTCCAATTGACAATGACAGAATCAAGTAATATTTTGCATTAATGATGTTACTTATTATGGTTAATTTTTTACATTATTACATCAGCCTTAAGAATTTCACCACACCTTTCCATTTAATCTTATTAACTTAACAAATCACAAACGGATGTTACAGAATAATTAGTAACAGGACAAATCCCTGATCCTCCGCATAATCTTAATTAGTCCAAATCATGACACTAATCTTACACAAATATTTTAAACACTCAAATATTCAGTCATTATTGCAATGAATTAATGAGACCACAACCAAGGAAGAGGAAAAATTATTTAAATACTACAGAAACCAAACACAGCAGCAAGTGCATACATTACACTCCATTAAACTACATAGTCATCATCTGTCAGAGTGTTTGATCCGGGTTGGTTAATATAATGTTTATTTCTATTGAATCTGAATAATATTCTTTTCCTCAAATATCTCCTTTATTTGAATTTGTCAAATACTTATAAAGGATTACTACTGGATAAAATTACATCCCGATGCAATAAACTCCACTATGCGCGGAATCGGGGAAGGGAGTATTAATACAATAGATATAAAGTTTAAAGATGATGCACATCAAATACGTTCAGATAATGGTGCAGGTAAATCATTCATGGCAACTTCAATGATTTTATTACTTTGTTTGCTATACAAATAACATAACATTCATCAATTGTTATAGATGCAACTAAAGAGACAAAAGTATCAATAGAGGATCAGTATGCAAAATTTCTACAAATGTGAATTGAATATTTGAAAAATGAAACGACTGAAATCCGAAACATTTAGAGGAGAACCGGATCAATCTGACAAAAAATGATAGAACGTGTTGATGTATTTGTTTAGGACCTACTGCCAAATGCCCATTTTGTGCAATAAAAATTGATCCCAAATTGTGTAAGGGAACATATTTAGGCTTCTTCATTAAGTATGTACAATACCTCATAAAACAAATGTTTTGCTAAATTACATTTTCATTCATCATTTAGAAACAATCTTGATAATAATAATAAAAAACAATTAACAATCTTATGGTTGTAGAATAGAGTCAATATAACATTATTATAACCGCGCGAAGCGCAGTCAAGTTCCCTAAAAAATAACATGTAATCATTCATAAAAACAAAATTAGTAACCTGAAAACAAGGTAGGTTACCTGTTTCAACAGGGATAGCCTATATAAGTTCAATCACTACTAAAAATGAGTTTCCAGCTATTTAATTTGGTTTCCTTATCATATAATTCATGGAGTTACTAAGATAAAGTCATTATTATTGTTAAGAGTCCCACATAGGATATGGAATGAGAACATGAACTCCTTATATGGACTTGGACAATCCTCACCCTTCAAGCTAGCTTTTGGGGTTGAGTTAGACCTATGATCCATTCTTTACATGGTATCAGAGCTAGCCCCATTCTAATTTTATGTTCACCGATGTTGGGTCCCTAAATTATGCCATCCACGCTCCAATTAACGGGGTCTGGGCATGCGGGAGAGTGTTAAGAGTCTCACATCGGAAATGAAATGGTAATATGAACTTGGACAATACTCACCCCATATCCGATGTGGAAATCTTAACACTCCCCGCATGCACAGACCTTGTTAACTGGAGTGTGAATAACATAATTTGGGGCCCAACATCGGTGAACAAAGAATTGGAATGGACCTCGCTCTAATACCATGTAAAAAATGGATCTTGGGCTTAACTCAACTCCAAAAGCTAAATTTTTGGTGAGGATTGTCCAAATCCATATAAGAAGTTCATGTTTCCATTCCATATCCGATGTGAGACTCTTAACAATTATTAATATAGAAAAATAATTTTTTAAATAGTTATGTAAGAAAAGGTACATGATATTATGCTAAGAAATAATATCTCATACTTAATACGTAAGGAACCAAATACACACACATATATATATATTTCATACATTCAACCCCTCCCCCTTCTAAAAATATTAAAAGAACAAAAGCAAAACTATCTCATGTCGAATAGTTCAACGGTAAAATTTAGGGGTGAGCACGGGTACAGGGTACCCAGATACCCGACCGGAACCGACACTAACGGGTAGGTTCCGGGTAGATATATTATAATAACGGGTAGGGTCCGGGTAGTAAAATTAGGAACCGATCAATGTCGGGTCCGGTTCCGGTTCCGGCAAATAGAGACAGGGTACCCGGACCCGGAACCGATACCCGGAACCTATAAAATATTAAATATTTTTACTTTTTTTAGAAATATTTGGACCACTTTTAACTTTCTCCAAAATTATTTGTTGCACGCCTACACATTGATTTTCCCCATTCCAAGACGTAAATATTTTAGCCTTTTCACCCCTTTATTCTAGAATGTTCTTTGTGCCCTAAGAGAAAACACACAAAACTCTCTCAATAACAATGGCGTTTTAGCTACACTACCGAGCTTCATCGTCGTCGTTGTTGAAGCCTTCTCTCAGGTACTTTCATCGTTGTCGTCATTGAAGCTTCACCTTTGCCTCTTTCTCTCCCTTGGTTGTGTTCACGTCATTCCTAAAATGCATATGGGTTCATATCTAACTCTTCAATTTCTTTTTAATAGTATATGCTTCTGTTCTATTTCAGGCGATACTCATCTTCAATTTGTATTACTTTTTTATTTGAAATGTAAATCTATTTTTAAAATTTGTGTATATTTTTGTAGTTGTGAAGATGAAATGTAGGGATTTACTAGTATAATAAAGCTTTTCTTTTGTATCGAAGAGCTTATGAACACGAAAATAAGTTTAATTAAGATATTTTCAAATTTATTTTGAAATCAACACGTTCAATTAATTGAGTGTCAAATTTAGCTTGCAATTTTAGGTTTTGGTTACAGAATTAGCTTTTCTACAATGAATAAGTTTTCTAAAACTTCTTATAAGGATACTAAAAACTTTGATTGCAGGCAAAAAAACTACTTGATGAAATTATTTTAGAACTTTTTTTTATTCTCATAGGGTTAAAAATTATTGCTTAATTTATGTTTTTTATTTACAGGGTACCCGGGAACCTACCCGGACCCGCAGGGTCCGGGTAGGTTCCGGGTAATGATTGCTACGGGTAGGTTCCGGGTAGTAAATTTAGGAACCGATCTTTTACCGGGTAGGGTCCGGGTAGTTAAAAAATGTTAGGGTACCCGGACCCGCTCACCCCGAGTAAAATTGACACATTTTTGCTTGTTTTGGACCATTTTTGAGCAAAAGAAGTAACGACAAGGGCGTTTTTGAGCCAAAAATATAACGGATGATAAAATTAACCTATTTCGAATAGTTTAGGGATTATCTTTGCCCTTTTCCCTTGAATCTATCAATATTTTGGTGAAAACCCTTATTATTTTTGGGTGTGTTCGGTATGGAGGAAAATATTTTCTATGAATGTTTTTTTCCTGAAAAATGAGTTCTTGAAAAACAAGTGAACTTCTTACTTATTTTCTCATGTTCGTTTGGTTAGTGAAAAATAAATTAATTTTTTACTTATTTCTCATGTTCGGTTGGTTACTAAAAAAACATTTTTCAAAAAATACTCATTCAAGCCACCCAACCCCACCACACACAGCCACCCAACCACCACACACACCCATTAAACCACCACTCGAATGCACTTCCTCTTAAAACCCTTACCCCACACCACCACACCCACCCAACCCCACACCACCACACACCAACCATCCACCCAACCCCCTCCGCCCTTTCAATTTTTTATTTCATATATTTTATTTTATTTATATAAAATAATAATAAAAAATGAGAATTTTTTTACTTACCAAGGTAGAGGTAAGGTATGCGTACACTCTAACCTCCCCAGACCCCACGTTGTGGGATTTCACTGGGTATGTTGTTGTTGAGAAATTTTTCTTACCTCCACCCCCGCCCCTTCTCCCAACCAAACCACAACCCACCCACACAAAAAAATTCATTTTTTATAAAATTTTATAAAAGTGAAATAAAATCTATGAACTAGAAAATTTGGCAGGGGGTAGGGGTGCGAGACGGGGGCGGCAGGGGAGGGGTGTTTTGGTGGGTGGTGTAGAAAATAAAAATATAATTTAAAAACTCATTTTAAAAAGAAAGTTAGATTGTTTTGGAGGGGGTGATGGGGTCGTTGGGGGAGGAGGGGTGTAGAAAACCAAAAATAAAATTGGGAGGGAGGGGGGTGAAGGGGTTGTAGAAAATCTAAAAATTTAAACTCTTTAAAATAACAAAAAAAAATTGGGGGTGGGGGTAGAGGGTGTGGGGGTGATAGGGGAGGGAAATAAAATTTAGCGAAAAATAAATTTTGGTGGGGAGGGAGGTGGTGGATGGGGGAAGGGTCGGGTGGGGTTCACAAGGGGGGGGGGAGTGGAGGGAAGTGGTGTAGAAATTTGGGGGATGGGGGTGGGGGTTCATAGGGTGGTGGGAGTGGTTGGGGTTTGGTGGGTTGGATGGGTGGTGGGTTTGTTGGGTGGTGGTAGGATAGTTGGTTGATTGCCACCTGCGAGACTTGTTTTTCCTATGTTCATTAAAAAAGTCATTTTCCTCATTTTTAAGAAATTTGTTAACATGAAAAAATTGGAAACATACCAAACACACCCTTTGTGATGAATCCGAAAAATATAGTATATAAGTTTGTGCATTGAAATATTAAAACCATTTCATGTTGTTCAAGTTTTTGTGTTGTACATAATGATAATTCAAATAATAATTAAAAAAATATAAAAGAAATAAGTATGGACATACAACGACGGAGAGCCAACAGAGAAAACAAAATCACACAAAACATTAAAAGTGACTGAAGGGAGAATTTTGTAGAGGCCATTAATATATATGGTTTTAGTGCTCAAAAGTCAAGATAGTAAGAAATACTTATGAATTCTACCAAATTTATAGCTCTATGAATGTACTTGATTTTGGTAACTAACACAAAGTAATGATTAATTTACCAAATTTATTTTCTAATTTTCATAATCCAGGGACACTAACATTGAAAATCTCAACAACTTACCTTTTTCATGTTTTGAATGAACATCCCTCGTTATGGTAACTAGATTCAACGCGTACAATAGAAGATATTAGCTTACTTTCTGTAAAATTGTAAACATAAAATTGCAAATGTTTCAACACACTTAATCTTCCCGTTAACCCTCAAAAATAATTTAAGTGTTTAGCCGAATTCACTGACAACCGAACTATTCCGAAGCCGAATTTACTCCTAGCCCTCGATTACAAAAACTTCATCGTCTACTAAGGCATCTTAGCCAAAGTTGTTGGTTAGAGGTACGACTGGGACCCACTAAGATGCAGACGCCTTAATGACCAAGCCAAAAGGGTTTCCGGACCCCCAAAAGCGGTAACGGCCAACAACAGCCAAAAGAAAAGGGTCATTATCCGAACAAGAGGAGTAGAGGGCAAGAAAATCGGCACCACCTCTTTCATACTCAGCCGTTGAGCTTAGTGGGTTACTTGATGGCTGACGGGGGGGGGGGGGCACATTTGTATAGTTTTTCTTTCTTTTTGTACTATAAATACTCATTCTTTGTATATACGACACACATAATCAATCAAACAGATCAAATTTTATCCCTTACTTTTATCCTTTACTTTACTCGACTGTATTCATGTTTCTTACCTCTTAGTTTACTCATTACCACCGTCCTAACGCTTTCTGGAGTAGTTGGGAAACTCATTGCTGGAGATTAGAGTTTCGTTTCCAGCCCAAATCGCCTAAGTTAAGAAATCAATTTATCTCCCGATTTCATCAGCCGATACAACGACAGATAGCGGAATTGGAGTTGAGAACAAATTTGGCACGCCCACGCCCAGTGGAACCATAGGTGAATTAATTGCAAAGTTTGAGAATGCTTCTAACAAATCATGTAGTTATTTTCCTCATTCGGTCAATTTCGAAAAATTGCATCACTATCATTTGTGAAAACTTGAGTAGCCCTAAGCAACAAGTACAATGCCCACATTCTTTATCCATAATTAAGTGTAACCACTGGTAACTCCTTAAGTAATACATCTTCACACTTGTCCAACGCTAGATCCATCCTCATTAGCTGATCCTTGTACATCCCGGTAGTCTACAACATAGTCAAAATATCTACCAATCCATCTCCCATTAGCATCCATTTCATACACAGAGAAGTCTTTTCCGATGATATCTTAGTGAATTTATCCCACTTATTCTGGGGTCATTACCCAATTACGTAGAGAATTCACATTCCACTCATCCTTACTCCACCACCGCAATGCCATCCTGTCGAACTCCACTTAGCCTTTCATACTCCCATGAATTAACAAACTTAGCACACTCCGTTCTCCTATCAAATGAATACTTTACCACTTTAACATTTTGTCACCATGCTTGAACCATTCGAATTCTCTTCAGTAAAATTCAATTCTGTAAGATGGAAATAAAATTCCTTATACGAACCTTGTAACAAGTTCTACCACCTTTGATCTCATTACCAAGGATCACCTTTTACGTCATTGTCTTTTATCAAATTCTCTTCACAGCATTACCATGGTCTCTGTCCTCTCAAGTCTAAGCTTGTCTTAAAGATGCCAACATATGAACTCTTCCGTTACTGAATTGTTTACTTGTCGTTGATACATCCGCGTAATAAGATTGTCGAAATAAATCTGGATGACATTAAAGTATTCCCACATCGATAATACCTCAAGTAAAACATTCTTGATATATCAAACCTCCTCAAGTGCAGTCCTCAAAGTCGTAACGCTTATTACTTAGTTACTTCGTTAACCATACATATTCAAATATTAAACTCTTTTCCCATCACATGTTATACCATAAATGCACCTCTTCAACTTTGAGTAACTAATTGTTGAAGATATGGAGATCATGCAGTCCTTCGTACCATAACTCCTATTTCCTATGGATATCACTGAACAAATGTATGAATCACAACTCGCTCAATTGAGTCTTCAAATAATAGTTCCAATCTGAACTCAATCTTGCGTCCTTATCACGATGACATATCTCATACCATACTACGCGATGTCACATCCAACCGCTCGTGGGAAAATCCAAGAATGTGTCCTCAACGTTGGTGAGAGATTGAAATGAAAAAGTTTACACCATAGACCTAATCACATACACACAATAAGAAATGAAAGAATGAAAGTTTCCTAAATATTCTATATCCTCTTGAAGATAGATATGGAGCTCTTCATACCGATTCACAAAACTCTACTAGACATCGCTCTTGTACTCATGAGACCAATGAACATAGTGCTCTGATATCAATTTGTCATGACCTAAAATCTCATTGTGCCGTGAGGGAACCTACCTTCCCGTAAGCGAACCACTAACATCAAATCATCAATAATATAAAGCAAATACGAAAATATTACGGAAAATAATATAAGTATTATTAAGTCTTAGAAATTGATAAATCTGGTTATTATGAGTATAGAGCTACTAATTGGAATACAAGTTTAAAATGATATACAAATCATTGTTCGAAATATAAAGGACAAAAAGGTAAAAATAATACAAGGGAGAGTTCCAATACCGAAATAGTGTCTGCGGCTCACCCTGGACTCCCTAGAAAGATCTCCAAGCACCGCATCTAAGCTACTCCGCTGACATCCAGATCAGTACCTGCACATAGAGTTCAACAAGTGTAGAGTGAATACGGGAAGCACATGTACCCAACATCATCATTGACTGACCCTAACTTTAGCGGTGGCGAGGTTGGTACTCCCAATACTTCTCTTCTTGCTTGGTTAGTCAAATTATACATTTTATAAGCATTACAACCATCTAACTAAGGATTCCACAACAGACCAAATGATAAAGTACATTACTTTTCAAAGATCATTCTAAAGTCTTCTAACTTTACCTCAATTAGGATAAGTTTGGCGATAAGGTATCAACCTATACCCAATCGGGCATCTAAATCTTCAAAATTACATCTTTTATTCAAATAAACAAGTTTAACATTAAAAGTTTAATTTTTTAATTCTTATACTAAGTAACACGTAAAGATCTCATCTCTATATCGTTATTAACAATCCAAGTCACAAAGATCCCATCTTTATTAGCATTTCTAGCAATCAAGGTCATAAAGACCCATCCTTACATAATTATCATACCGTCTCATATTTCCGTCTTACATCAAGGATAAGATACAAAGTGCCGATATTTCTCCACTTAAAAGTCAGATAATCATAAAGTCTACTAGAAATCAATACAGAGTACACACAACATCATATAGATATCAGGAATATGAACAAAAGCAATGCATATGATATGCATGTATATATGCAATGACCATATGTACCTGGTATATACACGTTGTTGTAGTAGCTTTCACGTAACCCATGGGGGACTCATGAGGTCCATATACTCATCTGATCCCATCGGATCACAACTCTGTGGTTATGTTGTCATTTACCAATCATCACTCTCGTGTCATGTACCATATTTAGATAACCGGCTTCCCAAACCTCTTTCCACGGTATGTCAACAATTCAAATTTCAATATAATATGTATGGATGATATGAATATGAGTACACAGTGCAATTAGAATAAGCAATGCAATCAATGTTATAAATTCCTTTTCAAGTATTTAGATGAGATGTAGAGTGATGAATATAAGACTAGTCAAATGAATAATAGAATATCAAACATGGACACTAGCCTAGATAATCAGAAATTATACCAATCCTAAGTGTATTTATTCACCACGCTCATGGCCCAAAGTCTAAACACATAATCTACGTGATGCATATCATACTAAGTTCATTAAATTACCCAAGTTAAGTTCACCGGTACCCATAAACGTGCTCGTCACCTCACTAGTACGGGACCTCCAATTTCCCATTACTCCCCCTAGTTATTGAACCAGCACATAAACACTATATAAGTTCTAGTAAGTCTCAACTTTTCTTATATTTGAAGTCCCATAGCTCACGAAAGCTCTTCAACTCGATTCGCGCAAAGAGTAGGCCTCTTAAAGACTCCACCATGTTCAAACTCATCGAACAAGTTTAACCTAGTAAAAATAGTAATATATGGAGTTAGATGAGTCCAGTGATACCCATATTACTATACTTTATTTTGAAACTAAAAAATGGACCCAAAAAGCCAATCTCGAGCTCCGAAGGTTAAAATTGTAATTTTACTATAAAATCGAGTTACCCATAGCCCATAGGTAATAAATCTATAAAATAAACTAATTTCATCTATGCATTGATCCTCAAATCAAAGGTTTATGATTTCGCTCAAAAACCCCAATTTTCCAAAACTAAACACGGATAAAATCGATAACCAACTAAATTATACTTGAATTAA
The DNA here is from genome assembly GCA_029783415.1 of Anisodus acutangulus. NCBI lineage: Eukaryota > Viridiplantae > Streptophyta > Magnoliopsida > Solanales > Solanaceae > Anisodus > Anisodus acutangulus. Next base: position 33,458,476 of record CM056498.1, on the reverse strand, counting down.
TGTCAATATAAAGGTTGGATACTTACCCTCTTGTTGAGACGAGAACAACACCGTGAAAACCACCCCAATCAAAGCTCTAGAACTCAAGTTATGCTCAAAATACTAGTGATTTTCGCTTCCGCGGGTCCGCACCCGCATCCGCTACAACAACCACACTAGAACAACAATAATTGTCCGTGCTAAAATGAACATAACTCCATCATACGATATCGAAAGTCAACGATTCAAGTTGCTACGGATCACAAATTTTGATACGTGTCTATTCCGATAATCAAAACTCAATTCCAACACAAAATGAATATAATGGTATGCCAAAACAACTCAAACACCTAAACTTGACCAAACGAAGTCCAAATTCAATTCTAAAAGTTCCTACAAGTTACAAATGATCATACGAAGCTGCTCGAACTCTCAAAACATCCAAATGGATCTGTCTTGATCTGATGTTGACCGTGGTCAACTGCAAACCATCTCAAAAGCTAGTTTCTCAACCAACCACAATAATCACATTCGAACCTCTTGAGAATAGAACCAATGATTCGACTAAGTCATAAATCACATTTCGGACCTAACAAAATCGATAAAACTTTTAAAAATACGCATTTATCCAAAAATCAACTTTTGGTCAAACTTCTTTCTTTCTTTAACTTAAAAGCTTCCATCTTTACTAAAATTGATCTGAAACCTGATTGCCTCGTGAACTGTGCCACTCGTTCCCGCATATCATAAACACTGAATTAAAGTCATGGAAAGGGTATTCTTGAAAAAACAAGTCCAAAATTTTAAAATGAGCAAATGAGTCATTATATCGCCGTTCCTCCATTGGTCATTACTATATGGCAATGTCTGATAGAATGTGTATGCCTGTTCATGGAAAGGTACTTTGCATTCATGGATTTGATTCATTCATACACATTTTATTCATGAGAATTATACTTGATTTGGAATTGTTAACGTGATAAGGTGAATTCATATTGGCTATACTACCATGATTTTGAGTTGATTTAGGTGATGAACCATATATGTGATTGAAATGAATTACGTGATATATCAAATTATGTAGATAGGATTATGTGTGTAAACTTGATATTTATATATGTTTCATGTATTCTATCGTTGTCGGCATATGATGCTTACAGGGGTACATTATGTACTCATACTACATTTGGTGCATTCTTGTAGATGTACATACAACACCGTTGACCAGTATCGAGCCACGTGGTTGAGTCCGAGCTTGGTAGACTTGAGTATTCGGGGTGAGACTGCACATCCTCAACATCATCAGCATGCCCTGGATGCTTCTTTATTATCCCATGTATTTACTTGCATTTATGAGACAATTTCATATATTTCTTTCATCTCGTTTTAGTGGCTCTTGTACTAACCAGACTAGATCAATAGGAATGTAATAAGTAGATATTTCATATTTGGTTACCCAATTATTATTATTATTGAGATAGTTTAATTAATCATTTCTTCTGTTTTTGTTTATTTATTGAATATGTTGTTGAGTTTAGGGAAGTGGTTCGCCTAATGAGGGGGAAAGTGTAGGTGCCACCACAAATGTCCAAAAGGGGTAGTGACAACGAGCCTAATCCAATTTGAATGACTTTAAATTTATATTGAGGTTCACACGTGTAGACATATATTTATTTCTTTATGTATTTATATTTCGGTTCTAATACGTATTTTGTATGTGATGATTATTCTCCTTTAGATTTTTTGGCATCACTTAATCAACTTATCAAAAATCGTACCTAAAAATGTTATTTGTTTTTTTGAAGGGTGATTGTTAATTATATTAAGTAATAATTTCTATTACTTTAAAAAATTCAAAATTTTCAAGAACATAAATTTTGTGCTAAACTTTCTGCAATTTTATGTTTTAAATTTTATAGAAAGTAAGCTAATATATTTCCATAATGAGGGATGTTCATGTAAAAGATGAAAAAGGCAAGCAGTTGGGATTTTCAATGTTAGTGTCCCTAGATTATGAAAATTAGGAAATAAAACTTGGTAAATAAATCATTAGTTTGTGTTGGTCACCAAAATGAAGTACTTGCACAGGGCTATATATTTGAGAGAATTCTTAAGTATTTCTCACTATCTATTGACTTTTGAGTACTAAAACCATATATATTCAATGGCCTCCACAAAATTTTTCCTTCAGTCAGTTTTGTTGCTTTGCGTGATTTTATTTTCTCTGTTGGCTCTCCATCATTGTATGTCCTTAATTATTTTTTATATTTATTATGTTATAATTATTGTTTGAATGATCATTATGTACAACACAAAAAATTGACAACATGAAATAGTTTTAATTTTTCAATGCAAAATATACTATATCTTTGGATTCACCACTAAAAACGGGATTTCCACAAAAAAGATGACATTTTCAAGGGAAAAGGGTAAAACCAATATCCGTAAACTATTCGAAAGAGGTTAATTTCACCTTTCGTTATGTTTTTACTCAAATGCCCTCCAACTTCCAAAATAAAGAAAATGTGCCAATTTTATCCTTGAATTATTAGTAATGAAGCAGCTTTTCTCTCGTCAAGGCAAAAATTGGCTTATTTTCTCTTATTTTAGAGCAACCGTTTTTGAGCTATTTGAATAGTTGGAGGCTATTTTTAGTAAAAAACGTAACTGTGAGGGCATTATTTAGCTAAAAATATAATGAAGGGTAAAATTGACGTATTTCAAATAGTTCATAGGCATTTTGGCCTATTTCCCTAGTTTCAATGAAAAGTTTGTGAAAACTACTTTCGATGATCAAATTTTAAAAAGAAATTCAGTTGAAAACTTATTTTTTAGTAGTTGAGTTAACTTATATAGGCTATTCTTTTTTAAATAGGTAACTTGCCTTATTTTTTCAGGTTACTAATTTCATTATTACATGTTATATTTTAGGTATCTATAGTATAAGAACTTCTTTTACGCACTGTTAGCATATAAAACTTAATTTACTAATCAATATGCATTCTTATTTCACGACATGTAGGTGCTGAAGGTACAAGAGTTAAAGCAGAAGATGCACACTATAGTTGCAAACAAGATCCAAAAGAACCCAGCTTGTGGTGCTGTCCCGTAGATAAAGACTGTTATGATTCTCAAAAAATATGTAATGATCATTGTTACCCATGATAGACTTTCAAGAACAATACTGTTGATTTACGAAAGCATTCTATTTTTTCTCAATTAGTACTCGTGAGTTTGTGTTGCTAGATATATCTATATCATATTTATCTTACCTCTTATGTCTATTTGACATTGAATATTTATACATTGTTTCTCTCCGACGCAAAATCTTATCCATTTGCAATAAAATTATGGGTTAAATACTTTTCAAAACAAATGAGAGCCTTAGAGTAACTGTTAAAGTTACTTCCATGTGACCAGAGATCATGAGTTCAAGCCGTAGAAATAGTTTCTTGCAGAAATGCAAAGTAAGGTTATATACAATAGACTCTTGTGGTCCGGTCCTTGCCCAAACCCCGCGCATAGCGGGAGCTTAGTGCACTGGAATGCCCTTTTTTTGTAAATACTTTCCAAAACAACGAAATGAGTACCAATTTTCTGCAACATTTATGCCTTATCGACGATATTTTCATCGTTGGAACCAAACAAGCATATATGTAAACATTAGGGGAATGTGTTTTTAGCCACCATTTGAAAAGTAATAGAAAAATAGCCATATTTTAATGCATAAATAAAATTTGCATAAAATATCCCTACTTAAAACACAAAATTACTTATAAATGTTTGAACTTATAAACCCCGTGAATATATTGTACCTTGAATTCCACTTGTCAATCATTCAAATGCCAATATCATTTCTTGGAGTTTGTTTCGTGTTTAGTTGGAGTAACTTTGTCCAAAATATAATTCGTGTCAAAAAATTTGTTAAATATTAATAATATCCTTTATGGATTAAAAGTGCCTATATATATATATGTATATGTTGGGTATTTTTGCTCTATGGTACTTTATAAAGCAGTACGGGAAGTATATAACTATTACAAGTATTCGAAAGGATAACCAAAGATTCAATAATTCAACTAGTAATATGAAAATTACAATATAACCACAAAACTGAAATTACAATTTTGTTGAAGACGGAAAAATGGAAACTGGTTTTGCTGAGTCGAGTGTGGCCACTCTGTCCTTAAGACAATATTGCCCCGTATGTATCCTTTATACGTCCTGGACAATTTGTCTCCCAAGATAAAACAACAATGGAACACTTGAGCAAAGGAAACTCAAGAGCTACCGTGAAGAATATTGAGTAACGAAATGATGCCTTGGAAGGTGTAGGAAGAAACTGTTTTGCTTGTGTATTTTTCTGTATTTTCGTGTATCATATATGTATGTTCTTAGTGCTCAACAATGGTGTAAGGGGGTGTTTATATAGGTGATGGAGGGGCTGAAAAACTGCCTCCATAATAGCCAAATAATGGCCATTATGGAGGTAGTAAAGTCACCAACATAAATGGTGAAAGACCAACGGATTTGGCCATTATAGGAGGAGTAATTCAGCCAAAATAAATGGCTGAATTGAGTGCTTGGCGTTTCTGCTTTTGACTGTCCAAATTCTGACGTTCTGGAAACTTCAGGGACCAAACTGTACATATGAAAGAATTCTGGTCCGAACTTGAAACTTCAGGGACCAAACTGTACATCTTGAAACTTCAGGGATCACGACCCGTGACCCGTGACTCGGAACCGGAACCGGACCGGACGGGCGGGCGGCGGCGGCGCGCGTGTGGTCTTTCCTTGAACCGAAGCACATCTAGGTCCTCCCTCCTTTAAACACATGGGATACCCCTTGGGGTCCCAAACCCCAAACCAATTTCGAGTCTTATATACACAACAATTCTTTCTTCCTCTACCGATGAGGGAGAATTGAACACAATACCACACTTTCCATGCTTCAAACACCTTACTTCGTGGACCAATATCTCTTTCATTTCTCAATGAAATTTGACGATTCTTGGCCCTACGGTTATCTACGTACTTAGTAGATCATGCATATGTGAAGAACCGGATTCTCCAACATACGTAACACTAGTGTTTAAGCCGTTAAAGTTGGTCGGTCGCAACTCCCGCCAAAGGCTAATTTCCAACAGTATATATATATATATATATATATATATATATATATATATTACATGTGTGAAATCATTTATCAGTTATAAGTCTAGAAGTGACTTTGGATACCTATAAATACCCCTTTGTGATGATGTTTTGTAAGAGTGGAGTTATTAAAATAATATGAAATAAGCTTAACGTCTCTCTCCCTTTTTCATCCTCTTTGTGCGCTGTGATATTATCAAGGGTTCAACTTGTATTTCCAATAAGTGGTATTAGAGCATTGGTTAGATCTTAGAAGGTGTAAAGGTGAAGATTTTTTACAATCTCCATTGAAAATGTGTCTCCGGATTTGCGGACCTATTGAGAGGTCGGCTATTTGTAAAGAGAAGTGAATCCCTCCGGGTTTATGAAGAAAGAGTAACCCATCGAGAAGCTGTGAGTCTTGAAAGACCCCACAAGATAATAAAGAAGACGAGAGAAATCATTGTGCACATTGCATTGCATATCCATAAGTTTGTGTTTGCAAAAGCCAAAGTTGGAAGAAAATAGAGACTGAATTGACTGACTGTTCAGTTTAATCCAATTTTGAAGGAATTGCTAGAAAAGTTAGAATTATAACCAGCTATTTGTAAATGTGAAAAGTTATGCCCAGATCATCAACCCAGCTCTTTGTAACGATTATCGTTGAAGATAAAGTTGGAAGGTAATACAAAGAGAATGCTAAAAATGAAGAAGAAATCATGAAGAATGATGAAGAATGTCAAAATGAAAATTCAAAATTAACAAAGAGTGTTGAAAATATAATTTTTAATATTATAAGTTCATGCACCTTGTTGTTATCCATGTGCATGACTTTTAGGATATCTATGTTATAAGATGCAGTCTTTGTATTATCTAGGTATACTGTTATGAATTCAAGGAGGCAAGTTCATAGTATGTGTGTGAAATCATTTATTAGGTATAAGTTTATAAGTGACTTTGGATACCTATAAATACTCCCTTTGTGATGATATTATGTAAGAGTGGAGTTATTAAAATGATATGAAATGAGCTTAACGTCTCTCTCCCTCTTTCATCCTCTTTGTGCGCTGTGATATTATCAAGGGTCTGCCTTATATTTCCAACAATATAATAGTAAATGCATATGAGTTTATTTACAAATAGCTTATTGAACGGTTAAAGTCAAGAGAGTCATCAAATGAAAAAGAATAACTATTACTATGCCTCAATTCCGAGCAAGTTGGGGTCGACTATGTATATCATTGTATATGTCGGTCCATTTAAACTGACCTCATCCAAAATCAAAGAAGACTAGTTTCTTTGATTTTGAGAAACCAATTTTTAAAATTTCTTTCACTTTTAAAGAAGAAATAGACAATCACTATAATGGTGATATTGCATGACGTCACGCTTCAATCATGTTAATTTGTAGGTTTTGATGCTTTCTGGATTGCTGATGAATTTGCACTTTGGATTTTAAATAATGAAATAGAAACTACAACTAAATGTAAAAGAGAGTTTAACAATATATTTTTTGGTGAAACTTGGATATCTCACACTCATAAAATGATAGAATATGAAGACTAAAATGGAAAAGAACAGGGAAAAAGGAGGCGAAGATATGCTAGGGTAATTGTTAATCTTTTGTCATGGCACTAGGTTCTATCCAATGTGCTTAGATATAGACCTAGATAAAGAGAGTGACAGCGCGAAGGATACACTAGGCTGGTGTTAGGAGGTTTTAAATATGTTTGTCTAATTGTAGTGACCAATGTACCTTTAGTGACCCCAAAAAACCTGTCCTAGGAAAAGAATATCCATCTAAAAAGTCCATTTACAGTCGTGTTCATCATCCGAAAGATGTACCCCCAAGTAAGTGTTATACCCCGTAATTTCGCGTTCCATCGCGTTGTCCATTGATAACTATATCCCAGGAAGAGGTGAGACCTTATGAAAGGATAATAACGGTTCATAACTTGTTTATGGAAGTTTCGGAGCATATCAAAGCTAAACGGATCAAAGAAAGTATGTTTCGATGAAATCAGGAATAGTAGTAGTTTGATGGGATAGTTGACGGACCATCAAAGGAATTGACGGACCGTCAAAATGCCAAGGTGAACCATTAAAGTTTCTTAGATTTTCTGATCTCAAAAGGCAGATTGACGGACCATCGACTGTTTGACAGACCGTCAAATTGCGATGGTGGAAAATTTCAGTCGGGTGTAAAATGGGTTATATCGCAAATTATGCCAATTTCCCTCAAATCAGACCTATAGCACCTCCCGGATCCTCTATAAGGAATCCTTAACACCCAAGATCAATCCCATGGTAAATCACATAAGATTAACGTGATAATCCCCGCATAAATCATTGAAACTATTTTCTCTGAATTGATTTGGTTTTGGAAAACCCTTGCTATTAGAATAACTTGTTGTTTTGAGAAGTCTTTGAAGCATCAAGGTAAATATTCACCCTCTTCTATCTATATTTGTGATTAATTGATAATTTGGAGTAAGTTGTGAATGATTTTTCGTGATCGAAACTCGTACATCTATGAAATCATTATATTTAGGCTTGTGTGCTATTTTGATCAAGTTACGAATTGGAATTGATTAGTATATTGATCGTTGGTGTTGTAAACCTAAGAAAGTATGTTTTGGAGAATCGTGGGATCAAATTACATAATTACCCTTTGTTAACAAGTCTAAGAATATTTGGTGTTTAAGGTTATCAATAAGATACCTAAATGAAGTTTCTTATTTGGATATGGATTCAATATTGATATCGACCCTTTGTTGTTATAGACAGCCATCTGTAAGGGATACGAGGGCTTATAGGATGACTTGTAGATTTATGTATAAGGTATGTAAGGCTACCCCTTTTCTTCAAAAGCATGAAATTTAAAGTGTAATTGTTTTTGAAAAGAAATGTTGAGAATTTCACTCTATTGGCTATCAAAGTCTCTTGTTAAGAAGTGTGCATTGTTTATTCATATTCTTATGATCCTTGTTGTTGTTTACTGGTCTCATCATAAGTCTTCAATAAGAAATATTCTAAGGAGGCAACCGTCGAGTCGACCACAAGTCGTGTCAAGACAAAGTCAAAGACTTTATGAGTGTCAAGAGAGGCCAAAGAGCAGTTGTTATCATAGTCTGTTGTCCAAACCCCCAATTCCTATTGGTATTGATATATTTCTTATTGGCATTTGATATCATGCATGTAATCATGATCATATAATTGATCAGGTTACACATTTCGCAACATATACATATATTGGATCGGGTTGCACATTCTGCAACATATACATACAATAGATCGGGTTGCACGTTCCATAATAAATACACATAATAGATTGGGTTGCGCGTTCTGCAACACATATATAAATCATTGTGCATATTGCATTGCATATCCATACATGCACCTTAGAGTATACCTAAGAGTAATGACATGTTATATACCTCACGTTATAAGACGAGAGTAGTGTATACAATTAAGGCCTATCAAGACAGGTTGTATTTGAGTTTCAGAGTTTCGTTACTTGCCTCATATGGGATCCAGATTGCTTATGCTTTCATTTACATCATATCTCCTCATATTGTTATTATGCTTTCTTTACAACTAATAGTATCGTACTTGTATTCATGCTTTACATACTCGGTATACTATTTTGTACTGACGTCCCTTTTCCCGGGAGCGTTGTGTTTTCATGCCGCAGGTTCTGATAGGGACTCAGGTAGACCACTACTGTAGGAGGTGTCAAGTTCAGCCGTTATTAAGTAAGCTTTGTCTTTTCTGGAGCTTTCTGGTCAGCTAGTGAGTATGTGTTGTGGAGTTATGTACAGTATGGGTAGGTCGGGGCCTTGTCCCGACCATATGTTAGTCCAGTTACTCATAGAGGATCATGGACTTATTTTGGTATGTATGGTGTTGATATATAGCCTTGTCGGCTAAGCTTTCTTTTGTTAAACCGTGTCTTGACCTCATCGGTCTTGTTATGTATATACATGTTGGGTTGATCCATCTCATTTGGTATTGTTGTTGTAATATATCTTAGTACGGCCTTATCGGCCGGAAGTCTATTTATATAGAAGCATGGTCATCAAAGTGGTACGCTAGGGCTAGTAGGGCGCTGAGTGTCGGCCACACCCCCTCCCCCTAGTTTGGAATGTGATAAACTTGGTATCAGAGCAGGTCATTCCTAGAAAGTCTATAAGATATGTCTAGTAGAGTCTTGTTTATAGGTATGTTGTTCACCACACTTATAAATAGGAGGCTGCCATGCATTTCAGGATGGTTGCAATTCTTTCGCTCCTAGATCATGCTATAGAGCTGAGTTACATGGTTTGAGTCTAATTCGTGCTTTAATTCCTTCTTCAGTAATCATACCAGTTACTACAAGGACTACTGCTAGTAATTGAGCCAGTGCTGATGGAGGTGAAAGTACCAGCAATGCCCCGCTCAGCCAAGTTGATAGAATGTATGCTCTAGGATAATAACACTCCCATGTGTCACCAGCTCCACCCCCTTAGGAGGAGATTAGAGGAGGCGCAGTAACTCTAGCTCCTTAGGACATAGTTCCTCCAGTTTCGCAGAATTCGGTTCCTCCAATTCCTCTACTCGAGTCTTCTGAGAAAGGAATGGAAACTGCCATACAATTATTAGCACATATAGTAACCACCCAGTAGCGTCAAATAAAGGCTTCACATGCATTGGGTCTTTTGATGGTATTGGAAGTTCTAGGACTCGAGAATTCCTCGAGTTGAGTATGTTCACTGGGGCTAACCCAAATGTAGACACCCAAGACTTTATTGATCAGATAATGCGAGTATTGCGAGTAATGCATGCTTTGGAGATAGAGGCGGTAGAGTTGGCCTTTTTCAGGCTACGTGATGTTATTGTTATATGGTATGAGGCCTGAGAGCGGTCTCGAGGACAAGATGCACCTCCAACTATGTGAGAGGAGTTTACAGACACCTTTCTGGATCACTACTTTCCGTTAGAGGTACGAGAGGCTACAGTGGAGCATTTTTTAAACCTCAAACAAAGGGGAAAGAATGTAAGAGAATACAATCTGTAGTTTAATTCTCTGGCTAGGTATGCTCCAAATAGTGTGGATACAATGAGGGCTCAAATTCATCAGTTTGTAGTGGGTTTGGATCTGTATTTGATTGAAGAGTGTACGGCAGCCTCGCAGAATAGAGATATGAATATTGCTAGAATACGGGCATATACTCAAGGCGTTGAGGAACGCAAGGGACAACTTTGGCAAGATAAAAGTACAGAGAGGGAATTGACCAAGAGAGCTAGGTCAGTTGGGACATTCGGAGAAGAATCAATATCTCCAAGCAATAATTTCCTAGACGTCCACCTTGGTTTGCCAATAGTGCTCCATCTCAGTTTCAAGGGCATAGATATGACATGCGTACTCGGTTTAGGCCAGGGAAAAGTTCAAAGAGCTTCAGGTTTCCAGGAGCAAGAGAGTTCAAGCTAGATGAGGCTACCATTGTGTAACACCCCGTACCATCGGGCGATGGTTTGGGCAGCTAGACATATGCAAATAAAGAAGCTTAGTATATAAAAAGATGTGATCCCAAAATAATTTAGAACTTAATAAGGGTGACAATGGGAATTAATAATAATAGTTGTATGTCCCCAAAGAGGTTATGGACTAGTACTATATCACACGATTATGACATTGAGTATATGAATGTTTTATAAGTCATCAAGATTTAAGTGAATTGAGAGCAAGAAATTAATTATGTGGGTAATTTATTAAATATTAAGTGTCAGTTGGGAGATTAATTAACTAATTGGGTAATTGTGGATAGACAATTAAGGAGGAAATCACCCCCACCCCCACGTGCCAGCAATTAGGATGAGTGAATAAATGAAAACAATGACTAGGTAATATTGGTAAATATGTGGCATCCCTAGGAGAAGTCTTTTGCAAAGTAATCCTTAAAGCATGGGATTTACTTTCCACTAATGGTAAGGGAAATTCAATACGTCAGTAGGGTGATAAATGTTTGGCTAAATCAAATGAGGGCAACAACATTATATAGGCAGCAAGATTATGTGTGTATATATATCTAGGCGTCCACATACACAACAACGTGAGGATTTCCTTCCAATTTACGTAAAAATGTCTTCCACTTGATTGTTCCTGTGTTTTGAGACTAGCGGGTAGAGAAGATTATACCCGATAACATATATGATAGAGCATCATCACAAAGGTATGTTAAGAAAAAATATTTTTTCTCTTGGCATGTTCCGTGTAACGAAACGTAAACATAATATTATCCCATAAATAATTCTACTCCTAATAGTTAAGAATGTTCATGTTATTCATTCCCATTGTTAAAGCATGTCTAAATGTGTTCCTAAATCTTTATTGAGGTATATGAAAAAGATGTTAGTATTCATATGTTAATCGGAGGTGAAGCTATATTACATCACTCCGACAAACTTATAGTGTTTTATTATCATATCATTCATGCATTATATTCATGTACATACCTTGACCTCAAATGAGGTATATACTCTACTATATGTATGCATTATATATATGTACGGGATATAGGGAAAGGGAAGGCGTTATATACGCACACCACCTGCAGCTGGTATAGATATACACGATAATGATTATTCTCATAGAGGCCGATAAGATATGATGGAATGCCCACAAAGGCTTGATGGCGTTATATACGTAGATGTATATGCATGACCACATTGTGCATGGCATTTAGGCATATTATAGGCCTCAGAGGCATTCCACAGATATGATATTTATGCATATTATGACCCTCAGAGGTATTCACTACTGGTTGGTTGTTTCTTGTCTCAGTTTACTTTTATGTCTCTGTTATGCTATTTTTCATGTCTGACATACTCGATATATCAGTCGTACTGACGTCCCTTTTGTCAGAGAACGCTGCGTTTCATGCCCACAGGCTCATGTAGGCAAGGCGACGATCCACATTAGTAGGTTGTTGACTCAACGGATATTGGAGCACTCCCCTTGTTTCGGAGTGTCGGTCTAATCTCGGTATGGTATTTTTGGATATATATGTATGGGTATGGCGGGGCCCTGTCCTGACCTTATAATATTGCGTACTCTTTAGAGGCTTGTAGACAGTATCTTGTGTATAGCAGTCAGGTATAGCCTTGTCGGCCTTAGTATGTATATATGCATGGGTTGAGTCTTTTTGTTGGCAAGATTTTACATAGCTTCTTTCCAGTTTATCATTTCTATATGTTAGCCGGGCACTTTGTGACGTCCCTTGGGGCCATGATTAATTATGGTTAGATGTTACAAATATGACTAGTGGTACCCGACAAGTAAGGTCCGGGTGCCCAACATAACCCTCCGATTTGGGTCGTGACAAACTTGGTATCAGAGCAGGTCTGTCCTAAAGTTTCTACAAGCCGTGTCTAGTAGAGTCTTGTTTATAGGTATGTTGTGCACCACACTTATAGACAGAAGGCTACCGGGCATGTAGGATGGTTACATTCCTTCTTTATCTAGAATCGCGCTATAGAACTGAGTTATAAGAATTCCACTCCTAATTCGTCTCGTGTTTATGATTTCAGCAATGCCTACATCAAGGAAGAAGTTCCAGAGTATGAGGGCGTTGAATATGACTGCGGGTAAAGGTACCAGTCGAGGGCCACCCGCTAGTGAGGGCCAGAGTGAGACCACGGTGCGACTCCCTTCGTATGATTCCCCAGTCCACCACCCATAGAGGCGCGTAGTGGGGTTGTAGTATCCTCAGTTCCTCCACTTGATACTCCAGATGTGGATCTTGATATGCTAAGTGTTGTGCAGTTATTGACTCGATTAGTGGTCGTTCAGGCCCAACATCAGATTCCCAGTCCTTCTGATAGAGCTGCTAGTGCGAGAGCTCAGGATTTCATCAACCTAGACCCTCCAGTATTCACGGGATCAGACCTGAACGCGGACCCGCAAAATTTTCTGGATTAGATACAACATACCTTGCGGGTAATGGATGCTACCAATACTGAGTCGGTAAAGTTTGTTTCTTATAGACTACGGGATGTCGCGGTGACCTAGTATGAGATGCATTCTAGGGGACCTCGTGCTCCACTAGCAGGATGGAGAGAGTTTTCAGAGGCCTTCTTACAGCATTTTCTGCCGGTCGAACTTCGACGGGCCAGGAAGGATAGATTTTTACATCTTGAGTAGGGCAATATGAGTGTTCGAGAATATAGCTTGCAGTTTAAATTACTGGCCAGATATGCCCCTATGATTACAGTTGAGATGAGTGACCGGGTACATATGTTTGTTACTGATTTAGGGCCGCACTTGGTCAATGAGTGTACTACGACTTCTCTGAATCCGAATATGGATATTGTTCGCATTCAGGCTTATGCACATAATCTGGAGGATCGTAAGAGACAACAATGAGTAGATCGAGAGCGTGATAAGGTCCAGCATAAGAGGGATCGATCCATAGGTGACGTATGAGAGTTTAGAGGTGGGCCTAGGCCACAACTTTATAGATGCCATCCTACCCGGCGGCTAGCATATTATTATCATTTTGGAGGTCAAGGGTTGATCGATTTGGTCAATCTGGACCAGGTCAGTGTTCATGAGCATCGGGATCTTATTATAGAGGGGATTTTAGTCAGATGAGGCCGTTGTTAGCTCGATGCGAGCAGTGTGGTAAGGTCCATCCGGTACCATGTCAACAATGATCATATGGGTGTTATTCTTGTGGTCAACCTGGTCATATTATGCGAGAATGCCCGACAAGAGGCGGGGGTGTTAGGGCCTAGCTGGTCGGATCTGCAACAACTTCATCACATTCAGTACGCCCGTCAGGGCAAAGTAACCAGACATCATCCGATCGAGGCAGAGGTAGGGGTGGAGCAACTAACTTTGGTGGTAGACAGAACCGCATTTACTCATTGATGGGTCGACAGGATTTGGAGTCCTCACCTGATGTTATTACATGTATATTATCAGTCTTTTCATATAATATGTATACGTTGTTAGATCCAGGTTCCAATCTATCATATATCACCCCTTTCATTGCTTGTAAATTTGGTATGGAGCCTGAGTTGATAAGAGATCTATTTGTGGTATTTATACCAGTTGGTGAGTCGGTAGTTGCTATACGGGTCTATCGGAATTGTATAGTATTAGTTTGTAGCCATCAGACCTAAGTAGATTTGGTAGAATTAGAAATGGTTGATTTCGATGTTATTATGGGCATGGATTGGTTGGTATCGTGCTACACTAATGTTGATTGCCGAACAAAGATTATTAGATTTCAGTTTCCAAGCGAGCCAGTCCTTGAATGGAAGGGTAATACGGCGACGCTAAAAGGTAGGTTTATTTCATACCTTAAGGCAAGAAAGATGATCTCCAAAAGTTGTATATACCATCTTGTTCGGGCTAGAGATGTCGTTGCCGAACCACCTATTTCTCAACCAATTCCAGTGGTTAATGAGTTTCTTGATGTATTTCCAGACGAACTTCCAGGCTTTCCTCCTAAGAGAGAGATTGAGTTCGGTATAGACGTGTTGCCAAACACTCAGCCGATATCTATTCCTCCTTATAGAATGACTGCAACTGAATTGAAAAAATTAAAAGAGCAATTAAAAGATCTGCTTGAGAAAGGCTTTATTAGGCCCACCATATCCCTTTGGGGTGCTCCGGTATTATTTGTACGGAAGAAAGATGGCTCATTACGGATGTGTATTGACTATCGGCAGCTGAACCAAGTTACTATCAAGAACAAGTACCCTCTTCCCAGAATTGATGATTTGTTTGACCAGTTGCAAGGTGCAAAATATTTCTCAAAGATCGACCTAAGGTCGGGGTACCACCAGCTAAGGGTCAAAGGGAATGACATTCCGAAAATGGCTTTCAGGACAAGGTATGGGCACTTCGAGTTGTTAGTGATGTCATTCGGGCTCACAAACGCGCCGACAACATTTATGGATCTAATGAACAGCGTGTTTTGCCCATTTCTGGATGTATTTGTGATAGTATTTATAGATGATATTCTGATTTACTCTCACTCGGAGGCGGAGCATGTGGATCATTTGAGGGTAGTACTACAGACACTCCGGGATCTTAAGTTGTATGCTAATCTCTCCAAGTGTGAGCTTTGGTTGAATTCAGTGGTTTTTCTTGGTCATATAGTGTCAGACGAGGGTATAAAAGTTGACTCTCAGAACATTGAAGCAGTGAAGAATTGGCCGAGACCCACGACTCCATAAGAGGTTCGCAGCTTTCTGGGATTAGCCGACTATTATAGGAGGTTTATAGAAGGGTTTTCTACCATATCAGCACTATTAACAAAGTTGACACAAAAGGCCATAAAGTTCCAGTGGTCCGATGCCTGTGAGAAGAGTATCCAAGATATTAAAGACAGACTAACATCGGCACCAGTCCTTACTCTTCCAGAGGGTCCAGAAGGCTACGTTGTGTATTGTGATGCCTCGAGAGCAGGTTTAGGATGCATGCTAATGCAACATGGTAAAGTGGTTGCCTATTCTTCAAGGCAATTGAGGAAACATGAGAAAACCTATACGACACATGATTTGGAGTTGGCCGCGGTGGTCTATGCACTAAAAAATTGACGGCACTACTTGTATGGTGTTCATGTAGACATTTTCACGGATCATAAAATTCTGCAATACATATTTAGACAGAAAGAGTTGAACTTGAGACAAATGAGGTGGCTTGAATTATTGAAGGATTATGATGTGGACATCTTATACCATCCCGGTAAAGCTAATGTTGTAGCAGACGCGCTCAGTCATAAGTCAATGATCAACTCGATTTTGGTGCAGGTCGAGAGGAAGGAGTTAGTAAGATAACTCCATCAATTAGCTAGTTTGGGAGTCCGACTAATGGATTCGGAGGATGGTGGTTTTGTGATTCGGAATATGTCAGAGTCATCCCTCATATCAGAAGTTAAGGAACGGCAGTAGGAAGACCCCAGTTTGAAAAAGACCAGAGAGGCATTCAACAGAAGAAGACCACAACCTTTGAGATTGACAGAAACGAGGTTCTCAAACACCAGGGTCGTTTATGTGTTCCAAATGTAGCGGGATTATAAGATAGAATTATGACGGAGGTCCATTGTTCACGATATTCCATTCATCCTGGATCTACTAATCTACTAAGATGTATCACGATCTTAAGGGTATCTATTGGTGGAACAACATGAGGAGAAGCATTACGGAATTTATAGCTCACTGTCCTAATTGCCAGCATGTAAAAATAGAACACCAAAAGCCCGGTGGATTGACACAGAACATTGAGATTCTGATGTGGAAATGAGAAATGATTAATGTTTCTAAAGGGGAAAGAATGTAACACCCGGTACCTTCGGGCGATGGTTTTGGCATCTACAAATATGCAAATAAAGAAGCTTAGTATATAAAAGGATGCGATCCCAAAATAATTTAGAACTTAATAAGGGTGACGACGGGGATTAATAATAATAGTTGTATGTCCTCAAAGAGGTTACGGACTAGTGATATATCGTACGATTATGACATTGAGTATATGAAGGTTTTATAAGTCATCAAGATTTAAGTAAATTGGGAGCAAGAAATTAATTATGTAGGTAATTTGTTAAATATTAGGTGTCAGTGGGAGATTAATGAACTAATTGGGTAATTGTGGATAGACAATTAAGGAGGACAATCACCCCCCCCCCTCACGTGCCAGCAATTAGGATGAGTGAATAAATGGCAACAATGACTAGGTAATATTGGTAAATAGGTGGCTTCCCTAGGAGAAGTCTTTTGCAAAGTAATCCTTAAAGCATGGGATTTACTTTTCACTAATTGTAAGGGAAATTCAACACGTCAGTAGGGTGATAAATGCCTGGCTAAAGCAAAGGAGGGCAGCAAGATTGTGTGTGTGTATATATCTACGCGTCCACATCTACAACAACGTGAGGATTTCCTTCCAATTTACGTAAAATGTCTTCCACTTGATTGTTCATGTGTTTTGAGATTAGCGGGTAGAGAAGATTAAACCTGATACCATATACGATAGAGCATCATCACAAAGTATGTTAAGGCAAATTATTTCTTCTCTTGGCATATTCCGTGTAATGAAACGTAAACATAATATTATCCCATAAATAATTCTACTCCTAGTAGTTAAGAATGTTCATCTTATTCATTCCTATTGTTAAAGCATGTCTAAATGTGTTTATAAATTCTTACTGAGGTATATGGAAAAGATGTTAGTATTCATAGTGTTAGTCGAAGGTGGAGCTATATTACATCACTTCGACAAACTTATAGTGTTTTATTATCATATCATTCATGCATTATATTCATGTACATACTTTGACCTCAAATGAGTTATATACTCTACTATATGTATGCATTATATATATGTACGAGATATGGAGAAAGGGAAGGCGTTATATACGCACACCACCTTATGGTCAGTGTGATAGGAGATATTCAGGATAGTGTCGTCAAGGTACCAATGTGTGTTATAAGTGCGGTGAACCTGGTCATTACATGTGCCAGTGTTCGAGTGGAGGTAGAAATGATGCAAATCAGCCAATGGGATCGACATCAGCATCCACATCAAGTGTACGTCCGCAGAGTGGTAGGACCCAATCCTCAACAAGTAGAAGTAGAGGCCGAGGATAAGCCTCTAGTTCAAGCGGTGCTCAAAAGCATATCTATGCTATATCCGGTCGTCGGGACTTGGAGTCATCTCCAGATATTGTCACAAGTATACTATCTGCCTTCACCTATGATGTTTATGCATTGTTGGATTCAGGCTCTAATTTGTCCTAGGTTACGCCATTTGTAGCGAGCAACATTTGAATTTGAACAAGAACTGTTGTCTATGTCATATAAAATGGCTACACCGATTGGTGAGATGATTGTAGCAAGATGAATTTATAAGAATTGTACCATAACATTCTGTAATCGCCCTACTTTGGCTTATTATCCAAGTTACATATGGTTGAGTTTGACATTATTATGGGTATGGATTGGTTGGCTTCGTACTATGCAAATGTCGACTATCAGACAAACATTGTCAAATTTAGTTTTTCATGCGAGCAGACCCTTGAACGGAAGAGCAATGTAGCTACGCCTAAATGCAGGTTTATTTCCTACCTGAAGGCAAGAAAGATAATTTCTAAAGGTTATATGTATCATCCGGTTCGGGTTAGGGACGCAGATAGAGAATCCTCAATCCTTTAGTCTTTCCTAGTATTCAACGAATTTCCTGATGTATCTCCGGATGAGCTTTCGGGAATTCCTCCAGAATAGGAGATTGAGTTCACTATTGATATACTATCAGAGATGCAACTGATATCTATCCTTTCTTATCGAATGGCTCCAGCCTAACTGAGGGAGTTAAATGAGCAGTTGAAGGATTTATTGAAAAAAGGTTTCATACGGCCTAACACTTTGCCACAGGACTCGCCAGTATTATTTGTTCGCAAAAAGGATGGTTCCTTAAGGATGTGCATCGATTATAGACAATAAAATAAGGTCACTATCAAGAATAAGTACCCACTTCTGAGGATCGACAATTTACTTGATCAATTACGCGATGCCAAGTATTTCTCGAAGATTGACTTAAGGTCGGGATACCACCAGTTAAGGGTAACGGAGAAGGATATTCTGAAAACAGTCGTCCAGACCAGGTGTGGCCATTTTGAGTTTCGAGTGATGTCTTTTGGACTCACTAATGTGCCAGCATCCTTCATGGATTTAATGAATTGAATCTTCAAGCCATTCTTAGATATCTTCGAGATCGTGTTCATTGACAATATTTTGGTGTACTCACGGACTGAGGCAGACCATGCAAATCATCTTTGAGCAGTGTTACGGACGATCTAAGATCGTAATCTATATGCCAAATTTTCTAAATGCGAGTTTTGGTTAAACTATGTTGCCTTTTTAGGTCATATTATCTCTTCATAAGATATTAAAGTGGATACTTAAAAGATTGAGGCCATGAGGAATTGGCCTAGACCCACGACACCTACCGAAGTATGTAGCTTCTTGGGTTTAGCAGGATATTATCGGATATTCATGGAAGGTTTTTCTTCTATCTCCACACCTATGACCAAGCTCACTCACAAGGCAGCTAAGTTTCAGTGGACACATGTGTGAGAGGGCAGCTTTCAAGAGTTGAATGACAGGTTGGCATCCGCATCTGTCTTAGGATGTGTTATGATGCAGCATGAAAGGTTATAGCATAAACTTCGGATAAATTAATGAAGCACGAGGTAAACTATCTGACTCATGATCTAGAGTTGGCAGTGGTAATCTTTGCCCTGAAGATGTGGCGTCATTATTTATATGGAGTCAACATTGACATATTTATGGACCATAAGAGTCTATAATATATATTTTGCCAGAAGGAACTAAATTTAAGGCAAAGAAGGTGGCTGGAACTATTGAAGGACTATGATGTCGACATTTATATCACCCTGGTAAGGTGGATCTCGTAGCTGATGCCTTAAGTCGTAAGTCTATGGGGAGTTTGGATGTCATTAAAGCTAATAAGCTGGAAATGACCAAAGAACTAAGTCTCTTATCCGGTTTAAATGTGCGACTCTTGGACACAGATGACAGAGCAGCAGTAGTGCATAATACCGCAGAATCATCATTAATAGCTTAGGTGAAGGCAAGACAGATTGAGGACCCCAATTTGATCCAAATGAAAGAAGGAATACCCTGCAAAATAAGTCAATGTTAGAGCTTACAGGAGACAGAGTTCTTAGATATCAGGGTCGACTATGTGTTCCAAATGTAGGAGGATTCCGAGAGCAAATTATTGCCAAAATCCACCAGTCCAGATATTCCATTCACCCGGGATCAACAAAAATATATCATGACCTTCGACAGGTTTATTGGTGGAATGACATAAAGAAAGTTATTGCAGCATTTGTAGCTCAATGCCCGAATTGTCAGCAAGTTAACATCGAGCATCATAATCCTAGAAGCTTGCAACAACATATTGAAATCCCTACTTGGAAGTGGGAAATGATTAATATGGATTTCATAACCGGTTTACCTCGTTCTTATCGGATGTTCGATTCCATTTGATTTATCATCGACAGGCTTATGAAATCAACCCATTTTCTACTCGTTCGTACTACTTTCTCGATGGAGGATTACGCCAAGATATATATTAAGAAAATAGTTCGGTTACATGGTGTTCCAATCTCTATCATATCTGACAGAGGTGCTCAGTTTATAGCTTACTTTTGGAAGTCATTTTAGAAAAGGTCTGGGCACCCAACTGAACCTTAGTAGAACTTTTCATCCACAGACTGATGGTCAAGCCGAGCATATAATCTAGACACTTGAGGACATGCTATAGGCTTGTGTATTGGAGTTCAAAAGTAGTTGGGATGACCATTTTTCGCTCATTGAGTTCGCTTACAACAACAACTATCATTCCAGCATCAAGATGGACCCGTATGAGGAATTGTATGGGCGAAAGTGTAGATCCCTAGTTAGCTGGTTGGAAGTGGGCGAAGCGAATTACTAGGCCCTGATTTGGTCCAGAAGGCAGTAGAGAAGGTAAGGCTGATTCAAGAATGCTTATTGACTGCCCAGGGTTGGCAGAATCGTATTTAGATGTTCGACGCCGTAACTTCGAATTTGCAATTGGCGATTGGTTATTCTTAAACATTTCTCTTATGAAGGGGGTGATGCGGTTTGGCAGGAAAGAAAAACTTAGCCCCAGATAAGTTAGACCGTATAAGGTCATCCACATGATAGGCTGAGTAGCTTATAAGCTTGAGTTACCCTCAGAGTTGGAAGCAGTTCACCTGGTATTCTATATGTCAATGTTGTGTAAGTTCATAGAAGGTCCCTCCCCTATTACTCATGTAGATGATGTACAGATCACTGAGAATTTAACCAATGAAGAGACTCCGGTAGCTATTCTGGATCGCCAAGTTCAAAAGCTGAGAACTAAGGAAGTTGTCTCCGTTAAAGTGCTATGGAGGAATAACAATACAAAAGAGATGACTTGGGAGGATGAAGAGGATATGAGATCCAAATACCCTTACTTATTCCAGTCTTCATGTCTATACCATTATTCGCATGATACGATCCTCTCGTGTCTGCTCTATCTGGCAATTCTAAATACTATGTCTTGTTGAGATATTAATGTTTAGGCAGATATGACAGGTACAACTCAGAATACGTCAGAGGACAGTTAAGGTAAGTTATGGCTAGCCCTCTTGATTCTTGCATACATAGATGGTCGTGCGAGACCAAGTTGAAATTATTTTGTGATTGTGTTTCCCTGTGTGGCATTGGATATATGTTTGGATTGTTTAACAGGTTTCAAGTGGAGATGGAAAAGAAGTGCATGTCACACATACACTCAGAGAGGGGAACACATTGGCAGACTTTTTCATTAACATGGTATTTGAGGTAACAATCAATTCAACTCTTTTCAGGATATACCTACAGCTGGGAAAAGATTACTCAATTTATACAAGAAACACACTCCAAACATCAAAACAAGAATACTCAGGAAAAGAGCACATGACTGAGAGCACTTCAATGGAATTATCCAGGTGAGAACTGGATACCTGATACAAATGGTATATGGACTACATGTTAATGTATGGATGAGCTGATTATCTGCAGGCTTGTCCTAGTGGTGATATTAACATCTGATGTTCATTTCATTGGGACAAAAGTGTGGGTGATTCATATCAGTTCCTACAGTGAACTAATTAAAACTGACAACATATTTGCAGCTACCACACAAGGCTTACAAGTTGAAGTTAAAAGAATGCAGAACAGTGTTGATTACATGAAGAAAATTCATTTAGTTCGATTATATTGCACCTGGTGAGAACTTTGAGGTGTTCAAACATGGAATCAATCCAAGTCATTGAGACTGCTTGCATAACTCTACTATTGTTGTCATTTCTTTCCTCTTTCGATCCTTT
This sequence comes from Anisodus acutangulus, assembly GCA_029783415.1. NCBI lineage: Eukaryota > Viridiplantae > Streptophyta > Magnoliopsida > Solanales > Solanaceae > Anisodus > Anisodus acutangulus. The sequence goes on along the minus strand of CM056498.1, from coordinate 33,436,433 downwards.
ATTATAGTTTTTTTCTTTAACTTAGTTTTTACTGTAGATATAGTGATCTGTAGCTTTTCTATTATAGTTATTTATTCTCCCGAAACAATTATTTTGATTTATTGAATAATCTACAACAGATAGTGGTATTTGATTAAAATATGATAAGGGTAATGAGAAGGTAATTAAGGGGAAAAAATACAAAAGAGGAATAACAAATGAAAAGATGAAGACTGATGGATGGGCTCGTTTGAACTATATACTTCTCTTACCAATTAAACTTGTGGTCATGATAAGGCCAACTTCAGACAGCTTAACAGAAGTTTGACCCGCCTTGCGAAGGCTAACTTCATGCATTTTTTTATTGAAGTTGTGCCTTGACAAGGCCAAACTTCAAACTTTTTTTTACTAAAGTTCACATCTAATGTTTTGTTGGTTAAAGCTGAATTAGTTGTTTCCACAAGTTCCTAAAAGTTACAACATGGAACTTCAACACCCAAATGGGGCTAAACTATGCTTGCTAAGTCAACTTCAGAAAACAATTATGAAGTTGTGGTATCTGCAAAGTCTATCTTCAAATATTTTTTATTGAAGTTATGATCTTGATAAGGCCAAACTTTAGACATATTTGTTGTTACACCCCGTACTTTGGATGTCATTTTCATCGTGGGTTAACTAACGTAAGCTTATTAAGGTTGAGACCTCATCACAAGGTTAACGAAGGTTTAGATGAGTGCTAAGTATGATTCATAAGAGTTCGGGGCTAAACAAATCAAAGGAAGTAAGTTCGTTGAAATCTGGGTAAAACCGGGCATTATATTCGGACCTGATTTTTGGTCCAAATTATCGGGGGTATATCTCCTAGTATATAAGACATTACGGAGCCCATAACCTATATAAATTCAAGTTCAGAGATTCTACTTTCTAATGCAACTGATAGTTCGTAAATCTGAGAAAAACGGGGAAAACTAGGGACCGTCCAATTTTATACAGCAGATTTGACGGACCGTCAAATTGTGGCGGTAGAAAATGTTTCCCGGGTTCTAAGTGGGTCACGCGAATTGAGACCTCATTTTCTCTCAAAAACAGATTCCAAACCCTATTCAAATCCCCTCGAAGGTTTCATATCATCTAAAGATCAAATTCAAAGTTAATCACGCAAGATTAGAGTGATAATCCCCACGGTAAACGTAGAAATCATCTTCTCCGTAATGAATCGACTTTGAAAAACCTTGATATTGGGGTAGCTTGCTGGTCTAAGAGGGCTTTGATACATCAAGGTAATATTTATCCTCCTCCGTCTATATTTGTGATTAATTAATGATTTGGGAAAAGTTGTGAAATAATTTTCATAATCAAAACTTTGTAAACTTATGGAATCATCATAATATAAGTTGTTGGGCTGTATAATTCTAAGTATGAGCTGAGTTGGATAATTAAACTAATTATATATGTTATGGATTAAGGAAAGTATGTTTTGGAGGATTGTGAAATTGAATCATATGAAATCTTCCGTATAAGAGAAGCCTAAGAAATCATTTATGCTTAAAGTTGCCGAAGAACACCCAAATGAGTTTTCAATGGAAATTGTATTTTGAGGAATCGTGGGATCGAATTATATTAGAATTCCTTGTAAAGAAGTTTAGGAACTCAGAGATATTCAAGGTTGTCGATAAGATACATAAAGTGGGGTGTCTCCATGGATTTTGGACTCGATATTGACATCAACTTTTTATATGATATAGATGATCATCCGCAAGAAGAGCGAGGATTTGTAAAGCGATTGTAGCGGCAATGACTAGGTATGTTAAGGATCATCTCTTCATTCTTTTGGCATGATCTATGAATAACGTAATCATAACGATGTCACATCAAAAAGGAACTTTATTCTTGAGATTGAAACTGTCACGACCCAAACCGGAGGGCCGTGATGGGCACCCGTATCCCGTCCGCCGAGTACCGCTAATCGTACAACCAACTTCTAATCACAATTGAATACGGACTAAGCCGAAGCACATTATAGAAAATCTTAACCAGAAATCCAATTTTCATATATACATACCCATACCAAGGCCGAAAAGGCGACACATGACAACCAACCACAGAACACATGTCTACAAGCCTCTAAAGAATACATGACATCACAAGAACGGGACAGGACCCCGCCATACCCATATGCGTATGCAATAATATTGTACCACGACCAGACTGCAACTCTGAAACGAATAGAGTGCTCCAACATCAGCTGAACCAACAATCTATTAGTGTGAACTGTCATCCTCCTTAACTGAACATGTGGGCATGAAACGCAACGTCCCCAGACAAAAGGGACGTCAGTACGACTGATATACTGAGTATGTCAGGCATGAACAATAGTATAACAGTGATATAACAATAACATGAATAGAAACAGTTGACCAGCAGTAAATGCCTTTGAGAGCCCTAATACATATGCCTAAATATCATGCACAATGCGGTATACATATACATCGGCAACAACCTCTGTGGGCATCATTTCATATCGGCCTCTGTGGGCACAATATGTCTAAATGTCATGCATAATGCGATAAATACATATATACTGGCCACACAATGGCATCTTCCTCCCAATCATATATATATATATATGATTGGCTCTTAATCTGGCATCTTCCTTCATTTAGCCACACAGGCTTTATCATTATCATATCTCAGCTGATCAGGTGGTCTGCGTTTCCCGTTTCCCGTTTCCCGTCCCCAATTTACGATGTTGGGTAAAACATGAATGTAATGCAAATGAAAATGCATGAATAACAATAGCACATCCTGGGTGACACAATATCCTTGTACCTTCGGCTAACGCTGTAAATATCAACATTTTTTTCGTATGCCTCAATAAGGACTTAGGAACATAATTTAGACATGTTTTTAACATAGGAATCAATAACACAAATATTCTTAACTTCTAAGAGTAGAACAATTTATGGAACAATATCACGGTTACATTTCGTTACATGGAACATGCCAAAAGAAAGAAATAATTTGTCTTAACATACCTTAGCCATTTTGTGTCCACAATACAACTAAAGCAGCCCGTAATGCACCCCAATCTTATTTTTTCAAGAAACCCTCTTCTTCCACCTTACTTCACTTCGAAGAAAGCCCAGATTACAACTCAACAATAAACGAAACAACGAGATTGAAGTATTGTGCAAAACTTGTATGTCCTTGGGAAGGATCTCACGTTTCGTCCTTAAAATAAAATGTCATGTTGCTTCCTTCAATTAAATTTCCATGAATATGTAATGGTTGCTGCATTTGTCTTATCTTGAGCCAAATTAAAGATCCAATTTGCTGATACGTTTTTTTTTACAAGGAAAGATCACAATACAACAATGAAATCTCATATGTAATGCTACTTATCTACCCGATCGTGGGGCCTACCTAGTTGTCATCTATTTAAGGAAAGACTTGGCTATAATGAAGCCACAAACACTATACGTATATGAGTCATATATTTGTTGATTCTAGTAGTACCATGTGGATTTCACAATTAATAAAATTGTGTCCCACTAATTTTCCTTAATTACATCCTTGTCTCCCTCTACCACCAATTATTCCCATAATTAATTTCTTGTTCTCAATTCACTTAAATAATGGATCATTTTTTACACACCCCATATACTCCTTATCATGATCATGAAATATGATACCAGTCCGTAACCTCTTTATGCATACTCCAAATTTATTTTCGATCCCCGTCGTCACATTTATTAGGTCCAAAATTATTTCGGGGTCTAATCTCTTTTATATACTAATCTATTTATTAGCATACGTAAATATAACATAAACTTTCCCAACGCTTGGGTCTATTTACACACGTCTAGCGATTCTATATACGCTTAGCGATTTAAATCGTAACCCGAAAGTACGGGATGTTACAGAAACCTTGCGAACCTCATTGTTTCATGTTGACGTATAATTCCTGAATTTTATTATTTTTCCTTGTCACAGACACTTCTCGCCTGTTTTCCTTTGAAGCTTATATTTTTCTTATGATTCTTGTTGGCTCAGATAATTGATACAAACACAATTACATAACGATAATAGGAGGATAACGACCTTGAGTCACTCTGATTGGTTTAATAAGGCCATTCAGAATCTGTCTTGCATTAGACTTATATATATATATATATATATATATATATATATATATATATATATATATATATATATATATATATATATATATATATATATATAGTTATTTTCATACTGATCCGCGCAATAATCGGTCGGGTACAACACCTATTTGTTCACACCACTGTAGTTAGTTTTGATATTACCGAGTCCCACATATAGGTTGGGTACGATCGAGTCCTAATCGAGGTTGGGTACGATATATATGTATTAGGATATGATTTGCCCCACGGAGAGGCTGGATATTACATTAGATGGCCCTACTGAGCGGCTTGATTTTTACAGACATGCATACATTTTCATGATTGTGACAGGTACGCCCTCAGAGGCTTGTTATGAATTACAGGTTGATTTTTGTATCCTTATCTCTTATGTTATACCTTCAGTCTATATTGGTTATCTGCCTTACATATTTAGTACATCTTTCATACTAATGTCTCTTTCTGAGGACACTACGTTTCATGCCCGCAGGTACAGGTAGGGATGCAGATGATTCCTCACAGTAGGTGACTCGACTCAACTGAAGGTTGTCACGCTCCTTTCTTTTAGAGTTGTCTAGTGAGCTAATAGGTATAATGGGTGCATAAATGTATATAGTGGGGTATGGCAGAGCCCTGTCCCGACCAGATGTTATAGTTATACTCTTTAGAGACTTGTAAACAGTCGTGTTGGTTATCATTGTCTTGTGTGGCCTTGTCGGACTATTCAGTAAACTTGTTATAATTATGTCGGCCATGTTGTATATATATATATATATATATATATATATATATGCATAGGTTGGACTTTTTCTGCGTGTAGGTGATTGTGTTATAGGTCAGACAATCATTTATCAAATGCCTTATCAGCCTATGTATTGCTCTATATGTCACGGGTATCAAGATCGGTACGCTCAGACCTTAGAGCGTCGGGTGTCGGCCACACCCCAAGGTTGGGGTGTGACATTAACATGAGGTCAGGGTAAACTCCAGGTGTTTTTGCATGAAGTCCTAGTGAATAATATTTTGCTCAGAGCCAGTAACTGGTTCTTCAATTTCAACTAGGGCTGGCCAGTGGACCGGGTCGGCCCGGTCCCCACCCGACCCTGCCCCGATCCCTCCTCGATCCCGCCTAAAATGGAATGATTAAAAGATATATTTAAGGGTAAGGGTAAGGGTGCTTTTTCTAGCAGGGGTAACAAGGGTACTTCTTTTAGTCATCCTATTCCTAGACATGATGATTTGCTTGATTAGACACATATACATGAAACTGAATTTTTTAATGATATACCATTAGATGATGAGATATATTATGCAACTCAACCAGACTTTAATTTAGAAGATAATCTAGATGACAAACCCACTAATCCAGATGACACACCCATTAGTGCACCTCAAACTGAAACTGGAACGCCTCATATTCCCCCTAGTATGAGACGAGGCCCAACATAACGAAAATTAAAATCAGATGCATAGACTTTTTTTATAGGGACCAAGAGAATCAAGTAGTTAGATGTTAAATTTATAAAAATGTTTATAAATTTAAAATGGGAAAAGGTCAGGGTGGGACGGGAGGTTTATTGAGACATGTACAAAGTTTTCATAAAGTAGGTGGGATGAATACAAGGCTACAAAGTCGGGTGCGCCAGTGCGCTCTCAATCGGGACAAGGTTCACATAGTGTTCCGGACCAAGTACAGGGTCAAATTAACCCGACGACGGGGGAATTATAGGCCCTAAATACGATAAACATAGATATAGGGAAGCAATAGCAAAATTAGTTGTTGTGTTTGGCTTTTTCATTTCCTTCATCTCCTGATTTTTATTCATTATATTAGAGATATGTATAATCCTGCTTTTAACGGTTTTCCTAGATCAACTGTTAGGAGAGACATTTTTTAAATTTGCACATGAATATCAACAGTATTTATGTTATTCATTATATCATTTTCCTGGCAAAGTATTAATCACATCTGATATAGGTCGTAGTACTAACAGTCATGATTATTTAATTGTAACATGTCATTGGATAGATTATAAATGGTCTAAGCAAAACCGTATTTTAGCATTTAGATATATTGATGATAGGCACACTAGAAGTTTTATTGTAGAAAATATTCATCAAGTTTACGATTAATATGGAATAACTGATAAAATTATGACTATTAAACTAGATAATGCATCTTCTAATAATTATGATATTAGACTTTTACAAGATCTTTTAACTCTATCATTTCCTAATCATTTTCATATAAAATGTGTGTGTCATATTTATAACTTAGTTGTAAAGGATAGTCTATCACTTTTTGAAGACATACTTAATAAAGTACAATTTGATATAAACTTTATTTTTAGAAGTAATAGTATACAAAGAAAAAAATTATATAAAAAACTTGTCACGATTGTGGACTACCTTATAGAAAAATTCCCGAAGAAGTAGCGACTAGGTGAAATTCTTTATATGAACAACTACTTGTTGCTTATGATTATAGAAGACTTATAACTTTATTTTTAACGCTCATAATCGAAATCCAATTGATATGGTTGTAGATAACAATTGGAAAAAGATTTCGAACTTATTGTATTTTTAGAAAAAAAAAATTCAAGCTACTAAAGAATTTTCTGGTATTTATTATTCTACTATTTCAATTATGTTATTTTATATAGCTCTAATATTTTTGTTACTTGATAAATATATGAAAAAACCATCTTATAAGTCACCTATTAAAAAAATATTTATCAAATTAAAAAAAAATCTTATTCCCACTATTTATATTATTGGTGTTGTATTAAATCCGACTATTAAAATAGACGGTTGTAAAACACTTATTGAAACTATTTATGATTGCATAGCTGTACTTCCACCTCCGACTCCAAAAAATTCAAATGACCTACCATCTAAGGAACCAACTAAATAAGAAGTTTTATCTAGCATACACGATGAATGTAAAAATGTATATAGATATTACCAACAAAAAAGTGCTAGCAACCAACCGGCTTCCATACCATCTTCTTCTTCAATACAACCTCAAAAAAGACATGTTGTTTATGCGGCTAGTATTGAAAGCCTTAGAAATAGAATGTATAGTGGTACCACTACTAATCAAGTTAGTGAGTTTGATATTTTTGTTTTGCATGGTGTTGTACCGTACCAAGCAGTTCTCAATGAAGAAGGACGTGAAGACTTGCTGAAATACTAGACGGAGAATGAGAAGACATGTCAGACACTATCAAAGATGACCCAAGATGTGTTGAACATTCAAGCGTCATCAACAGCGTCTGAAAGCGCTTTTTCTGCCGGAAGATTTCAAATGGAGAGCACAGATACTCATTAGCGGGAGACAACTTGAAGATTGCAGTTTTATTCAGAGATTGGATATGAGCGGAGCGTAGAAGGTGCGGTCAACCGGAGATCAACGAAGAAGACGACGAAAACTACAACGAAATCTTATCCGCCGAAGGTGAAAGTGACGTCGAGCATTTTGACCAACAAATTCCGATTCCAACCGAAAAATCACAAGACATTGTGAAGAAATTAGAAAAGGTGTTTATAAATATGTGATTTTTTAATTGCAATTTTACTATGTTATTTGCAACTTTCAACACCACAAAGTTGCAATTTTGAAATTGTATTAAAAAAATCATATTTCTATTAAATAATATAAGAGGCACAAAAACAGCCTTGGAATATTTTTATTACACTATCTTGTTCAATTATTGAAGTGTGTATATATGTTATTTTTTAAAATTTAGTGCAAAAAAAAAATCGGAAAATCCGATCCCGACCCCGCCCCGCCCCGCCCCGATAAGACTGGTCCCCTTTTCCGACGGGACATCGGCGGATCCCGCCAGTCCCGCCGGAGGACCGGTCCCGCCCTACCCCATTCCGTCGGGTCCTGGCCCGCCGGGACCCTCCCCACCCCGTTGGCCACCCCTAATTTCAACAATCAAACACACGATTCAATATTCAAATCTACCTCAAATAAGCTTAAATTTGATGCATAAATTTCATAAATCATAACAATCCCCAATCATTAATTTTCCAAAACAACAACAAAAATCTAACAAACCCATTTCACAAAAATGATGGTTTGCCATTATTTTCAAGTTTTTATTTATTTTTTTTCAAGCTTTTCAATCATCATGAACTTAGTGTTTTATGTAAAGTGAAACAAAACCAATTCAAACCCAGGATCAATGAACAGAAAAAAAATCTGATAATCTCAAGTCCTAGAACAAATGGAAGGGAAGCAACCTTTTGTCTGAAATTACCTAATATTGGGTACCAGTTGAATGTTTTAAGAAAAAATATGGTTACAAATAAAATGGGGCGACCAAATAGGGTACTCCCATGAAACTTTTCCAAGAAAAAGGAAGATAAAAGCCAATGTCAAGCAAATCGAATTCTTAAACAGAAGTCTAATAAATTTCTATTCAATGTGTTACTGCTAGAGTAGATCATATAAGTTGCTGAAATTGAACCCAATAATCACAAAACACCAAATGCTAGCCAAGTCTTATGAATACTCTTTAGACATCCCATTACTCAAATCTATGGAGAATTAACGCCATAGACCAAAAAAGGCTGAACAAATGACCTTCAACTACTAATATTACATGATTAAAGTGCCATACTTCTACTGAAAGGGCTGCTCCCATCAAAATTCATGAAGGAGGAAGCGCGAAGGCTGTAATCCCTCAGGCTACGAAGCAAATCCTTCAGTAATCCCAAACCTGCTATTGGATGTCAGGGACTAAATTGGGCGACGTAGGTATCGACTTTTCATACCCTCAGGTCTCTGGCCTTCACTTCCTTTATGCGAGTATATGTCATTAATGTCATCAGCAATATCATCACTAATATAGACGAAGTTCTTGGATGATCTATTCTGTAAGCTCAATTGTCGGGGGATGAAAACATTGAAGTAATAGCTGATAATGGTTTTCCCATTCTTTTGTGGCAATGACTTCAATCCGTGCTTGAGAAAATTCTTTCCATTTAGTTGTGGTTTCCTTTTGACCAGTGACTCAATGGTCGCTTCTTCCTTTGATGACCATGCCTTAGAAACTTGCTCCCCCATTTCATCAAATTTCCAACTGAAGAAAGCAAGACGAAGGTCACGTTGCAGAATTCGTCGTTCCTCAGAAACATGGCGTTTGACACAAACAGTGGTTCCTGGAGACCGACAAGAGCAAGAGTGAGGTCTCCCTTTTCCAATTGCTCTAGAAGACACTTTCATATTTCCGATCTCAATAGGCCAAACTCGAGTGCCTAACCATCTAGAATTATCAGAGTTATCCTTGTCTGCTGGAACAGTCCAGTCTGGAACATCAGCTTGGAAACGAGGCCCTACTGGAATAACAAATCTCTGAAGGTGGTCGCCAATAAAGTTCAGCAGCCTGGGGGATTGACGAGGCAGTTGCAGAGGTCTGCTTCTTGATCCTTTCACAGACAACAAGCTTGATTTATGAACCGCACCATCCAAGGTCATCAAGGAGGCGACGGAAGGGGTCCGGTTATCACAACTCATCAGGTCTGAACCAGTTACTGACTCATCAGAATCAACCAAGGAAGAGAAACTTTTAGGGCCAAAATCTATTGCATCATTGTGGAGGGAGAATTCTGAAGGTAACTGCTCTTGAATATTGTCCACAAATGTTAGTAAACTACATGCACTGTCAGAACTCAAGAAAACTTCTTGCTCAGAACTTTTTGCCGAGTTAACTGAATTAAGCAAGCATGAGATACCAGAGGCATGAGAAAAATGCCCTCTACTTAGTTTTGATTTACTTTTCTGGTTAGATTTCTCCGCCGGAAGTCCAGGAGGAGATCTCAACTGACCTTTGACAAATTGTTGAAGTTTTCTTTTCCTCTGTCAAAAGAATCAGTAGAATATATCACAACAGAATGGCATTACAGCGAAATGGGAAAAGAAAACATCCGATGCTGTTCAGGAAACATATTTTTCCAACTAAATCAGGGATAGCCTAAGGATGAAAGTTTCCGGAACTAATTTTCAAACTTTAAAGAAGTCAAGACAACCACGAGAACATTGATATTCAATTTCCCTCATGATTTGATACATTAAGAACACAATATGGAATTGACCTTGACGATAAGTGATACCACAAAGATGTGCCTCTGTGTGTGTGTTGGGGGGGGGGGGGCTAAAAGGAGGTAGAACCCCTCAAGTAGACTCTAATTCCTATTTATGTTCATGTATGCAGCCAGTGCCCTCTTCACCATTCTGTCACTGGGTGACAAACATACAAAATTTTGTGATTATTGCTAACCGGTCTTAAACTTCAAAAGTGCTTTTAGTTTTAACCCCAAAATTCAGGAAACTATTCCTCTTGAGGGAAAGGAAGGTGGATCTATGGTTGGGAGCTGAAAGAGGTACATGTGCATTGGCATACAATTGCTTTAAGTTCATCAACAATCCATTTGAAAATTGTTCTATACAAAATCCACAGCAAATGATTCACTAAATGCCTCTCCATGAGGCATAATGATTAGGAACACAAGTTTAAACCAAACTACTTCCATCGCAAAGAGAATTTGTATTAGCCTCAGACATTGGTTTTGACAAATTTATCAAACCTACGAATGCAGATATGCATACCACCAAGACACAAACTATCGTCACTGCAGGGGGAAATGCATGCTAGCAGCCTTATCCATCAATCGGAAAGCATGTACCTTTTAGTGGTTTAATACAGAGTCTATGAGAATTTAGGTATTGGTATCTCAGCTTGTTTTTGACTTTCAATTCTTCACATCCAATGAAAGGTGATAAAGATCTATGATTACTTATGTAGAGTGGACTAGGAGAAAATGTGATGACATGTTTTACATTCTACAGCAAACAGTCAGTTGGACTTGAAACTCATAATAGTAGATAGTCCAAGAAGTGTTTTCATCAATATGGCCAGCTAACTAACCAACCAGCACACAACAACCACTACACCTCAATCCCAAACAAGTTGGGTTCGGCTTACCAACAAATCAGTATCTGGCAACAGTCTCAATCCTGGAATAGACGACAGGTGAATAAGACATAAAACATACTTACATAGGAAGCATCGACACAGATGACATAAGAAATGATGCACGCGGACAAACAGACTCAAAACACAAAGTACGCCGGAGGGACACACATGTATGTAGTATATGTTTGTTTCTTTAGCCCAACATTAATACTTTGTCCATCCAATTTTATGCTACACCACTTAACCAAACTCCCAGTCTCAGGGTTTATTTAGAGACTGAAATCAAGATCTAATCTGAATCTATACTAAAATCTACTTCCAAAATAATCTATTATCCAGCTTGTATTTGAGTTCAATTTGGTAAATTTTCGATGTTAATCATAATATTACTTCGTTTAGGAACCTAATTGGACCGTATTATTATCTTTTGACAATGTATAACAAATAGTACTTAAATGAAAGTCATTGACTAGAGTAGAAAGAAAAGGGGAAAAATAACAGCCCAGGTGCATAAAGCATCCTGCATTAGCATGGTCCAAGGAAGGGCCGCACCCCAAAAGGGGTATGATGTGGACAGTCTAACCTAATGCAAGCATTATTGGATGTTTTCACGGCTCGAACCATGACCTATAGGTCACATGGAGACAACTTTACTGTTGCTCCAAGGCTCCCCTTCATTGACACCTGCAGTCAAATACTAATTCCTGCATTGTGTTTTAAACTATTTCTCTCCATTACTCCAGTACAGTTCATAAAAGAGCCATTATAGAGGTATACATATAGAAACTTCATAAAAAGGGTGTGTTGCGTACCCAGGAAATGTCATTATCAGCAAGAGCCATCGCATCTCGCACTTTAAGCATTTGATTCCATAATGCCCCAATTTTCGGACGTGATACATTCGAATCACAAGGATCTAATGCAAGTATTTTCAGCTGAGCTAACATTTCTTCATCAGTATACCTCCCAAATATCACCTTCCCTTCTTCTTCAACACTATTTCCTTCTCCCTTCAATGTAGTCATCTATCCGCTACACTATTCGCTGTTTTCCTAATTTCAACCATGAAATTTGAATGTTTACAACAGTAACAATAATTATATACTCAGATCATAAGTTCAGTAAACTTAGGGCATATTTTCAATTTTGAATTTCATAACGGATAGATCTAGGCAATTAACAATTGGTGCTGTCATAGTTACTGCTTATAGCTAACACGCAATATGGATCCAAATTAAGTTAGCTTAGCTGAATTAAGCTAATGTATTATCAAATTATCTTTTTAGAGATTAAAATGACTAGAGTGATGGTTAGGAATTGAAACTAAAAAACCCACGCGCGGAAGTTATTAACACGCGCCGGACCGGGAAAGGGATAACCCTAACCCTAAATAACGGAGTTTATTTTGTAGTGATATAGACATGATAGTTATTATAGCAAGTATGTATACTTACCTTTGGGTGGGTTGGGTTGGGTTGCTTGCTCTGTTCACGCTTTGATTGCCTTAGGCGAATCCGGTCCTCTTTTTTCTTTTTTTAGATTTTGTTTATTTTTTTTGAAGAAAATTCTACAACTCTTCTTCTTTCTATGGAGTGAGGTTTTTGGGGGAGAGAGGCAAAGGTGTTAAATAGATGGTTGGATCGAATTTGAGCGGGTTGAAATAAGTTGTAGGGTCATGATTCAATCCGTTTAAAGTTTGATGGGCTAACATAGGTTAGGTCAACTTGGGCCTTGTTCACATAACCCAACGTAAAAATTTCACGAGACACCCTATTTGGTCGGCTTCATTTAATCTGTATTCACTTTACAAAAAAAAGTTTAACTGATACCCAATATTAGGTAACTTCAGACAATCTATTTTTCTCCTCCTCCTCCTCATCTTTCTCTTCTTCTTGTTCATTGTTGTACAATAGTATTTTTTGAATTTATAGCAACTGAAGTATAATGCTTTGAAGAAGTGGGTTGTAGAACTTCTAATATGAAAGTAAGTTTAAATCAAATGATGTTATTGAAAATGTTTGAAAAATTGACAAATCATCATTATTGTAAAATAGGCTTGTTAGATTTGTTGTTGTTTTAACAGATTGATGATTGTGGTTTGTTCTTTAAGCTATTTGAAACTTATATTTCAAATTTGAACTCTTTTGATGTAGATTTGAGTGTTGAATCGTGTGTTAAAAATTCTATTTATGTTTTTGGGCAAAAACAATTCAGCTTCACATCAGACATAAATGTTTGAACTTCAACCACAGATGACCGAAGTACATGCAAAATTTGGTTACACTTTAGTCATGTGTGACTTAGTCTAGATAAAAATGACCATTTCAGTCATATGTGTCAGGGTTAAATAGATGGTTTGATCGAATTTGGGAGGGTTGAAATAAGTCGCAGGGTCATGATTTAACCCGTTTAAAGTTTGATGGGTTTACATGTGTTAGGTCAATTTGCGCCTTGGTCACATAATTCAACGTAAAAATTTCAGAGAAAATCCTATTTGGTCTTCCCCATTTAATTTGTACTCACTTTTAAAAAATATTTAACTAATACCCAGTATTAGATAACTTCTCCTCTTCTGCTTCTTCCTCTTCTTCTTCTTCTTTGAATTCTTAGTTGTTGTACAATAGTATTTTTTGAATTTATAGCAACGGAAGTATAATGCTTTGAAGAAGTTGGTTTTGAATTTTGAATGTAAAAAGTGGACATAAATCAAATGGATATTGTTGGAAAATTTGAAACATAGACAAATCATCATTGTTGCAAAATGGATTTGTTAGATTTATTGTTGTTATAACAAATTAATGATTGTAATTTGTACTTTAAGATATTTGAAACTTATATTTCAAATTTGAACTCATTTGGAATAGATTTGAGTGTTGAATCGTATATTGAAATTCGAAGAACAATTTTTCTTTTTGGACAAAAAATGATACAACTTCACATCAGTCATAAATGTCTGAGCTTCACCAACAAATGACTGACTTAAGTCATGTGTGACTGAATTGCAGAAAAAAATGACCACTTCAATCATATGTCTGCAAAAAAAACGTTTGATGCAATTCTACCAAAATACCCTTGACGAAATGTCAAATGTTTGACATTGGAATGGGGGTGACATTGGTTTCATTCTCTAAGATTACTATCATATGGATGAAATGCAAAGAAGTGCGGTTAATCGAAAATAAACTTACCAACAATTATGTGAGCCTTTTGTGACACTTCAATCATGTGTGACTTAAGTGTAGTCAATTTTTACATGCACTTCATGACTGGTCATGTATGGCAGAAGTGCAGACAATAAGTGTACTTCGATCATATTTAGTTACAGACAAAAAAATATTGCACTTCAATTATATGTAGATGAAGTGCTTGCAAAAATGTCTGAACTTCTTTCCAACTTTAGATAAAATTAGTAATTTCATACACGAATTTGGTTGTTTTTGCCACGTATGTTTGAAGTTATGTCCGAAGTGGTAACTTTGCGGGAAAAAAAATAAATTTAGGATGCATCTTAACAATGATTACAATTCAAGTATTTATGCACTTACCCCTTATCCAACACGTACAATTTAAATGGCATAATACGTAGATAGATATCTTAACTTAATCTCAACTAGTAATTAAACAGTTCAATTTTAAGAATGCACATCTAGACACCTCAACTCGTTTCCATTGTGTCTCATGAACATTCAATGTTGACGTGACACACAAATTTCGAATGTGTCTAGATGATTAATTTTATAAGTTAGGGCATTCAATTGACACAGTGGAGACAAGTTGAAGTGTGTAAATGATCATTTTATAAACTTGAGTGTTAAAGTAAGACAAGTTTAGGTGTATCTATTATGCCATTTAAAAACATTTTCTTATAAGCTTTTTTAATGTTAATAAAAATTGCTTAATTACAATAATATTTTTTATATTTTTACACTTAATTCAGGCTAAGTACGATCCTAATTAGATGTTTAAGAATATAATTAATGTGTGTAAATAAAGCCCCTTGTGTATAAATAAGGCCCCCAGAGTTATGTTGAATTGTTTGGAATAAGATATGACAAGTATGACATATTTTGGAAGGAGTTTGGAGAAACTGGAAAATTGATACATGAATATAAATGACTAAGAGCCCGTTTGGATGGGCTTATGGCTTTTGATTTATAAGCCAAAAGTTATAAGTTACGAATTCTAGCTTATGATTTTTGGCTTATTTTTGTTATTTTGACTTATAAATAAGTGCTTAAATTTTTTTTTAAAGTTACCCAAACATTACAAAAGTGCTTAAAAACACCTAAAATAAGTCAATCCAAACAGACTCTAAAAGAAGCCACATAAACTAGGATGATTTAGTTAACGGGACCCCAAAAGTTTTTTTGTAATTGGCAAGGCCCTCATTTTCTTTTTCATTTATTTTCGCCCTAACTAATGAGTTGATTAACAAATACGCGGGAGCCTTTTTGTATTTTTAAAAACTTTGGGGTAAGTTTTAAACTAATAAAAAAATCTAAGAATTTAGGCTCCAACTGATCAATCATCTTCACCATCATCTTCCCTTCCCTCCCATTGTTTGATCTTCCCGCTCTGCGATAATACAAAGAAAAACTTGAGGAAAATGTAGCCGTTATTTGAAGTTCTTTAATATCCCCTTCTTCAACTTCTCCTGAAAGCTACGACTTCAAGATTTACATTACCTTGAAGAGATATATAGGTATGGAACCCAAATTTAACCTTCTTTTTTATTTTTCCAATATTGATTTGTAATATTTCTTTTTTTTATTCACAGTTTTTATTATATTCATGGCTAGGATGAAAAATTTCGAAAATGATAATACGGAGAGTATCAATTCTATTGAGAAAGATAAATCAAAAAGTAACAAATCTATTAGGAGAGGTAAATCGACGGTGGAGTCCACTGAAAATAACAAGCAAGATCGAAAAAGATTGAGATTGGGGGAGGAAGGAAAAGACTTGCTGCGTAATTACATTAATAAACAAAAGAATGATTCTAATAAACGAGTAGAAAAGAATGGTGATGTTCAGGAAGAAGAAATTGTTGAAAAGGAAAGAATGGTGTAATACCCTAAATCATGGCCTAGGCGAAACACGACACTCAGTGTCTGACTGCATGTGACCGAGCAAACCACATGGGCTGCTAAATCAATATGGGCATCGAAAGCATGAAATAATGATAATAGTAACTTATGTAAAACATGGGACATAAATATAGTCTGAAAAATATAACAAGTCTGAAAATAATGCTGACATGCTAAACTAGTCTAGTCTGTGAAAACTCTGACACATGAGTTTGACTACAAAAATTTTCACCAGGACAAGGTCTTAGCATACCATTAATAATAAACATCACATATAAAATAACTGACTAACACCCCGAAGAAAATGGAGCTCATCAATAGCTGATACTGAGGCAAATCCTAACGAGCAGATCTGTTATCCTGAAATTCAATACCTGCACCGTGAAGTGTAGACCCAGAAAAAGGGACGTTAGTACATTTGAATTATATTTTATGTAAAGCAATTGAAGAAATAAGCAGGAACATGGAATAATAGGACATGAAACTGAAACTGAAACTGTAACATAAGCATAAGCATGATCTGGCACGAGTATAAAAATGTATAAAATCTGTAAATATGTGTATTTGTATATCTGTATATCTGTTGAGAGAGAAGTATAATAACTGATAACATGAAACACCACGTGGGTACGTGGAGTCTGGTACCTGGCTTGACCAACAGAGTTTTTTCATACTTTACCGGGGTATGAAACATGAACATGGCAAGAAAAGATCCAATCTGCAAATCTGAAGGTATTGTCCTTCGGGCGGAGCGACTCTTATTCTACGATGGCATACGTAGTTTCAGGCTGCTAGAGCCTTCTTGGTAAACTATGCAACTCCCAAAAAAAATATGTACTTGAAAATAGTGGCTTGTAAGCCAATGAATTTCATGAAATAACGTGTAGACATGATTCGTGATTTTAATTTAACATGTAAATACATATAGAATATAACTTGCGTAAAAACATGAAAACATATACATAACTTCATGAAATTGAGTAATATTGATTAAAACTTATATTTAAGAACCCATGAAAATCAAAACATGCATTCATGGATTACAGACAGGTTTATGACAATTGTGATGGCATATCATGAATACAATAGACGAGTTGTTATAGAGACATAATACATATGCAGTATTACATATAATTAGGGTTATCATGATAATAGAGTTAAAACCCTAAGTATGAAATTTTTCATGATATTATAGAAATGCGGTGTGGGGGAGGGGAAGAACAATGATTTCCCCACGTGGATAGAAGCTCTACATACCTTATTCGCTCCAAGACTTGAAGAAAAGGTCTGAATATTTGAAGAAGAAACTCAAAACTTTGAACTTGAAACATTGAGAAGAGTTTTCACCGTTTTTTTAGGTACTGTTCATAGCTCAAACCACACTGTTCTGGACCTCCAAATACTATCTCCATGATTCACATTTAATAACTATATGGTGTGACCACTCAGTTAAAACTAGGGCTCAATCCAATTGTTAAATTGTCGAAAAACGCCAAAGGAAGCTGGCTGGTCGGAGGAAAAATGTATAAAAAATTACTAGGGTTTTGCGTTTGATGGAGTGCAAGTAAATCAATCATATTTCATGATTCTACCATCCATTAAATGTTTAAAATATAATAATGGCTCAATATAATCCATTAATGATTGAGGGGCTTGCCTTTTTGAAGAAATCCCAAAGCTTCATTCTAAATTCGACCTTGAATGGATTTTCGAAAATCTAGCGATTCTAAATAATTATTCGGAGTTATTCTAGTGTTAACTTAATATAGTTGACATAGGGATTTGAATAAAAACTCACCTTAGGTGTTTGGTAGCATCTTTGGTCGAAAATCCTTAGATAAAACGTTTTAGGGTTGTATTTATAGGTTATCATAAAGGCTTGGGTTTTAAAACCTAATCCTAGAAGAATCGGGATTCCCATTTTACACGTCCTCAATAAATCGGTCATAAGTTTTTGAATAGAACTCTGTTTGATGTTAACCTTATATGGATGAAAAGGTATTTCAATGGTCTACAACTTTCAGGAAGGATGTTTTCTCAAATTCCCTATGGATTTATCGGCACACTCGGTTTAGTGAGGCCTACTACAAACTCACTTTAAAACATGTTCCGTAGAGTAGCTTCAGACTCAAATTTTTCCTAAGACTCTTATTATTCCTTGATTATTTTTTTAAACACTTCATACACTACTCATCTTGGTTCCATCATTTTCCAATCATACGGTTCAAATCATAGCCCGAAGTTATGATGTGTTATAATATCTCCCCCTTGAGATCATTCGTCCTCGAATAATGGTTCGTGGTTAGGAGTATGACTAACTCTGAAATTTTATAAAACTTTTGGCAGGTTTTCCTTTGTAAATAGGACTATCTTAATAATGGCCATTACTTGGACCATTATGTTGCTGCATTACTTGGGGGATGTCATCCATTACATGGCAATTGAATTCCATTATGGGGCATTTGAAAGACCATCGCGCACATCTATAAATTGAGGCCTTTGGCTCAATTCTATAGATGAACATAAATGAACAAATGAACATACTTACAAGTTAATAACACCACAAAGATATCAGTTTTTCTGATAAGCAATCCTTCTCTTAGCAATCTTCATTATTCGTGTTCATCGCTGGGATCATTTGTGTAGGCTTTGCAGATTTGATCGTTTGATGTTTCATCTTGGGAGACTATTGTCCACACTTTCGTAAAGCCTATACACGGGGGCAATCTTGTCTTAAAGATAGAGAGTCATCTCTCGATTCAGCCGGTGATGTTGTGATTACCTAATTGGTTGCTAAGTGTTTCAGGTGTGAACTTGAATCTCAAAGGACTCTAACCATTCGGATTCTCAGCGGTTCTACAAGCCACAAGTGTAGCAGTTCATGTTCTTGTATTTCTAAATACAAGATCCAGATTTAAAGTTCCAATGCAGGATCAAGAGATTGACAACTTGTTGTTGTAATCTTTGTTGTTTATCCTTTCGATCACTGTAATAGTTATTTACTATTCTCGTACGTGCTTTACATATCCAACAATTTTAAGACAAGATTGTATTAATGCTCGAAAGATGTTTGCCAGCAGATATGGTCCCAAATCTGGCTGTGGTTTTCTTCTTGATAACAGTTCTGTTAACAGTTCAAACACTGTCTCTGTCAACAACCGTGCTTTCAAATCTGGTCCTAGTGTTGGTTCTCTCTTTGACGACAGTTACAAATTTGTTTCTGCAAAGGTGGGATAGCTGGATTTGATGCTAAGCTTCAAGATACTTTTGATAGTCATACTAGTATGGCTAAAGATCAAGGATAAGTTAGTGACACCACTCCCGATGGTGGTGGAAACAAGCGCCCACGAGAGGATGAGGATATCAACTGGGACAAGAGGAGAAGGCTGATGATGATGTTCTATCATGTAGCAAAAGGCCTATATTTGTCCCAGACAAAGGATCCAAATTATAGTAAGGAGGATATGGACACTCAGTCTAACTGAAGTGGGCCAGAATCCAAAAGGTCTAAGTTAATCATCCTTCCTTATCTATAATGTGTTTAGTTAATATCTGAATAAAAGTGTGTAAAGCAAGGCTGGGAATATGAAAGTGTTTTCATTAAAAACTCATATTCCCTACACTCTAAAATCAGATATTGAATCTTCTTCCTTCCCGTATAAAGATTGGACTATAATAAACAAAACTTAAAAGATCCGTTCTTTTTAGTATAATTGTTACAAGTGTGTAAAGTATGTTTGCACATACGAATGATAGAGATCTATTGATTGTGTGAAAACTGTTACCACTCTTAAGCAAGCACCATGAATTGTCTGGGCACCAATCTCAAAGGAAGAAGACTAAAAGATAATGGCTTATCTTAAGACGTTGAACCTATCACACTGTCTGACAGAAGATCATTTATTTGATAGGATGATATTGGACACTCAGTCGTACAAAGCCTACGGGCGACTGGAGTGGGCAAGAGTTTCTAGGTCTTAAATGATCTGAAAGCTAGAAGAAAGGCAGAAAAGTAATGGGCACCTAGTGAGGTGGGCCAGAATTTCCAAGTCTTAAATGATCTGAAGGCCAAAAAAAGGCAGAAAAGTAATGAACACCTAGTGAGGTAGGCCAGAGTTTCCAGGTCTTAAATGATCTGAAGGCCAGAAGAAAGGCAGAAAAGTAATGGACACCTAGTGAGGTGGGCTAGAGTTTTCAGGTCTTAAATGACCTGAATGCCAAAAGAAAGGCAGAAAAGAAATTGGACACTCAGTCTGCCAAAGCAACTGGAGTGGGCCATAGTATCCAGATCACATATGATCCGGTTATGCCCTAACCACGGGCAAGAGGTTGTTCATGTGAAGCAACGCCACCTCTAAAGTAGAAAGGATTAGAAAGGTTGTCCTCAACAGGACTTTAGGGAATGGGATCACTCTAAAAGGAGGTGATACATGTCCCAAACTTGGTTTAAGGGACGTTGTTGGTCAAGCTGGTTTGAGACTAGTCCAACAGGTCTATAATAACTAAGAATGGTACAGTATATCTGTAGCTAAATGAATGATATATTTGTAATATGTGCATCTATGTCATCATAGATTAAGACACCTTAAATAGGAAGTCATTCAAAAGCTAACGAAGTTGAGATTGTTGCCTTCTGTCGACATAAACACTCAAAATGAATGTGAGGTAGGTGAAAAGGCAAAATCACATTTCCATTCCCTCAAAGGAATAGCAAAAGAAGCACCGCTCCTCTAGAGCTTAGTCACACCTACATGGGTGAATTGAAGTTTGTACAAAATAGAGAGGGGGGAGACAAGTTTCGTCAAAGGAATAGCGAAAGAAGCACCGCTCCTCTAGAACTTAGTCACACATACATGGGTGATTTGAAGTTTATACAAAATAGAGGGGGGAGACAAGTACTTTGTGACCTTCATTGATGATGGTACAACGTATTGCATCCTTTGTTGATTGAAAAGCAAAGATGAAGTTGTTAAAGTGGATAAGCGCTACAAAACAAAAGTTAAAAATCTACTAAGCCTACGGATTGAGGAATTTGTAGTGATAGAGGGGGAGAATGTGAAGCATCATTCATCAAACGACTACTCATTACTCACCTCAGTCTAACGGTGTTAGCCAAGCGCAAAATCGTACGCCCAAAATATGTGGGGCAAGGCGATCCTTACCGCTAATGCGATTCTCAACAGAACTACGCATAAGGATAAAGATAACCCTCCGTGTGAAACATGGAAATGATCCCACCTACAAGTGTTGTGTTGTGGGGTGGCTTGGTAGAGGTTGGAATACCGAAACAGGTCAAGTTGGACCTAAGACTGTAAATTGCATATCCACTGGATCTGTAAATAACAGTATTGCTTATCGCCTCTTGGTGTCAAAGAATGCTGAATTCTTTGAAGATAACTTTTCTTGAGAAGGAAAAATAAATAATTGCTCGAGGTTAACAAGAACCCGCGAGTGCCTAGTTGTCCGGAACTAGACGTTCCGTATTTACAGGACTCGAAAGTTGCTGACTATTCGAAACTTAATATTCCAAATCTACAGAACTCAGGAATTCTAGATGTTAAACCGAGACGGAGCAAAGAGGGGACAAAAACTTATTCCAGGCCTTCTAGCTTGTATGGTTAAGAATGAAATGGACAATTAACAGAGAATTGTCATCTCCATAAGCGCTGCTTTGGAAAGAAGCTACAGATAGAGAAATAGATTTCATCAGATAGAACCATACTTGTGTAATGGTTGACCTTCCTCCGGGAAAAGAACCTTTGGGTTCTAAAAGTGGATACTCAAATTGAGTACAAAATAGATGGATCTACTGTCGAGTATAAGGCCTCGACTACTTGGACATGTGCTCCCCTGTGAATAACTTAACATCCAGGGCCATTGCAGTCTTGCGTGACATGGATGTTGATGCCGCCTTCATAACCGGAGAGTTGGAAGGGGAGGATCAGAGTTGGTTTGTTGGACTGTTGGGCTTCTTCCTAAACTCTCATTTTGGTCCCTGAAATGTTTAAATTTTGGTCCTGGAAGTTTCAGATAAAACAAAAATAATGAATCTGACAACAGAAACATTGACTCTTAGGAATTGGGATTTCTAAGACATCTAACGAACTGGTCTTAATCCAAACTCATTTGTGAGTTAGTTGACAGTCACGTTGAAGTCACCAATGGATAGGAATCATAGAATTGATTGGAATCATGGTGCACCCATATTCCAGGAGCGATATGCGCAGGTCACATGTAGTTCAATGTATGTTACACACTATAACCGACTTGATATCGACCTACAAAGTAGATTAGTTGAACTAAGGTTCACTCGTGATTCTAAAAATGATCGATAAAAAGCATTAAATCGGATATGACGATGTCTGAAATGATCGCTTATCTACGGATTATGGTATTCTGGATGTCCAGCGGTTCTGGGAGAACACAGTGATCCAAATCGGACATCAGATTTGAAGAACACTAATGCCATAAGTAAATGTGTATGGGTCTTGGAAAATCCTCTATGCAAACTTGCATCGGCCGATTCATGATGGAATTGGAGTTTATTGCTTTAAAAAAAGTATGAAAGAAGTTGAGTAACTTCACGACCTCTTAGAGGATGTCCCTTATTGGAAGAAACTCGTGCCTTCAGCAGTTATACACTGCGGCTAACCGGTCGGCTTCCGAAAAGGGCATGGATGACGACATCTGGACATATCTGTCAGATCTGTCGAAGACATAAGACCGTATGACAGTTGATCATCACGGGTGTCACTTCATTGATTACTAATCAAAGGATATAGCAGACCCTTTAACTAAGGGACTACCAGAAGATCAAGAGTTCTGCCTATCTAGGGGACTGGGCTTAAAATCCAAACAATATGAACCTTTGTGATGGTAACCCAACCACACTGACTGGAGATCCCAAGAATTTGGTTCAATGGGAAAACTAAGCTGCAAAAGGTTCAGTTGAGCGCTTCGGTGGAAGCAAGAGCACTTCGGATTATGATTTCTATAAAGAATCCAAAGACGTTCCCGCAATAGACATTAAAGTGCTCCCTGCATGGTGGGTAAATGTTAAGCTTCCAAACCTTTAACGATCCTCAAACGGTTGAGGTTAAGGTTGGGAAAACTTTTAATGATTCCTAACACTTGTGAAGTGGGGTATAACAGGATACCTTGTAGGAGATCACCTATTTAAGTATGAGGACAGGCTTTCTCAAGTGAACACACTTAAGAATACAAGTGTGTCCACGGCCACAACGGACAGAACAATAAGAAGAAACGAATAAAGGGGAGGTATTGTGTTGGTACCGTTGTCTTGGCTTACATTAAACACTGACGGTTCAAGACATCACATTCACCGCGCAGTAAGTAAGTCCGATGGTATTCAACTAGGGAAGGTTCAAAGCGGAAGCTACCTCTCCTGATACAATATCTTTTCGCTGAACGATTGCTGAAAGTAGGCACTTTGTATGTGCGCCAAAATCTCTTTCAAGAGGGGATTGTTGGAAATTTACTAATGTGGAATTTAAGTTTATCCCATTATTTATGACTCAAAAAATTAGGGCCCCGCACGTCGGAAATGTCGTTTCCACACGTGCAATTTTAGTGTCAAGTATCGTAAATTTCGTTAATGAAAGAGATATTGGTACGTAAGTAAAATGTTTGAGACATAGAATGATGGATGGTTATTGTCTAAATAACAAGTGCTCCACGTTGGTAAACGAAGGAAGGATTGTGTGAAAGTGTAAGATGGTACGGGTCGGAAAAGGGTCGCGGAGCCGAGAAGGGTCGCGGCGCCTAACTGGTAGTGAGCATCGTGAGTTTCTGGTTGAATTAGCACTGCGACGCTAATGTGGCAGAGCCGCGGTGCTTCATTGGCAGTGACTGCTCCATGGAATCCCAAAGGTTTGGTTGTTGAGGTGGTTTCAATTGCATTGAATCCACCCAATAATGGCCATTACTTCGACCATTATGTTGCTGCATTACTTGGGGGTTAAATGACATCCATTACATGACAATTGAATGTCATTATGGGGCATTTGAAAGGCCATCTTGCACACCTATAAATTGAGGCCTTTGTCTCAATTCTATAGATGAACAAAAATATACAAATGAACATACTTACAAGTTAACAACACCACAAAGAGATCAATTTTTCTCATAAGCAATCCTTCTCTTAGCAATCTTCATTATTCGTGTTCTTCGCTGGGATAATTTGTGTAGGTTTTGCACATTTGATAGTTTGTTGTTTCATCTTGGGAGACTATTGTCCACACTTCCGTAAAGCCTATACACGAGGGCAATGTTGTCTTAAAGATAGAGAGTCATCTCTCGACTCAGCCAGTGGTGTTGTGATTACCTAATTGGTTGCTAAGTGTTTCAGGTGTGAACTTGAATCTCAAAGGATTCTAACCGTTCGAATTTTCAGCGGTTCTACAAGCCACAAGTGTATCCATTCATGTTCTTGTATTTCTGAATACAAGATCTAGATTTGAAGTTCCAATGCAAGATCAAGAGATTGAGAACTTGTTGTTGTAATCTTTGTTATTTATCCTTTCGATCACTGTAATAGTTATTTACTATTCTCGTACATGCTTTACATATCCAACAATTTTTGCTTTTCTATTTGAACCGAGACCTACGGTACAAAGTTCACACAGGTGAAAGAGGGGGTGGGTGGGTTCTGAAATCTGAACCATTCGAACAAATTACAATAAGATAAAATGCAAAAGTACACACTTAGATTTTCATTTACATATAAAATTTTGGTTTAATTGACTGGATATTTCAATATGACATTCTAATATATAGAAGAGTGCAGAAGCAGCTGACGGTGGTTATGCCAGCTTGCTAGGACTGCATATCGAGTGGTTCGGTTCAGGTTTAAAAGTTATGGATTAAACTTATCGATTATCGGTTTGTAGACATTTTAAACCGTTAAGATATCGGTTACTGTGTTATTGGGTAATCGGTTGTTGATCGTTATTGATTCGGTTATCGATTTAACCATTAAGATTTCACACAAAAGTTTTTCAGAACAAAGAACTCATTTTCAAAATTAAAAGTAGCTTCGAACAAATATATCCAATTGGAATAGGAAGGACGTAAATAAGCTTGGACCAAAAATGAACCAAAAGACATTGAGTTCCATTACACAACACAATAGTACATCCAATTGAGGTAATAATCTAAAACATATGATCGAAGTAGAGAACTCTTAAAGGTAACAATTTGTGAAATCCAAGCAGGAGAACCTGACCAGTTTTAATGGATACAAGAGGAATGGAAGAAGAGTAAAACATTGAAAAGAACTTCAAATGACTCAAATAAGTAATATTATTGCTACATCTTCCATACGAGACGATCTGATGAAACTCATGTTGTATTTCTTAACGATTTCTTCATCAAAAAGAATGGTTCGTATAATTGCAATTAAATATGAAAGTCTAGTCGAGTAACTTTATATATGGAAGAGTATAATTGTAAATGGTTATCGAGCTATGGGTTTACCCATTAACAAAAGTGATCAAATCGAGACTCTAATAACTATAGGACACCACCCGATATCCGAACCAATAATCCATTAACCCGAACCATTTACCCAATAATCCAATAATCGGTTCAGGTTATTAGTTTGCCGTTAATATGCACAGCCCTACAACTTGACCAAGGGCATTATTGGTATATCATAATTTATGTGCTTTAAGGCTATGGTACTTGCTGCTGTTACATTACATAGACTTTTCCCTTGGTTGACAAAAAAGTTAAAACCACATTTTTTATATTAATTCCCTTTGGTATCTCTAGAGGTATAGTACTAACTTTTCTAAGTGAGGGCCACTGGACTTCTTGCCCCTCTTTCTACACCTTATTACCTCAAGCCCACCCGTACATTTTGTAATTCTTGCAAAATTTGAGTCATTTTTTATGCTTGAAAAAAGTATTAAATGTGCTGACATCATGTGATGGTGACATATGACTGATTCAGCAGTTTGGAAGCTCTTCTATATGTAGGAAACACAAGATTACTACTATTATTTTCCAATTTGAGAAGAATTTAATCTGATAAAAATTCCATTGCTTTAGATATAATTCACATCATTATTGATTTATATGCATATAATTGTTTCCTTAGTAACTTATAAAACAGATGTTGAGATTCTAGGAGGTTTTATTAGATTTTTAAAGATTAATTATACCAAATTTAAAGATAAAATATAGAGATTAATTTAAAAATTTATAAATTAACTACGTATATTGTTCTTTATGTAGATGATGAAAGAATAACTTGATTAGACAATGATGTGAGCTTAAGATGAGAATTGTTCAAATTCCTATTTTCAATTCACGCATATTTTATTTTTTAGACAAAAATTTATATAAAAAAGTTAGAATTTCCTCTCCTCTAAAGAATTTTGTTTTATTTTCTCACTTTTATTTATTCAATTTTTTCCTAATATAATCTTGATATTTTCAAGACGGGACAGCAAAGAAATACAGAGCTACTTCTCTTTGAACAATACAAAAATACGGAGCTGCTTTTATGAGCATTTCAAGTTCTCTAGGATTAAAAGATAGTAGTACAAAATAAAAATGAAGTTTAACTTTTAATAATAGCTTGCAATAAAAAGTTTGCTACAGCTAGATAAGATTAAACTTTCAAGTCAATATAGAAGTAAAATGTATTCTCCCTGCCTTTTCTAATTTATTTGATATAATTTAATTTAGCACGAAATTTAATAAAAAATTAAAGCCTTTTGGTATTAAACCATGTTATAACATTTATGTGATTATTAAATATTTAAAATTAGCATTTTTAATATGTCATAATATTTATATGACTCAAGTTTTTTTATTTAAGATAAAATGAGTTTCAAAGCCTTTACGTGACTCTATTTCCACTATATACAGTTTTCTAAGCCTTTAACCAAATTTCGTATAGGTTTTGAAAAAAAGTCATGCTATGTTTGGTAAACGAAAATCTCCTGTTACGTTTCGTAAATATGGGTCTAATCACCCAGACATTTAAATTAATGATATCTAGTCTAACTTATATGTGAGGAAATGATATGACATAATCATTTTACAATTTGAATAAAAAAAAGTCTTACTAAATAAGGACCCCTTTCGAAATTTGACATATAACTAAAAAAGAATTTGCAATGTGCCACACATTTGGTAAGAATGCAAAACAACGTAAAGTACTGCCTACGTCTTATAATTTTTCATGTTGATTTTGTTGAAACAAAGATTGAATTGAAGTAGGGTTGTTCAAAATTGAACCTTACCACTTACCAATAATTCAATCAAAGAAAGTGTTATTAGTATCGGATTATCAGATTTACAGTTCGAGAGTGATTTGAAATTATATGACTAACGAGTTATCGATTCAAGTATTAATTTGTTCAATTTCTTTATTGATTTAACCAACAACCCGATACGATATACTTAATTTACATTTTTACCATTGATTATATAAACTCATGTGACATTCAGTATGCCTACTTGATTTATCAAGCTTCAAGTTAACTATAGAACTATTATTCCTGCTTGTAATGGATACATAAAAAGAACTTTGTTTTACGATGATCCTTGCCCAAACTGATAACCAATAGATACGAACCTCTCCGTTATCTTATAGATTTAGTGACAGTTTAGCATATCTAAACATCGATGATTACAATCAGCGAATTTAAGTCGTCATACGTTGACATAAGAGCAACAAGTCCAAGCTGTAATCCGTTTAACTTACCCGAAATTGGGAGCATAGAAAGATGCATTAAAACTATGGAAGATGCTAGGCTCCATTTGGAACTTGAGGAAGAAAGCCTCTAAATGAACAAAGCTACTACAAGTGTATATGTCCACACCGCAGACAAGGCCAAAAACGCAACCATAGTGGGTTCTCACAACAGAAGGGGAGCAGAAAGAAAGATGTTTTGTCCCAAAGACAGAAGGCCACTTAACTGATGTTTATAAAATACAATTCTCGTCGGAACTAGCAATAGTTTTAATCCATATTTACAGAAATTTTTGAGTTTTCAGAAGAATAATAGCCTACATAAAGGCGATGAACATGTCTCCAAAATCTAACTTGCCTTCATGTTAAGGCTTTCGCAGTTACCTTCTTGTAAGTGTACCATTTCGCTATCCAGAGATAGACGAAAAAGTTGATGAAGCTGAGGATCGCCAAAAGCCAGTAAAAGTAGTCAAGGTGGCCTTTGTTCAAGTATCCGGAATCCATCCAAGCCTTCCGTGCCTTGTGGTCACGTTGGTCACGATTGTAACGAGGAGGGTACTTAGGTAATTACCTAATGCGGTCGTTGTAAGACAGAGGGCCGAACACAAACTTCTCATGGCATCAGGAGCCTGGTCATAGAAGAACTCCAGCTGACCGATGAATGTAAAAACCTCCGCGCATCCAATCAAGAAGTATTGAGGAACTTGCCAGAAGATGGACATAGGAACGATCTTGATGTCATAATAGTCATTCCTCCTTATATAGTCGAGCCGAAAAACCTCCAGAACCCCAGAAGCAACCATGGCAAATACTGAAATAACAAGACCGATACCCATCCTCTGCAGCTGAGTGAATCCTCGTTCGTGGCCTGTGAATAGGGGTGACAAAGTTAGCCCATGAAAATATGACCAGCCCATTTGTTAGCTCAACCCATATTGACCCGTCCAATTAAGCCTATCTAAAACCTGGGCTGATATGTAGCCCAAATTGATCTATGAGAGATTTTGTCAAAATATGATTAAGAAGACTTTTTTGCCGGATATGTGTCATATGGCCACAATAAAGATAAAAAAAGTTTTATTAGGTACTTAAACAAATTATAGAAAAACAAATAACAGTAAAAATTGGCGGGGCGAGTTATGACCCGTTTCTTTGGCCATTCAGCCGAAGTAACTTTTAACCCGCCCATTTATTAACAAAGCCCATTTTGACCCACCCAAAATTCAGTTCCCCCCCCCCCCAATTTGACACCCCTACCTGTGAACTTCCGTTCCAAGGGAATGATGGCTAGGTCATAAATAGGTGCCCAGAAAATAACACTGAGAGTGTCAAATATCGATAGACATGCCGATGGAATTGTGAAGTTGGGGCCAATCTGTTGGTCCATTTGGTTGCCTTGTAGAACAAACATGGTGCTCATCTGACTGTAGACACAGGAAAATACAATACCAGTAGCCCACACGGGGAGTAGACGGATGATCGACTTGACCTCCTCGACTTGAGTCACCGTGCAGAGCCTCCACGGATTCACTGATCCGTTGACTTTATCAGATCCTGTTTCCACAGCTGCCTTGTCAAAGAACCTGAGTTTCATTTTTCAAGTGGTCAATACATGCTGTAAATTAGTGAGCATTAAATAGAGTTGCAACTATGGAGAATGAAACTGAGATTTTAAGGCCACGTTCAAACTTCGAGACTATACAAAACGATATATGATTATCATGTCCTATGGCTGAAATCGCTAAGCATTAAGCTAAGGTAAAGAAATGATTCTTCAAGATACAGACTGCAGTTCAGACAAATTTACCAATAACTCTTCAGGCTGTCTTTTGCAAACACAAGGAAATGACAAATAACCCGGTTTTGCAGCTTAAAGGACCAAAAAAAATGTAATATGTCATTATATCTAACACATGGACCAGCAATGAATATAACAGTGTAGAAATCTATAATCAAAGTGAAATTTTGCAAAGATCCCCAGACAACATGGATTGTACTTTTTTAGAAATCTCTTCTTTTCGCTAACTTGTTGAAATGTTTACTTCAGAAAGGTTACAAAATGGGATTCACAGTTACCTGAACTCTTCCGAATGCTCAAGATTGCGGCTTCCCTTGATGGTGGATTCAACATCAGCAGTCTCATAAAGAAGACTCGTCACGAGGAGATTTGACATTACATTTTCTGAAAGACGCAACAAATACCTGCAATATGCGAGTCAAGGGACTCCCTGCTGGGGGTTGGAGTCTATATAGACGGGTGCCTGAAAAGAAAAATACTAGTGCAATGGCCATAGCCACAGCCGGAACACCAAGACCCCAGCCCCAGCCCACATTCATTTGTATCCACACTAGAACTGATGAAGCGATAAGAGCACCGACATTGATTGAGAGGTAAAACCAGTTAAAGAAAGAGCTCTTCTTTTTCTTTTCAGTTTCATCATTGTCATCAAATTGATCTGCCCCAAAGGAAGAGACACAAGGTTTGATGCCACCAGTTCCAAAGGCAATCAAGTAGATCGAAACGAAGAATGCTGTTTTCTGCGATGATGTCGGGTGGCAAGTATCGTTATTACAGGCTGGCTTTAGTCCACTTACAGAAGCAGACATTGTCAAGAGTGTCATTCCCTACATAAAGAAGATAAGTTCACAATTCCTCCGCCAAAATCAGCCTACCACCTCTTGGATACTTATGTACTTGAGTAGAAAACATCATTATTCATTAGAACTTGTTAAGTTTAGAATAAGTATATTGAACCACTAATAGCTTGTTTGACCAAGCTTCTGGGAAGCCAAAAGTGCTTGTTTTAGACAATTGAAGTGTTTGGACAAGCTTTTAGGTGAAAATAAATGCTTTTGAATAGTTGCATCAGCTGTTTTTAAGAAGCTAAAAAGGTTGCTTTCTCGAAAAAGAACTTTCGGGACCTTGGTTAAACACAATTTCCTACTCCAATATTGGCAAAAGTGTTATTCAAATTGATTAGTCAAACACAATTTGCTACCTCCAAAAGTGTTTTTTTTCAAATATCACTTCTAACAAAGAGCACTTTATAAAATAAGTTGATTTTGGAAGCTCCCTCCCCGTCCCAAAAAGATTGACCTAGTTTGATTTGACACAAAGTTTAAGAAATAAAGGAAGACTTTTGAAATGTGTGGTCCAAAACAAATCTTAGATATTTGTGTGGTTGTAAATGATCTCATAAAGTTAAATTGTTTCTAATTATAGAAAGGAGCCAATCTTTTTGGGACAAACTAATACGGAAAGTAGATCAATCTTTTTGAGACGAAGGGAGTATTATAACTTCAGGACGATGTGTATTCTAGAAAACCATAAGCTGATAGGTCTTTCAAATATGAATAACAAGACATAATCTCAACACAATTGAAAATACAATCTGAAGCTAAAGGATATGCAGATTGTTATTCTAATATGAAAGCCTAAGGAAAACCACTATGTTTCTAAGTTATTGATGTTGGATCAAAATAACAAGGCGTCATGCGGAAGCTAATAACAACGAACCTTAAATTACAATAAATCAGACAACAAAGAAAAATACATTATAAGATGCATAATCTTTAATATGATTTGGTCGATTGACCTATACATAAGCTTTTTCTTCAAATAAGGATTAGTCAAATATAGAAGAGACCTTTTCCACCCAGAAAAGTAATTCTAGTTACGGTAGAAAAGCAGGCAAAACCTAGTATTTTCAACTCTTTCATGGTATCAGAGCACTAACTCTTGGGAAACGTTCAGTTGTTAAAACAACTGATATGTGCTTGGTAAATTCAAAGAACATGAAAAGATAAAAATAAGCTACTTAGTACTTACAATGATATAAAGGACTGAGAAACCAGAAATAGTCCAGTATCGACCGAGATAGGCATCAGCCAAGAATGCTCCAATCAATGGCGTGACATAGCAGGTGCCTTGCTAATTTGTTACACTTCTTGCAGAAGCAGCACTGCCTAGATTGAGCCTTTGCTTCATATAGTTCACCAAATTAGTACTCATACCATAGTATGCCAATCACTCACATCCTTCATCCCCTGTAAATTCAACCTTACCATGTCAAGGACATTATTCTATTATGACTACAAATGAATTATACACAACTACTTCTATGGATTAAATAAAAAATTGTACCAAGGATGAAGGGGCAGGCCTTCCATGTTCCGGTTTTCTTCTTGTTGGGATTCTATGGTACTTTATAGAGTAGTACGGGAAGTAATAACTATTACAAATGTTCGAAAGGATAAATAAATGGTCAATCTTCAAAACTGCCGGATGTGTGTTGTGTCTTGAATCTTGATCACCTTGCAAAGCCAATGTTGAGAACTGCTGCAAGTTTGTTGTGTCTTGAATCTTGATAACCTGAAATCAAGAAACAACTAAATCTGGATGGTTATAACGTTGTGTGTTGAGTCGAGGATAGCCCTCTATCCTTAAGACAAGATTGCCCCGTATATATGCTTTTACGTTAGCGGGCAATAGTCTCCCAAGATAAAACAACACTTTAATCTCAACGCTACAAAGCCAATAGGTTGAGCCTGGCGAAGAAAACAAATATGACTTGACTTGCTGAAGATATGGAATAGGAAGGAAGAGTTTATGTCTACTCTTCTCTTTTGTCTCTGTGTATATAGTGTGTCTCTGTAGTGTATATCTTGTGTATATGAAGGTGTTTACTCACTATTTTTGTCTGATTTTCAGTCAATGAAAGTGCAGTTTTTCGCCACTGTTTTTCAGTGGTTTACTGCCTGTTTTTCAGGTCTGTTTTCTGGCCTGTTTTGCAGCTGTGAATTGAGCCAACAACTACTCAATATATAGCAAGCAAGAGGGGTTGTCCAACTGCCAAAAACAAGGCTGTAATGGCCATTAAGGGAGGCCATTAAAACAGCTAAGTAATGGACCAAACTGTAAATATTGAAACTTCAGGGACAAAACTGTACATATGAAAGAATTCTGGTCAACACTGTACATATGAAACTTCAGGGATCAAACTGTACATCTGGTAGAGTTCTCTGGTCCAAAAAGATAATATTAGACAGCCCCACAGCCCACGACCCGTGAACCCATGAACCCGAAACCCGTGAACCCGTGAACCCGAAACCCGTGAACCCGTGAACCCGAAACCCGAAACCCGAAACCCGAAACCCGAAACCCTTTACCAATTAGAGACTTATATAGAGAGCAATTCTTCCTATTCCCACCGATGTGGTAGATTTGTCCCACACCACATTTCCATATCTCAAACACCTTACTTCGTGGACCAATATCTCTTTCATTGATCAACGAAATTAGACGATTCTTGGCCCTACGGTCATCTATTCACTTCGTAGATCATGCATGTGTAAAGAGACAAGGTCTCCAACATACGAAACACAAGTGTTTAATTCATCAAAGATGGGTGGACGCATCTCCCCGCCAAAGGCTAATTTCCAACACTTCTTGTTCGCAGGTTTTTTTATAGATGTCCATGGTCCCATCCTTCGTGTAGTCATCGTCGCTCTCCATCTCTTCTCCTGCAATGTCAACGAGACCAAATCAATACGATAGAATAAGGCCAAACAATCACACAAACACATAAGATCCCTCTGTTACGTATTGGAGATTCTCATAATATAAAGGATAGCAACATTGTGACTTCAAGATGAAATTGTAACAAGGGCATGCTTGGTAGAAAAATTATTCCAAGATAAATAAAGGGTACCACATTGCACTATCTCGTTGAAAGGTTCTATACATCTGCCCTTTCTCAACGCATTTCTTTTGACAAAAACTCCATTTTTTCCTCCTTTCGGATAATAAATCTTTCTTAGAACATGGAGTGGACTGACAACACTTGTAGGTAGAATTCCTTGCGAAAACAGCACTAAAAAATTCTCTAGAATATAAGAAACCAAGGAATGCATAGAACATGGCTAGGAACTGGTTCAAGATAGTCTCAATTGTTTGTAGCATTTAAATAGATATTCGTGCAGGCAAAATACTTAGGAAACTGAAAAAGACATACCAATAGTATCAAGAATTAGTGAATCCTGTTGTTATAGCACATTAGATGTTGGAGCAAAATTGGGCTAGAACAAAAATTAACTTTCTATACACCGACAGTGTAAAAGAACTTTTAAATTATCAGGTCACCTAATAGAAACTACCCATAATTCTCTATAATAAGTGATATTAGTTACTTGATAAATAAAGCCACAGAAGCGGATCCAGAATAGAATTTAAATTTTATGTGTTCAATCTTTAAGGTTTTTAGCATTGGATCCATTGTGTTTTTAGAGTTATGGTTCATATTTACTATTTGTTGAAATTGCATAGATTATTACACATAAATTTATGTTTCGCGTGGAGTACCGGGTTCAGATAAACCTGGTATCGGTACTCCACTCCACATCCACCATCTGTGTAAGCTAATAGTGTAAAATCATTTACGTTGTCAGTATATATATGTTAAATCCTTTTAAAAGGATCAAAACTATGAATTGTTGTAATACATAACAGAGATAGTTGCTATGGAGGGTCTAGAACTACATCAACAACAACACTCAGTGAAAATCCCACAACATGGGGTCTGGGAAGGGTAGGGTGTACGCAAACCTTATCTCTACCTTGGGAGGGAGAGCGGTTATTTCCGAGAGACCCTCGGATCAAGACAAAACCTAAGCACATGTAGAGCAAGAAAAACGATCAGACCCATACATAAAGCAGAAAATTTAAGGCAGTATGAAAATGCTGGTATCAAAAGCGAATGGGCCATGCCAGCGCATTTTGAAAAGGAAAGGAACTAACACAGATACATAAGCTAAACACAGTACACTAAAGAACACCCAGCAGCAGAA
The DNA here is from genome assembly GCA_029783415.1 of Anisodus acutangulus. Classification (NCBI taxonomy): domain Eukaryota; kingdom Viridiplantae; phylum Streptophyta; class Magnoliopsida; order Solanales; family Solanaceae; genus Anisodus; species Anisodus acutangulus. The sequence goes on along the minus strand of CM056498.1, from coordinate 33,401,650 downwards.
ATCGCACGCTACTATAAAGCAATACTGCGCCTACTAGTATGGTAAGCTAAGCGGACCCATAATAATCTCACTACACTACTAGTCTGTACGTGTAAGTAGTACTACACTCGACTACCTACTACCTTTCTACCCTAATTCGTGTCCTCCACAACCCCCTAACTAAGGTAATGTCCTCAGTAAGTTGCACATTCGCCATATCTCTTCTAATCACCTCTCCCCAATGCTTCTTCAGCCTACCTCTACCTCTCCTAAACCCGTCCATAGCCAACCTCTCACACCTCCGCATAGGGGCATTTGTGTCTCTCCTCTGCACATGCTCGAACCATCTCAACCTCGCTTCCCACATCTTGTTCTCCATCAAGGCCACTCCACTCTGCCCCCGATATCATCATTTCTAATCTTGTCCCTCCTTGTATGCTCACACATCCACCTCAGCATCCTCATCTCCGCCACTTTCATCTTTTGGATGTGCGAAGTCTTGACCGGTCAACACTCCTCCCCATACAACATCATCGGTCTAACCACCACTTTATAGAACTTGCCTTTAAGTTTTGGTAGCACCTTTTTATCGCACAAGACTCCAGGTGCAAATTTTTTTCAGTCACCTCGCCCCAATACGATGTATGACATCGTCATCAATCTCTTCGTTCCCTTAGATAATAGACCCGAGGTACTTTAAGTTTTCTTTCTTCGGAATGACCTGAGTACCAAGTTCCACCTCCACGCCTGTCTCCAAGTCATTCCCGTTACTAAACTTGCACTCCAAGTATTATGTCTTGGTCCTACTCATCCTAAACCCCTTAGACTCCAGAGCCTGTCTCCAGACCTCCAGCTTCGCGTTCACCCTGCTGTGGGTCTCATCAATTAATCGTCTGCGAATAATATACACCATGGCACCTCCCCTTGGATTTATCGCATCAGTCCATCCATCACCAACGCAAATAAGAATGGACTAAGAGCTAAACCTTGGTGCAGCCCCATCATCACTGGAAAATGCTTCGAGTCCCCTCCTACTGTCCGTACCCTAGTCTTGGCTCCATCATACATATCCTTGATCTCCCTAGTGTACGTCACATGTACACCTCTAACCTCCAAACATCTCCAGAGAACCTCCCTAAGGACTTTGTCGTATGCCTTATCGAGGTCGATGAAAACCATATGTAAGTTTCTCTTTCTCTCTCTATACTGCTTCATCAACCTCCTAATAAGATGAATGAGTTCTGTAGTCGAACGCCCCGGCATGAATCCAAATTGGTTCTCGGACATAGACACGCCTCTTCTCACCTTCATTTACAGGACCATTTTCCAAACTTTCATAGTATGTCTTAGCAGCTTGATACCCCTATAGTTGTTGCAACTCTGGATGTCACCTTTGTTCTTGTACAAAGGAATCATTGTACTCCACCTCTATTCGTCGGACATTCTCACCGTCTTAAAAATGACATTAAACAATTTAGTCAGCCACTCCAAACCTTCCCTGCCTGCGCTCTTCCAAAATTCAACCGGAATCTCATCAGGCCCGGTCGCTTGTCCCCTGCGCATCCTGCGAACATCACCCTTAACCTCCTCAACCTTAACGCTCCTACAATACCAAAAATCCCGGTACCTACCCGATTCCTCCAGGTCCCCCAGTACAATGTCTCTATTTCATTCTTCATTCAAGAGTTTATGGAAGTAAGACTGTCACCTCCGCCTAATATGCGCGTCCTCTACCAGTACTTTATCATCCTAGTCCTTGATGCACCTCACATGATCCAAGTCACGGGCCCTCTTCTCCCTCGCCTTGGCTAGTCTGTACAACTTCTTATCCCCTCATTTTTTCTCTAACTTCATATACAGGCGTTGAAAAGCCGTTATTTTCGTCGTCGTAACGGCAATCTTTGCCTCTTTCCTCGTCATCTTATACAATTTCATATTCGTCCACTTCTCCACCTCATCCTTGCTATCTACCAAGTTTGCATACACCATTTTTTTCACTTCCACCTTCTCTCGAACTTCACCATTCCCCCCGATGCTCACCACGGCGACCCCGCGAGACTCCTAGCACTTCTCTGGCTGCCTCCCGAATGCAACTGGCCATCTATCCCACATACCGGTCGCATCCCCACTACTCCCCTAGAACTACATAACGCAATAAAAAGGCAGCCGGTGCACTAAACATCACACATTCGGGAAAGAGCCACACCCCAAGAGGGTGTGACGTAGGAAGTCGACCTGATGCAAGCATCGGTGGCTAATTCCACGTAACAGAGATCCATTAAATTATCCATAGCTAGAATCAGGTTCTTAAAGTAAGGAAAATACACACATATATATATATGGGTCTTGCTACCATACTACATGAAGGTAGTATATTAGCACCCTCCCCATTTTTCTTTTTCCTTAAATACCCCTAATAATCTACTGCAATAGAGTAATAGAGAAGTTCTTTTAGTCATTTCATAAAAATTAAAACTATCATCTTTCTTGTCACCCTCCAATCCTCCCCTGTCGTCGCTGTGTTCTCCTATCTATTCTCCTCGAATTCTTGCAATGCCCACATATTTTAGCTCATAAATAGTACAAATACAAAGAATAATTCAACGCCTTAAGGATAAAACCATTTTAACATAGCCAGATATGCTTTTTCTGCTTGTGTATTGCTAAAGTTGAAGAATGTAGGAAGAAAAAAAAAACATCTGAAAAATGAACAAATTTCTGCTTGCTAAAATTGAGTCACCATGAACAAGAACGGAAGAAATGAAAAGCGGGAAAACACAAGAGAATTGAGATTTTGAGCGAAAGACAACAAAGCCCCTTATGTTAATGTATTGTTAGTGTGTTGCTAACATACCACCTTCACGTAGTACGTTAGCAAGACCATATATATATATATATATATATATATATATATATATATATATATATAGATATATCATCGTTAAATTAGACACATTGAAAGTAATGGAGAAAACATAGAAAATTACATGCACACTCTATATATCATCTACAGAAAACGAATATATATATATATATATATATATATATATATATATATGTGTGTGTGTGTGTGGGGGGGGGTCTTGCTAAATTAAACACATTGAAAGTAATGGAGAAAACATAGAAAATTACATGCACACACTATATATCATCTACAGAAAACGACTACACATGTCAATGTCAGAAACAATAAACAGAGAAAAGTAGTCCAATTATCATCATCACAGATATATATATATATATATATATATATAAGAGATGAAAAGTACCTCAATTAAGAAGGAAAAAAATTGAAAATTTAGGTTGTGGGGTTTTGGGGGTGGCGGCTGAGGAAAATAAAGATTGAAAATTTTGCAGTTACCGTTCCTATAGTAGTGGAAGATAGAATATAAGGGTGGTACAGGTCAGATTCTAGTATGTGTATTTTCAGAATCTTTGTGTTTGATACGTAACAGGAAAGAGTGTGAATCTTTATCTAATATTGTTGGAGATAAAAAAGATTTACTATCCCAAATTGTTCTCCTTGTGTGAATCATGATAATTTCGAGATTTAAACTTTTAAACTTTGATATAAATTCGAACATAGAAATTTGAAGTATTTTGAAAAAAAATATATTTAGAAAATACGTAAAAAGTATTATAAATTAATAATTAAGAAATTAAAATATTTCAATGAAAAATAAGATCGGCATATATTTTACTCTTCTCAGACCCCACTTGTATGATTACACGGGATATGTTGCTATTTACCATCAAAATCAAAGATAAGTCAATGAAATCACCCGAATCATTATCCTTTACAGCGATGGAGATTTGCAAAAATAGAATATTTGAGTGTCAACATTTAAATTTTAAGTACATCAAGAAAAAATTTACTAGAATAAACTCGCGATTAGAATTACATAGCAAATATTTGGTAAATTGCTATAATTTTAAATTAACGGACAACGTTTATCTTGCCACAGTGATCGCCAAAACTTCTAGTCATTCCTGGCAAATTTTTTATGGCAAAATTTTTCTGGTTACAATCCTGATGATTCACCAGAATTTGAAGTGAAGAGCACGTTATATATTAAAGTGTACTTAATTCTAGTTTATCTTCACAATCTGTGTTACACGTAATTGGAAGAAATAGAGTGTGAACAATTATATATCTTGTATTTATTGTACTTAACTATGATGGGCAGAAATAAAGTGTGTGAATGTTAATCTTTTATTGTACCTTAACTATACTACAATTGGCAGAAACACCGATTTTATATCCAAGACCAGATTTTAAGTCGGTGGAAATTGACTGAATCATTAATTTCCAACATGAATGGGTACTAGTTATTTGAAAAATTATGCTTCTTGTTTTTAGTAGAATAAAAGGACGTGCACCATGCTTCCGCTATACGCCGAATGAGCAGAATCTGCACTAACAAAAATCCAGTCATCACCTTTCCTCATTATGCTACTTGGGGTGCAAAGGTGAATGATGGGTAGGATAATACCAATTATGTCAATGTAGGCAGATCAGAGGAATAAATCAATCCCCATCTGAGTAACTAAATAAGGATCATTCCATTTCTTATCAACAAAATCCATTTCGTTTACTCCCTTGTTTAGCTGACAAAGACAGTTACTAGTGCAACGGCTGATAAAAAATTTAAGGACATTATTAGCCTATTTGATCAGGCGTTTAAAATTTACTTATTTTGAAAAGTGTTTTTTTTAAAATTATTTTTTGATAATTTTGTTTAGCTAATCAATTTGAAAAGTACTTCTACAGTATTAGATCACTAATTTGCGCTTGACCAGAATTCTAAATGTATGTTTGGACAAAAGCTACTTTTTCAGCTTTTAAAAATTAACGTCTGTTGCTACTCAAAAATACTTATTGTTCCTTAAAAGCTGGGCCAAATACCTGATTGATTCTCAAAAGTAAGCACTTTCGGCTTCCCAAAAGCCTGGCCAAACTGACATAGGCTCCATCGGCCTCCGTTGGTTTCCAAGAAATTTTTTCTACCTAATATGTTGCAATGAAATATTGAAAATTCAGAACAAAAAAACAAGAATTCCAACCATAATGCTCATTTCAAGAAAATCAAGAATCTTGAAGACAATGTTAACGCCTGCAGAAACAGAGGAACACCATCCTAATAATCCTGTTACAAATTGGAACAAATTATGAGGATGGACCTATTGCCTTCTTATAGGTATAAAATTTTGCAACAAAAAGAAAGAACCCGAAATTAAGCACACTTAGCACAGCCAAAAGCCAGAAGAAGTAGTGAAGATGACCATAGTTCAAATTATCAGGAATCCAACCAGGGCCACCATGCCTAGTACTCATGTCTGTAACAATATTGACCAAAAGTGTACTCAGATAATTCCCGAGCGCGGTCGTTATAAGAGAAAGAGCAGAACATAAACTTCTCATAGCATCAGGAGCTTGCTCATAGAAGAATTCCAACTGTCCAATGAATGTAAAAACCTCAGCACAACCTATGACAAAATATTGAGGTACTTGCCAGAAAATCGACATTGGGATATGCTTCACCTCGTAATAATTATGTTGTCTTACAGTTCTCAATCGTACCAATTCCAATGTTCCAGCAATCAGCATTGCGAAAATTGAAATGACTAGGCCAACTGCTATCCTTTGTAGCTGAGTGAAACCGTTCTTGTGACCGGTGATTTTTCTGGCCAATGGAACGATGACACGATCATAAACAGGTACCCAGAAAATGACGCTAACCGTGTCGAAAAGGGAGAGGGAAGCTGAAGGGATTTCAAAGGAATTGGTCATGTGAAGATCCATTGTGTTGCCTTGGAGGACAAATAAGGTTCCCATTTGACTATACACACTGCTAAAGATAATACCAGTTGCCCATATAGGTAGCAACTTGATGATTGATTTAAGTTCTTCAACTTGTGTCACAGTGCAAAGGCTCCATGGATTAATTGACCCTTTGATTCTGTCTGATTGTGTCTCCACTGCTGCCTTGTCAAAGAAGCTGGATAAAATATGAGGATCAAAGCATAAAAAATCAATCAACTTGTTCAAGAAGAGATACTTCTCTTTGAGAAAGTTTGAATAATGAAAGAGTTTAACTTCTATAGATTTAGCAACTTGAAAAATAAGGCAAATTATCTGTTACTGGTGTATATAAGTTAAATTCATAATTAAATAATGTATAAAGTTAGAGGCACGTAAATATAGTTAACCAGGTTTTGACTTTGGCATATTTTAATGAAACACATTCATTTGATCAACCCAAGGCTTCGCTTTTTTACAACACTATTGATTCCATCTGTAGCAGCACAACTATGGCCATGCTCTAAGTCTGTATTGAAAATGTTAGAAGACATAATTAATGAATTTAAAGTGTACTTTCTTCAACAACTTAAGCTTCATATGGGATGATCACACACTACAACATAATAGCACACCAGACAGATATCCTGAGTTTGAGTCCACCGTCATATATTATCAAAAATAATTTTTACATGCTTGGCCTAAGAAAATGAGTCGAGCGCACACATTGAGGGGCGCGTTAAATTCATAATTAAATACCCTAAAAATTTACTCCATTATCGAACTGCTTAAAAGATGATATGATCATATGATTCAATAGAAAATGCATAGAAAGTAGATTTTGAAAAGGAATGAATGAATTAAACAAGAAATGAAGAGTATAACATTGTAAGGTATACCTCAATTGTTCAGTGTGATCAAGTTTCCTGCTACCTTGTACAGCAGACTCTTCATCACCAATTTCAAACAAAACACAACTATCTCTAGGAACTTTCACTTTAAATTTCCTAAAAGAGGCAACAATAACTTGAAAAATCCTTGTAAGGGGACTTCCACCAGGTTTCTGATTCCTATAAATTTTTGTTCCTGAAAAAAAGCTAACAACAGCAACAGCCATAGCCACAGCAGGTATACCAAATCCCCAACCCCATCCAACATTTGTTTGTATCCAAACAAGAACAGTTGAAGCAACAAGTGCACCAATGTTGATAGAAAAATAGAACCAATTGAAGAAAGAACTCTTTTTCTTCTTTTCAGTTTCATCAGTATCATCAAATTGGTCTGCCCCAAATGATGAAACACAAGGTTTGATTCCACCTGTACCAAGGGCTATTAGGTAAAGTCCTAGGTAAAAAGTTGCAATTTGAATCCCTTTAGGGTGACAAGTGTTTTTGTCATCACAAGGTGGTTTTAGTCCATGCACTGAGGCTGATAATGTTAGTACCGTCATCCCCTGCATAAATTTAAAGCGTAGGATTTAACTTTTATGCACTAACTGTACAAACTATTGTATGTGTCATGTAAAAGTTTATATCATAGCGGAAGCTGCTCACTACCCCATTCTTCCTTCCTCTTCCCCGACCTCCCTATGTAATGATTTTTTTTAAGAAAAAAAAAGTAATAAAATTAACTCATTATAGTAATCCACGCAAGTTTAAAAGGGTCGGATTATGACTCATTTGTTGACTTGACTTAACAGGTTGAATCCAATATGACCTATCAAATTATTTGATCAAATAGGTCAAAATGCTGCAAACTCAGATTCAGACATACAAAATCAAGTTTGGAGATCAAGATTTATGAGTTTGGAAGACAAATATAATTTGTTTTCAGAAAACGTAAAATAAAACAGAAGGGGAGTTTGGGTTTTGATCCATTATTTGACCAAACTCATCTTGACCTGATTATTGATTTGACATGTGTTTTTATTAGCAGAACAATGAATTCAACCTGCTCATTTTCCACTCTACTATTAGGTCACCTTAAAGGTAAATTACTTAGAATTGGTGAAAAATAGTAATCTGAAAATAAGACTAGTAATAGCCTATTGTTTCCTTGGACTGATTTTGAACTTAAATTTTCTAAGATTCTTTGTCATGAAAATACTACCAAAAGAAATATATAAAAGAGCAAAACTAATAAAGCGGCAGCTTACAAAGACATAGATGATTGAAAAGGCAGCAATTGTCCAATATCTCCCCAAATAGGCATCAGCTAGAAATGCACCTAGCAATGGTGTCACATAGCACGTTCCTGACCAATTCGTCACATTATTAACTGCCACAACACTGCTCTCATTCATCTGAAACTTTAGATAATTCACTAGATTTGTATTAATCCCATAATACGCCAATCTCTCACAGCATTCATTTCCTGTAAAAGAAGATCCAAATCAATGAGAGAAAAATAATTACTCCAGCAGAAAGAGGATTGTCTTTTTGTATGATAACCCCTCAAACTACTTATCAGTAAATTTTATTTAGAGACTGGCCTGTTAATTTCAATTGAGCAACTGAACACATGATAAAGTGTTCCTGCTCATATTTTGGAAAAGTTTATGCGCGTATTCTCAAGTGTCCATTAAGGCTAATGCGTATAATTAAAGGAGATGAGATATTTTAAGTGGTTAATTTATTTATGTAATGGGCGCTTGAGAACAAGCGTATAATTTCTTTCAAGATTTTGAATTTAAAGTGTCTAATAGTAACACTTTATCATTTGTTCAGGTGTCAATCAAAATAAATTGTAGTTCGAGTGTCTAAATAAAATTTGGGATAATTACACTTTTGGACCACTCAAAAGAATAATAGACAACAAATGTATAGGTTTTGTATACATATAATATACATACTGTATACACAAGATATACATATATTATATACAAAGATATACATATATTATATACAAAGATATACATAGAATATACACAATTAATGTATAGATTCGGTATATTTTGGCTCCGTATTTATTTCGGCCGACGGGCCAAAAATAAAAAAATAACAAATTTAAGGGGCTATCGATATATTCAATCCAAAAAGAAAACAACTCAAGTATATGAGAAATGAATTAGTACCAAGGATGTAGGGGCAAGCTCTCCAAGTTCCAGTTTCCTTCTTGATTGCTGGATTGTTTTTGTAATCCACCGTTCCATCTTTCACAAACTTATCATCTTCCGCCATACCTGATAAATATTAAACTATGTTGGGAAATATAATTGCATGCGGCAACAAAAATAGACTTCAGTACAGGCATGTATTCATTGTCCTTAAAGAATTTATATTCTCATACTATATGTGATATATTGTATGTATGACAGAATTCCTTCAGGATTTACAATATCAAAAAATGAATATTGCAAGATGTTGAGAAGAGAAGAGAACAATAAGGAGACACACTAAGTACACTATCCAGCAATCATGTATTTATATAAAATTAATGTGTGTGTACCTAGGGATATTTTGCAAATTGCTTTTGCTAGCAGTGGGGTTATGGTTAGACGGAAGTTCAAGATTCAAGAAAACAAGGGAACTGACCAACTTATTTATAAGAAGATCAGTACAATTAATTGGGGAAGTTGGAAATGTAATTAAGATATTACAGAGAATGGCTGTGTGCATGGTTTCCATTTTGCAGCCATACACACATTCATTGGACCTACGTTATCCTACACTCTCACCATCTAAACAACTATACATCCTCATCGAGCAAATTACAAGAAGCCCTCCAGACTATTGTCCTTGTTAAATAGGTAGGTTAGAACTAAATTTAGGCAGGTTAAAATAAAAAAATAAAAAAAGGGCAGCCCGGTGCACTAAGCTCCCACTATCTTGTGGGGTCAGGGGGAAGAAATTTGGACCACAAGGGTGCATTGTCTGCCTTGATCTTACCTTGCATTTCTGCCAGAGGATGTTTCCACGGCTTGAACCCATGACCTCCTGGTCACATGCCAGCAACTTTAGGGCAGGTTAAAATAGTTTAATTAATAAATGGATGAGTTATTAACCACCCGTCAAAATGTTACTTGGACTGAAATGAACTAAATAATAGGTCATAGCAACCCGTCAAATTCTAATTAAATTTTAATTTCGTTATTTATTTTCTTATAATTTATTTAATTATCAAATAAATTATTTTTCTTTATTATCACATATCTAACATATCTGTTAGAATGTATTAATCTCCCTTGGGGAGCCTGTCTCATTAACACAAAATATATATAGGTGTACAATGCTGAATCCTTCTATAATAAGGATCCCAATTCTACCATAATTATACAATATAAAATATGGTAAATATACATAGGTACACGTGCTAACACACCCCCTAAGTCTGAGCGGGAGGAGGCTAGGCGCTAAGACTACATCCGAAGTCAAGGAAGAGCTGTCTAGGAAGGCCCTTTGTGAATATATCTGCATACTAATAAGAGGAAGGCACATGTAATACTCTGACATGACCGAGAGCAACCTTCTCACGAACAAAGTGGATGTCCATCTCAATATGTTTGGTTCGCTGATATTGAACCGGATTATGAGATAGATAGATAGATGGTGGATATGTTATCACAATAAATCAAAGACGCTTTACTCAACGGACACTAAAGCTCCAAAAGAAGGTTTCGGAGCCAACAGATCTCAGCAACAACATTAGCAATGACTCTATACTCTGATTCTACACTCGAACGGGATAAAGTGGCTTGTCAAATGACAGACCAAGAAATTAGATTATCCCCTAAGAACACACAGTAGTCGTACGTAGAGCGTCGCGTGTCCGGACAACCTTCCCAATCAGCATCCGTATATGATAACAATTTGGTCGGTGTTGAGGGGTATAGATGCAATCCATAATAAAAGCGTACCCTTAACATATCGAATGATACACTTAATGGCAGTAAAATGAGGCTCTCTGGGGGCATGCATGAATAAGCATACCTACTGAACAACATAAGCAATGTCAGGCCTGGTGAAAGTAAGATACTGTAGTGCACCTGCAAGACTCCTGTAGAGTGTGGGATTGGACACTGGATTACCATCCACAGCACTAAGCTTTGATTTAGAATCAACCGGTGTGGACATGATCTTGTAGTTTGCCATTTTGTCCCTGTACACTATCTCCTATGCATACTTTCGCTGGCACAAAAATATAGAATCTGCAGAACGAGTCACTGATCTCCCAAAAAAATAGCTCAACTTCCCCAAGTCAGTCCTAGCAAATTCAGTCTTTAGTAATGCAATAATCTCATTTTTCAACAAATCAGAGGAGGCAGTAAGAACAATGTCATCCACATATAACAGCAAATAAGCAATGTTACTACCTCGATGGAAAATAAATAGAGAAGTATCACATTTACTACATATAAACCCAATATGCAAGATGTACCGTGCAAAATGGTCATACTACGCTCTGGGAGCCTGTTTCAAACCATACAGTGACTTACGGAGACGACATACCTACTGAGGGGCTGCTGGATGGACAAAGCCAGTCGGTTGGTGCATGTAAACAGTTTCTTTCAAATCCCCATGTATAAATGTATTTTTCACATCAAGCTGATGAATTAGCCAATGCTAACCCATAGCATTACTCAGAACTGTATGAATAGTGGTCGGTTTGACAACCAGACTGAATGTCTCACTACAGTCAATACCCTCATGTTGATTAGTTCAATTAGCCACAAGTCTTACCTTATACCTCTCTAGCTCACCACTGTCTCTGTATTTGTGACGAAAAAGCCACATACAACGGATCACATTCACCCCCTCCGATCTAGGAACCAAATCCCAAGTGTGTTGTTTTGATAAAACATTAAATTTCTCATGCATGACCGCATTCCAATGTGGGTCTAGTTTGGCTAATTTAGGATTTTCGAGAATCGGGGATATGATTTGTGTTGATAGGTTAAAATAGACTTTAGGTTTGAAAACCCCGTATCGAGCACGGGTTTCCATGTGGTGTGTGGGGGAAGTGGTGGGGTGGGCAGTTGGGGTTGATGACGGGTTTTGGTAACAGGTAGCAGTGTCAGTGCGGGGTTTAAGAATAGGTACTGAGGTAGTGGGTGCAGGGGTGGATGTCGGGTATAGTACAACCATCGATCTAGGTAAGCCAACGGCGATGGGGTGACCTGGTGACAGTACCGGTGATGAAAAGTGTGAAGGAGTTGGTTGCGATGTCGGTGGTGGGGTTGCGGTGGATTGGGTCGGGGAACTGGGTTGGGTGGATGTCTGAGATACGGGGTTCGAGGCAGCTGTATGATGCTGGGTTCTAGGTGGGGTTGCGGCGGTGTCGATTGGGCTGACTGAAAAGCGGCAATTGGTGACACAGCAGGTGGTGGTTGAGAGTTTCGGTTGGTGATATGGATATTTACCGGTGGCGAAACATAGATGGTACACCAATTGCCGGTGGTGGTGGCAATCGGTGATGTTGGTGACTGAGACAGAGGCGGTGACATAGGCGTAGAGACGCTATTAGAGGCAACAACGGTATGTGGCAGCGAGGCAGCCGACCGATTTCCGTCCGTGGGAGAGACAATCATCAGTGGATGTGACCTGTCATAGGTACTGTCGGTAGTGGCAGTAACACGTGGCGGTGTCGGAATAGTGACAGTACGGTCGAGAGCTAGGCGAAGAAGCAATGATGTGTCGGACTCGTCCAAAAATATGTAATACGAATTCTGGAATTTTTGGATATTTGCAAATGGGAAGATTGTTTCATCAAACGTGATGTGACGTGAGACGATAATTTTGCTGGAAGACAAGTCGTAGCACAGATATCCCGTATGATTGGGCAGAAAACCTAAGAACACACAAGGGGTGGTGCGGGGTGCAAGTTTATGTCGAGTCGTGAAGGCAAGATTCGGGTAGCACAGGCAGCCGAAGATTCGTAAGTGCTCATAGGTTGGGATCCTACGGAATAGAATTTCGGTGGGTGTTCTATTTTGAAGAGTCTGAGTGGGCAAAATATTTAGAATATATTTGGCCATTTTCACAGCATATACTCAAAAGGAAGGGGGGAGGGAGGCCTGAAATAGGATCGTACGAACCATGTTATTGAGAGTGCGAATGATTCGTTCGGCCTTGCCATTTTGGAGGATGTGTGAGGACACGAGAACCGGAAAACCATGTCATTAGTAGAGCAAAAATTGTGAAATGCGGAATTATTGAAATCACGACCGTTATCACATTGAAGTGATTTGATGTCTTTTTTAAATTGTGTTTTGACATAGGCACGAAATGCAAGAAACTTGACAAACACTTCAGACTTGAATTTAAGCGGATAGACCCAGACAAAGTGAGAAAAATCATCTAATAAGACGAGATACAATTTATGACCCAGTGAGCTAGTATTGAGAGATGTCCATAAATCTGCATGAACAATGTCAAAGGGAGAATACGTAACACTTAAAGAAGACTGAAAGGGAAGGTGAACATGTTTGCCCAAAGGGCAAGATAGACACTATTGGGAAATTTTTCATTATGACAACGAAATAAATGGTTGTTTCTAAGAAAATTAAAAACAGGGGCTCCTGGGTGTCCAAGTCTATTGTGTCAGGTTGACGGAGAAATTATTGCGAAAGTGGTGTGAGGAGTGGCATGGGTAGTTAGAGATGTGGGAGGGTTGACACTAGCAGCGAACGTGGATAGGAAATGATAGACATCACCCTCATTATTGCATCTCATAAAGAGTTTCTCGGTATAGAGGTCCGTTTGGAAAATCCAAATAGGTCAAAATTAATTGATACGGAATTATCGGTGGCAAGTTTCCTAACGGAGATTAGGTTTTTGATAATGTTAGGAGCATATAAGACGTTAGTCAGGGAGAACTGGGAATGCAGTGGTGGGGTTAGTGTGTGGCCAAACCCTTGGATTGGAATACGATAACCATTGCCGACCATAATAGATTGTAGAGTATTTAAATTCTGTAGTGGAGAAAGATTAACTGAATTATTAGTGAGGTGAGACGTGGCGCCCGTATTCATATACCACGTATTATCGAGCTGCCGAGGAGTGAAAGTGCCGAAAGTCTGACCCAAACTGGATTGGAAATGGCCAGGAACGGATGGAGTGGCTCCCGGAAAGTGGGCCTGATTAATGAGGTATGTCGGCTATGCTCTCAGACTGCTAAAAGAAGTCAAGAAAGCCATTTATTTTGTTCTCGGGTAACGGACAGAGGGGGAGGGAACAGAGAACGAAGAAAGAGAAAAAGAAGGCTGACACTTTGCTGTTTTCTGGCAGTGAAGGGCGAAAGGGCTTGGTGAGTGACAGAAAGCAAAAAGAAGACAAGATGGTAGAGGTCTCACTTTGCTTGGTTCTCGGGTAAACAAACAAAGGTTAAGGCTTTTTATTTTATCTTGGTAAATGGACCAGGAAGACACAAAAGAACAAACAAAAGGAAGACAAAAAGCAGAAGAAAGTTAGTGCTTGTAATGTTTCTCGGAAACGGAGAAGACGCAGTACCGAAGGGGAGGCTGCGGCGGAAACAACTTAGGGTTTATGTTTTGGCTTCTGATACCATGTTAGAATGTATTAATCTCCCTTGGGGAGCCTGTCTCATTAATACAAAATATATATAGGTGTAAAATGTTGAATCCTTCTATAATAAGGATCTCAATTCTATCATAATTATAAAATATAAAATATGATAAATATACATAGATACACGTGCTAACAATATCAAATAAAAAATTACGAAGTAACCATCGGTATAGATGTTCTCAATAGTTAAATAGAAGTTTCAAATTAGAGTTTTCAGTATGGTCCTAATAGAGATTATCTTCCCTTTTAATAGATCATATGCCAAGTGGAATCAAATTAGTTACTCTATGTCTCAATTTATGTGTCATTGTTTTCTTTTTAGTTCGTTCCAAAATGAATATCATATTTCCTTATTTAGCAACTATTTAATGACATCATCTCTATTTTATTCTTGTTGGGTCCCATTTGATTTTAAAGACTATGTACTTATTATGCAAAAAAATCAACAGAAGTAAGCACTAAAATAAGGACAATTCGGTAAATATAATAATTTTTAAACTTCATATCCGATCAAATAGTGCCACATAAATTGAGACAGGGGAAATAATTCAGTAGATTTCGAATATCGGATGATAGAAAATAAGTACTGCATTACTATTTCTCTTCGAAGTTCGCAGCTACTAATTTTATGTAATTTTTACTAGAGGTGGACGTTCGGATTGAATATGAAACTCCAATTAGGATTTTCAAGTTTTTGATTTATGAAATTACAATCCAAATTCTATTTAAATTTACCGGGGAGAGTTTGATTTTTTAAAATCGATTTCAGATTAATCTAATTGATTATTTTTTAATTTTTAATTTTAAGCCTATAAGTTATGCAAATATTCAAATAAAATATTTATGCATGCAATGAAATCATTATCAAAAAAATTTCTAGCAATAAAAGCATTAATGTGTGAGAATTAAAGAGTATATACTAAAATCATATTCAAACAGTATAGTTCATATTCAAATCGATCTCTACTCAATTCTTATGTATAGACTCAGTACAATTTAAACAAATATTAAGATGCTTGGAGAATCTTTACCATGTCACTTAGTTATTCTCGTTAAGAGTGTCACGTCGGAAATGGAATGGGAATATAAATTTTTTATATGGACTTGATCAATCCTCACCCTATAAGCTAGCTTTTGGGTTGAATTAGGCTCAAGATCTGTTCCTTCATGATATCAAAGTCAGACTCATTCCAATTCTTTGTTCACCAATGTTGGGCCCCCAAATTATATTGTTCACGCTCCAGCTAACGAGGTCTGAGCGTGAGAGGGAGTGTTAAGAGTCTCACATCAGAAATGGAATGGGAACATGTATTCCTTATATGGATTTAGACAATCCTCACCTTACAAGCTAGTTTTTTGGGGTGAGTTAGGCCCAAGATTTATTCCTTCAATTCCAACCATCACTCACGAGTGATCAACCTACAAATTTTGCATCTTAACATGGACAACAAGATAATTAACTAATCTATGATCGACGATAAGTTAATACCTACATTCCGAAATATAGAGACTAGAGTATATTGGCTGATTTAGTAGGATATTGGACTTAATATTGACTATCCGGGCTAATGTCTAATGAGCAGATCAAATTTAAGGAATAAAATTTTAAATTTTCAGATATTAGAAAATTTGAAGTTCCAACTTCAAAATTCAAACCAAAAAATCAAAAATTTTGAATTTCAATTCGATTTTAGTGTTGCATATATATATATATATATATATATATCTAATTTTTACTCCAACAAAGTTCTCCACTATTCATTTAAAATCAATTTATTGTAGAGCTTAAATTATATATTCTGACAGTTAAAAGTAAATTTACATTACCAAATTATTTTAAAATATTTATAGATTACAACAACAATAACATACTCAGTGAAATCCCACAACGTTGGAGTTAAAATATTTATAGATTATTATCTATAAAAAATATGAATTGATGATTCAAAAATTAAGAAAAGTAACTTATTACAACAAGTTAATTAAAGTAATTGTGAAAACATTTTTCACTGTTAGTGTATCTAACATATTCCAATTGTGTATAGTAAGTGTGAGCTAATAACCTAATATATATATATATATATACGTATATAGCTAATGATTATAATTATTTTCGGCTGGGCGGTTGAATATGTTGGAAATTCGTACTCTCTATTTCATAATAAGTGATAATTTTTAATTTGAGCACATCCTTAAGAAAATTACTCGCTCCTACAAAGTATGAAGTATTTTTACTAACCAAATAAGGGTAAAATTGAAAACAAAAAATCAATACCTTTTTTATTTTGTAAAACACCATTTATATGAAAAATAAAAATATCACTCATTATAAAATGGAGGAAGTAATAATATTTGTATTTTACTCTTGGTCTGACATATCGAGCTCTAACTTCCTTTTTTTTTTCTTTGGTACTTGTTGGTCATGAATGTAGAGTGTAGATATTTCTCCGTGGCACACACTTTTTTTTTCATGGCACACACTTCAATCTATACTATAGTAGTTGATCAGTCAGTGTCTTCTCATTTTGAGCCCTTATTTTTTTTTTTTTTTTTTTTTTTGATAATCCAGGTTTCAGGCTTGCGCCTGACTACTTCACCGGTATTACCCAGACGTCCTGGAGGTTTCCAGGCTTGCGCCTTATTATTGATCAATCAATCCCCTTCTCTACTTGCTCTGTTATTTATCTTTCTTTCTCCTCGCTCCTCGTGTTTTTAGCATATGCACACTATTTAAAAAATTATTCATGTTTAAATAATTATTTTTACTAATTTAATTTTAATTAATGTCTAGAAAAAAATACTATTTTATAATTTTTTATTATGTAAATAAAAATAATTTTAAAGAATAAAATTAATTTCTTCTTAAAATTCTAAAATATTATTTATTTTAAAATAAAAAGTCTAAAATATCATTTATTATGAAATTCGGGGACTAATGAATTGATCTTTTTTCTGTTTTCAGGCGGACTTCTCTCCCCTTTGGGGATTTGAGAGGTTACAATCACAATAAATATCAGAGTTAATTTCCTGAACCATCTCGGATTTAAAAATAGGGACCTCTTTATATCCTATTAGTTAATGTTTTTCGGATAGGATAAAGAATCCCCTTTATATCAAAATGGGACATTTGCACTTTTGGCCCCATTTTGTGATGGTATTTAATTTTTTCCCCTTAAAATATTTGCAAGACGTAATTTCATATTTTTTTCATCACAATATCATATTAATTATGTCTATTTTTGCTTAGCACTCTTAAAAAAGTTCTGTCCCAGTCCATTTGAAGGAAAACCGTGAAATTAGTTATAGCAAAATTAATTGTCAAAAGAAGATGGTAATCATTATTCAAAGTTTCAAAAGGTTTGATAAAAGATCATTCTATTTTCAGTGCGAGTATAATTAGGAATTTTTTATGTCGCTATTGTTATTATTATTATAATCTCTTACTTCCCCTGGTCCATTTTACTTATCGTCATTATTAAAAATAGATGGTCTAAATAGTTGCTCAGTTGGTAAAACATCTCCATCCACGACAGGTAGATCCAAAATTAAAGTCACGTTAGAGGGAAAGTGTGAAAATATTATAACTCTTCCAAAATAAAGGGGGCGGAGGGGGGGGGGAGAAAAATAAAGGGGGGGGGGGGGAGAAAAATAAATAAATATCATTTTAGAAAATCAAGATATAATTAAGTATTCTTTTTTCATTTTTCCCTTACTCAATAAATGTAAAGAGAAATTAATGTGGTAAAAAGAGAATAGTATTAAATTGAGATAAAAAATAAGAATAATTTAGTCAAATTATCCTATAAGTTAATGTTTTTGTCTCGACCCAAATTACTAAGTCGTGCGGGCACCTACCGTTTCCCACCTTGGTATCTGATACTGTGGAATACAACAAGCATCCAAGAAATCAGGCTTGAATAGTACAAGAGCTTTTTTAAGTATACAACTTGAATGAAAATTACAATTACAACCTAAAATACACCTTTGTTTAGAAAGAGAATTAAACAAAAAATCGAGATGAACTTCATGATTTCTTGAAGGCTAACCAAACCTCTGTGAAGTTCCTGTAATAGCTCTACACCCCGAAAAGGATGTAGCAAGAGTAGTGTCACTACAAGCATTATGTACTAGTTGGTATCATAGGCTGACAACACTTAGCTAACATATATATACAAAAGAAACTGAATGATAGACATGCTCGCAATCAAGAATAATCAGCCTAAGTATAGATAATTCAGTCAGAATTCAAGAGATACGAAATACTAAGCACACCCATGTAAGATTTGCATTAAGGTGAATTACACTAGATCTCAGTACTCTACATTCATAGCCTAGGCGGAATCTATGGTCCTCAAATCCATGAAGTGTCTAAGTAAGAGATTAACAAGCAAACACCATTTCAAGTGAATTAAAAATTTAGGAATCAAGGTTGAACCGCATCACGCAACACAATGAAAACAACAATCAGAATCAGAGATATGAGTGGATATGATGTGAATGTATATGTAATGCAATGCACTGGACAACTGTCTCATATCGTACATACATGCTCCGAGCGGAATATATCATCATCTCAGCAGTCATGACCCATGGGGAACCTGCAAAGTCCATGTACCAGTCACTCCGTATCACACAGCCTAGAGTGACTCTTCCACCGAATACCCCGCTAGCCATTTTGTATCACTCAGCATAGAATGTCTACGCAATCAATATGTCATAAGAATCATTGTTGTTTCTTTCTCACTTATCACCACCACGCCCATCATAGATAATGTCAATGTATCACAGAATCACCATCATGCCAATCACATGCAATGTTAATGTATCATGGAAATGAGGATGAATGCATGTATGAATGTCAAATTCAATATTATTCATGAGATGAATAAATATAACAACATTTGTAAATCAACAACCAATATGAAGTTATTCTTAAATCTGTACAATGCCACGTCCGAATATTTTCCCTTTGGACCACATAGGTAACAACAATTTTATATATGTAAGAGAGGCTATACGAAATAAGCACGTAGCAAATACTATAATAAGAAGCCTTTGATGTTTCACTTTCCCTCTTATAATTATTAATGTCAAGTATAATTCACAATAAAGTATCATGTAGAATGTGTATGGACGATATGCATGTATCAATCTCAAGTGTAAATCATAATCAAATTTCAATCGGGCCACACATGGACACATATCACAATATCAGTATCTAGTCAAGTCCTTCTCTTTATCCATGATAATACCAAGATAAATGAGAGACAACTATATCACAATCAGGATATGGCAACTAAGTGCAAGTCCAAGGTCAACACTAAACAGTCAAGTCAATAAATCACAAGAGACAACAAGTCCACAAATCAGTCAACCACAACCAACCTAGGTAATTTATCCCAATTTCATACCCGAAGGCGTACATGTTTTCTCCAATAGTATCTAACTATACATACACTTCACTAACCGAAGTCTAACTAGAAGGTAAGTCGTAACCTACCTAGAATGCCAAGCGGGAGTCGCAACGATCACACTTGAGCCTTTCCCTTCTGAGGATCACGTTTGTACTAGAAGTCTAATATTATAGATATCGAAGTTAGAGCATGAAATTAACAACACCCATAACATTAATCTACCCTTCGAACCCAACTCAACTGTGGAAGAAAGGGGGAAACAACTTATAGGTGTAAAACAGTCAATTCAAAGGTGAAACATGAAATTTAAGATTGTAGGAGTTCAATATTACTAATCCCTTGCTAAAACAACCATGATTAGGTCAATTTCATCACACAAGAAAAACCCTCAATTTTTTGTATGAACCCTAGTTTTTTCCAACAATCAATTTCATCAAGTGTAGACACGTAATTTTTTATCCTCCCTTAGATTTTATACCATTTTTGGAGTTAATTATTTCACTTAGGCTTAATGTTGATATGCTCGACTTCTATTTTAATTGGTAGGTTTTATATGTAGAAGTAAAAAAATCAAGAAAAATGACAAAAAATATTTACTATTTTTTAGAGTACAAGTTTTGTGTTTCAAAGAAAGAAAAATTACAAAAATAGGTTTCTTCTAATATAGAATTTTAGGCTAGTTATTTATATTTTCCTATATTGGTTTTAAAAATAGTCGATTAGTGTGTTTATTTTTGTATCTTTATTTAATCAAAAGAAAAATAAAAAAATCGAGTTTGACCATGTGTATACGCTCCTTGGTCGATGCTTGTAAATATAAGGTTTTGTATGAGGTTACACTCCTAAACCAAAAATATAAGACACGTTTAATTAAGCGATTAAAAAACCTCCTTTTATCCAAAAATTAATTTTAGCCAAATATTAGTCAATAAAAACGATCGTGCTAGAACCAAGATACTCGGGGAATGCCTAACACCTTCTCCCCGGTCAACAAAATTTCTTACCCGGTCTTTTATTTTTGCGGACCAATAATGAAATAGTCATTTCCTTTTGATTAGGGATTCATAAGGTGTCTTTGAACATCAAGATTCAATTCCAAGTGACGATTCTGTAAAATAATTAATCCCTATTCAATATCGTCACTTTAATTAGAAAAATCCTTTTCTTTTAATAAATAATAAAATTGTGTGCGTTCATTGCGTGGGGCAATAAAAAGGGGTGTGACATCTCTGGTGACTCTAATGGGGATCAACCAGAATTCGAGCTTTATCTATTGACTTGTATTTGGCTCTTTATTTCTTGAATATATATTGTGTTTGTTGGCCTAATGTGCTCTTCGCCGCTTATTTGTCGCTTTTATATTTTGTGACTGTATATATAAATTGTCTTCTCTCGCGTACCCATCTGAGTCTTCTGGCAGACACTTCACACATTGTTCACTCGGAGACGCGGTCACGCTCCCGAACTTTTCTTTGAGATACCAGAGACGCGATCACGCTCCTGGGAAGGGTTATTATAGTCACACATGTTTTAGGATGGAGAGGACCAACAATAAGGTCAGAAAGCGCTGCTACCGGTAAGTTGTCCCTTCCCGACTCGAGTTGTCCACTCATTTACAGCCAGTCTAGACTCCTACACCATCAGGATGATAAACCAAGTAAAATGAGCCACATGCGATGATTATTCCTAGTAGGCTAGGCTTTATTTGCATCATGTGCATTTTGACTTAGGGCTCAGCATAGGGGCTAGGTCCGTCTAGGGCAGGTACCCTTGTTTCAGACCAACATGTGCATCCTTATAAGACTATTTATTGCATCTTTGAGCGTGAATAGTTACTTTGAGGAACTGATATTTTAGAGTGGGTGTTTGAAAAAGAAAATGATGTAAACTTGAAAGGATTAGGAAAGATTTTGAAAAAAAGGAGAGGAAGAAAAGAACAAAAAAAATTCTTGTTTTTCTTCAAGTAATTCTTATGCTTTTTTCCAAAAAAAAATGAAAATTTCAAAAACAGATTTTACATTTCTTTCACTTTTTAGCAAATGCATTTTAGCTTCGCATAACTCCATAGTAGAAAAATAAAAAAAATCTTTTCATATCTTTTTTACAAAAAAGACCAAGAAAAGTGGATTTCTAGTCAATTCAACTGTATAATCTACACACTACGCACACTTGATTCTCACCTTGACGAGATATATAGGAAACCCTTCTCGGGTTTGGTGATCTTTATCCAATGATCATTGAAAAAAAGAGAATTTGATCCTTATTCAAAAAAAGGGAGAATCGTTTTTCCTTATTCGAAAAACCAAACAAAAAAGAGTTTCTTTATTCTTTATTCAAAAGAAAAGTGTAATGAGCATGCAAGGATTGGGAGGTCACAAAATGTCTCATTTGGAGATTTGTGCATGTTTTCCAATGTTCATCTACCCATTGGGTTCAAGACTCCGAAATTTGAGAAGTACGATGGTCACACTAATCCCATAGCCCATTTGAAGAAGTATTGTAATCAACTAAGAGGAGAGGGGGTAAGCAAGAATTGCTTATGGCATATTTCGGAGAAAGTCTAGTGGGAATTGCCTCTGAATGATTCATCGACCAAGATATTTCAAATTGGCATACGTGAGATGACATGGCCCGAGACTTCTCTTACCAATAACATCTACATTGTTCCTAATAGCACTTCTCTTACCAATATGGAGAAGAAACCCACTACAAGCTTCAGAGAATATGCCATCAAGTAGAGAGTACCGTCAGGATTAAGCCACTGATGAAAGAATCAGAGATGATTCATGTTTTCCTTCAAGCACAAAAACCTTATTACTTTCATTATCTGTTGTCCGCAGTAGGTAAAACCTTTGTTGAAGTGATAAAAGTGGGTGAAATAGTTGAAAATAAAATCAAATCCGGAAAGATGGAGGTAGCTTTGGAAATAAAAAAAGAGAGACGAAGAGACCATGATGGCATCAGAGTTCCAAAGAGGTCAAAAGAAGGGGGAACGTACTGACTCCCATCACTACTATCTACCTCAAGATCTCCAATACTCAGTCGCACCACAATATGAAGTATTCAATGCAGTCATATAGCCGACCTTCCAATCACCAACTAGTGCGGGCACCAACTCCAAGGAACCTTCGTCCGCAACAACAGAACTTTCAGGCACCCTACAATCCTCATCCTAGACAAGATTATGGAAGGGAGAAAGGGCAAAAGGACAATTTCACGCCAATTGGGGAGTCGTACACGAATTTGTTTCATAAATTGATGCAGTTGTCCATGATTACGTCAATTCCTCAAAATCGTGTTAATCCATATTCAAGGAATTTTGTTGCACTATGTGAATATCATTCCAATGTCCAAAGACATAGCACAGAGGATTGCTGGACACTAAAAAGGCCATAGAAGATCTGATCAAGGAAAAAAGAATTGTGGTGCAAGAGAGTGATGATCCAAATGTCATTAATAATTCATTGCCAAACCACGAAGATGTGCACTTTATTGAGTTGATTTGTGAAGACAGGGAGTATGGGGATTCTTCTAATTCTGTTGAGAAGTCAGTTGCTATGAAATCTCCTATGACATCGGTCTTGAATCTAGAAGGTAATGTTGAGGATGACTTGTTCAAAGGGAACAAGAACCAGCTCGTTGAAGTTAATGAGTTTGGAATTAAAAACGGTACCAGTGATGCTGATGTTCAGATTCGTGGCTAAGATATCAAGCTTGGATATTGGAAAGTCACTCCCCTCTTTATGAGTAAGGAGTCTTGGTAGTTTATTTTGTCATCGTTTCTGTCAAACCCTTCTACCCTTTTAATGAAATGTAATTCTATATTTTGCGTCATTTTATTTCATTCTACTTAGTTCTTCTTGTATATACTTCTTTTCATGCTAATTTTAGTGACATAACATGCATGCGGAATTTATGGCCTAGTTATAAGAGATCAGTCAAAGTATGAAACTGAAAAATTGAAAAAAACTGAAGAAAAAATATCTAGGAGACAAATAGAGAGTTTGGCGTACATTTTAAGAATGATCTAAGGCAAACATTGAGTCGTATAATGAAAGATGACCCAAAGACATCCTTCCGCATCAAGACAAAGCAAAAGGAGAGCCTCTCATAATTAACAAGAGTCATTAATTGTGGAAAATGTATTACTCATAGAGCTTCACATTCACAAGACCCCAAAAGCCTGTCGATCAATGTCGAGGCCGCAGAGATATGTTATGTTTATGCTTGGCGTTTTTGAGGTTAGGATGTCCTTTTTATATTATTCAAATACTTTATACCCTTTGTTACCAATTTTGAGCCTTAATTTTCTTTAATTTCATACCCCTCATTGGAATCAAAATAGAGTAAAAAAAGAGTAAAAGAGAAAGAAAAAAGAAAAAGAATTAGTAAAAAAATAAGAATAATATTCATGAACTACGTTTGATCTGATTCCTTTAAAGGATATGTAGGCAATCTTACTCTGGGGTTCGGTCCCACCAAACCAAAAATAAAAAATTCTCCTGTATCTAAAATCGGGACAAAAGTTTTTTAAAAAAAAGGGAAAAGAAAAAAAGAGTTATTAGAAGAGTTGTAAGTGTATACCCTCATCACTTTATGTCTATTTTGAACCTTCATGCTGTCATTTCTTTTTAACCCTATCCAAAAGCCTTCCAAATAAGACCTCCATGTTAACCTTTAAGAATGCCAAGAAAATGAGGCACTGTATGGACTATCATACAACGAATGAGGTCATGATACTTGCATAAGGAATATGAAGATGAAAAATGAGAGTCTTATGGGTGAAAACCCTCAAGAGCAATGTAAGGCGACAGTGAGTTGAGAGAAGGATGAAAAATGAGAGAGTCTTATTGGTGAAAATCTTCATGGGCATCTTAAGACGATGGTGAGTTGAGGGAAATGAGAAAATTTTATTGGTGAAAACCCTCAAGGCGATATTGAGTTCAGAGAAAAAAAATGAGAAAGTTGTACTTTGGCCATGTGTTCGATTACGTTCCTTGACTAAGTATGAATCAATAGTCCCAACGAATTTCGTGTGAGGCACTATCCTTAATTTCATTTCAATCCAAAAGAAAGAAACGAGTGCAATGTGATACAAATTTATCTTTAAATTCCATTGTCATATAAAATAAAAGAGTGAAAAGAACAAATGTGTGCGAGGGAGTGAGGCGAGTTGCAATTAACTCAAAACTCGTCGCAAGTATAAAAGAGAAGAGTGCAATCATTTCGAGTTTGACCATGTGTGCGGATACGCTCCTTGGTATATGCTTGTAAATAAAAGGTTTTGTGTGAGGTTACGCTCCTAAACTGAAAATATAAGACATGTTTAATTAAGCGACTAAAATAAATCCTCTTTTATTCAAGAATTAATTTTAGCCGAATGTTAGTCAATAAAAGCGATCGTGCTAGAACCACGACACTAGGGGAATGCCTAACACCTTCTCCCCGGTCAACAGAATTCCTTATCCGGTCTTTTATTTTCGCGGACCAATAATAAAAGAGTCATTTTCTGTTGATTATGGATTAATAAGGTGACTTGGAACACCAAAATTCAATTCCAAGTCGTGACTATGTAAAATAGTTAATCCCTAATCAATATAGTCACTTTAATTGGAAAACTCTTTTCTTTTAATAAATAATAAACATGTGTGCGTTCATAGGGCGGGGCGGAAAAAAGGGGTGTGAGATCAAGAAAAGAGTAGATTCAAGCCTAACAACTATTAATTAGTGAACCCCAAGCATAAAATAGTAAAATCCATCAATCAATTTCCATTTTTAAGCTTAATCATCAAACAAACTTTAACTAGGTTGGAATCATCTTCCCCAACTAGATTTTAGGTTGTTTCCATCATTAAATCACATTAAAAAGGTGAAAGAAAGGTAAAACAAGACTAAGGAAGCTTACCAGAAGAAGAAACCACCAAAAGTTGTTTGAAATAGCCTTAATGGTGCTTTGGGGAACTATTTTCAAAATAAGGAAGTGTAGTTTAATGACACTTAAAAGCAATATGGAAATCCTGTCGTCCGCTGCAGCGGACCTGCGCCCGCGGCCCCATGAAAAAACCAAAAAGCTAGCTGCAGCGGACGGCGATCCGCTGTAGCGGTCCCTTTCTGCTAGGGCGCACTGAGGCCCGCCCCAACGAATACACCAAAAAACCAAAAAAAAATTCCTTATACAATTTCAACCCGAATTTTGATAATCATTTGAGATCTCCCTGACACAAATCAGATGTGCACACATATGTAAAAGCACGCTACAGACTCACTCGTGATCTCAAAATTTTCATCGGAGTTCTAATTCTACGAGTCAAATCTCAACTGGCTAAACTAGTTTCCCAACCAATAGCCAAATATGCACCTGAGGGCCTCAGGAACCGAACCAACTATCCCACCAAGTCATAAACGACCCTACGAACCTCACGTAATAGACATAATTCCAAAAAAATCCGCTTACACATAAGTCAACTATAAGTCAACAGTTTCACTCTTTAAGGTTCTAATTTCTGAACTTCTACTAGAATCGTCTGATAACTTCGGGCATTGGGTCAAGAGGAGAAAATAGTCAAAATGTACGTAACCACTGAATAGGTCGTTACAGTTTTCTTAAAGGGCGTGTCGAAAAAAATATAAAAAGTAAAATTGACCGGAGGGAATATAGGTTATTAGGCTTGGAACCGGTGGCCAATGTAAAAATTTCACGAGTATCCTATTTGGATATTATTATTTAATATGTACTCAATTTCTTACGTCTATCGACTTTTGAATAATTTCAATCATACAGTATCCGAAATTTCATATGACTTAAATTTATATTTTTCTGTCTGAAGTTTAAGCAAAAAATGGTTGAACTTCAGTCGTATGTGCATAGAACTTACTTTAAAAAAAATGCTTGAACTTTAGGTAAATTTTCCTGAAGGTACGCAACAATGTCTGAACTTTAGCCACACGTAGCTAAGCTTAGGCAAAATTGGTGCAACTTAAAGCAGAGATGCTTAAATTTCAGTCATATGAAACTTCAGACATTTTGTCAGAAATTGAACTTTATCAAGCCTGACTGCGGACACCACATGACTAAAGTTATTCTACAATGGATAAACATGCAAAATTTATAAACTTAGGACATAACTCAAAAAGTTACACCAAAATACGGTATTTGTGCGCGGGTCATTCACACAAATACCCTTATTTCGTGGTCTTTAATTTTTGCCCCTCAAATTTGTGGTCTTTAATTTTTGTTCTTTGGCACTTTTGGCGCGACATAAATTTATTTCGCTTGGCATATGTATCATAACATCCCACAAGTTATGCGGGACAAGACAAAACTTTCAACACTCAACATAATCTGAAAAATAGCATAAGTTTAGATTTCGTTCGGTATAGTTTATATTTCGTTCTCACAAGTTATGTCGAACACGAGAAAGTTTTTAAAACTCAACATAAAAATGGCCAAAAACACATCAAACTCCACAAAAACGGGCATGAAAAAGGGGAAAAAACATATCCCCAAAAGGCATAGCTCCAGTTTCTGAGTAAAACTTAATTCTTACAGAATTTATAACGGACGAGGTAAAGGTTCAGTTTCAGAAAATAAATGTTATAGAACTTATGCCGGGGGAAATAGATCTAGATATTTTCATAAAATGAGGACAAATTTAAAGAACACAAATATAAAGGGCAAAAATTAAAAGCCAATGCGTTTGAAAGGTAATCCGTACAAAAAAAAGTGTGTTCACTTCTCCGTGGCCAATAGCTTTTGTAGAATCTAAGTTTAATCATGATAAATTATTTTTTTGGTCAAAATTACATGAGTTCAACATAATTAGGTAAAATAACATAAATTAATTCCGATACTTGTTAAATTTGGTCAGACAAGTAGAGAAACGTAATATACCTAATTCTAGAAGATTGGATTATTTATTGATTTGTTTCATTCTCAAACACAAAGTGTTCAATATCTTATTTGTATTGTATTTAAAATCTTTATAAGATAGCAAGTCGACTCAACAGTCAGCTTTCAAATACTAAATGTTTCTGATAGTTTAAAAACATTGTTAGTTCAGAATTGACAAGAAAAAGTAAAGGCAAAGGTTTAAATATATTCCTTAATTTTGTGATTTAGAATAAATATATTCTTATTAAAAAAAATGGTAGATATATACACTGCCGTTATAAAATAGTATAAATATACTCATGTCGTTACACAAATAGTGCAAATATACCTCTTTTGCTGACGGAATTTTAAAAAAAACTCGTTTAGCTTAATTTTTTAATTAAAAGTGTCTTGTCGCTTTAAAAGAAAGTCTACTCATTTTTTTAGTAGACATATTTTAAAAGATTTTTACATTTAAAAACAACTTTTACAAGTTCTCACACAAATGACATAACTTTTGCATCTTAACATAAATAGCAAATTTTATATCATTTTTAATATACATACATAAAAACCTGTGTTTTTATTATATTAATTAAGATATCCACACAATTAGGAATTGACATTTATACCTTGTTCATTTAGTCAAACCCTCAATCTCTTTCTAATAAATACTATTCCTTTATTCTTGCCTATTTTCCTTTCTCCCCAAACTATATTATGTTCTTCTCTATAATTTATCCCATCTTCAGAGCTCCTTTTCTCCCTTTCTATGGCTGATTAGCCATAATTTCTCCCATTTCGGAGTGATTCTTTCTCCCTTCTAATAATTTCACCGAAGTTTTTACATTATATAAGTCTCATAACATGGAGATAATGAAATGCAGAATAAGTACACTTGTAAATAATATACCTGATTTATTTTTATGCTTATACACGATTTACAATGTATAATCATCACATATATCCATAATTTATTCCTAAATAAATATATTATATAGATGGAATACAAAATAAATACACATATAGGTTTTATAATTAAAAAAAATTCCATAAATCTATTTATATGCACAAGTTTTTTTCCATATTTATGGTATATTTTTAGTATAAATATTTTATATTTTTAGCATACCATGAATATATCATAGGTTTTGTCAATGTTTTGTATATGTTTACCACA
The DNA here is from genome assembly GCA_029783415.1 of Anisodus acutangulus. Classification (NCBI taxonomy): domain Eukaryota; kingdom Viridiplantae; phylum Streptophyta; class Magnoliopsida; order Solanales; family Solanaceae; genus Anisodus; species Anisodus acutangulus. The sequence goes on along the minus strand of CM056498.1, from coordinate 33,372,882 downwards.
ATACGTACTCTATAATTTATACTTATACTATATTTATATCATAAACAATAAATCATAATATATTTTTTGATATTCTATTTTTTGTGCTAAGAATATGAAAAATGAAAGTTACTATAGGACACTTGTGTAAACATCTCTTTTTTTTTTGGATCGAGTCTGATTTGTTTTAAAAAATATCTCTAGGGCTTTAAAAAAATATGTTTACCCATTTTTTTAAACGAATCTCACCCGACCCATCAGGAAAAAATTACCATGTGGATTTAGAAAAATATATCTACTCAAGAAAAATGGGTAGTCTTTTTTTAAAGCCCCATGATATTTTTTTAATTAAAAAATAAGCTAAATGATTTAAAAAAAAATATCCGTCAGCAAATCGGATATATTTGCACCATTTTGTAACTGTAGGGTATATATCCATCATTTTTTTAATGAGGGATATAGCTGCTCTAAATCATAAAGTTGAGAATTATATTTGTAACTTTGACCAAAAAGAAATAAATTGTCCATGTAGTACCGATCTAAAAGGAATAGCCAGATTTAAAAAACCAGCATTTAATTTCTAATGTAACGGATATTGTTATTTTAATGTTTTATAAATTGAATTATACATTTAAAAATCACGAGAGTAGTATTTTATAAGTAACAATTTTTTTACCTAAAAATAATTAAAGAAATGTTTCAAAATTTGTAGTAAAAGAAGAAAAGGTGTTGTACTCTTTAAGTAATATAATTGAATAAAGGGGTATTTATTTTTACACATCTATAGTAAAAGAATGAAGGGCCTTAGAAATGTTGATTGAACTTTTTGCCCTTCATTAAAAGATTACATTAGACAAAATTGTCATTTACTATTTTCTTACATATATAATTACTAAACACTAATAATATATTTTTTTCCAAAATAAAAACTTCCTTATAAACTTGCCTTATTTTTAGCAAAAGAAAAACTACCGTATATAAAAACACTGTCTTTATTTTTGTTCTTAACATTTTAGGACCTATAAATCAATTAATATGTTGTTTTTCAGTATGACCTACCTAATTAGCATATTGTATTTATTTTTTATTCACGTTAGGAGTAATTAAAGTATCTTTATAATTTGGGAAGAATTTCATTCCCTTTGAAGTTCTAAACCAAAAAGGGGGAAAAAGCTGTGTCAACAACCAATTGCAACGTTGACAAGAATATTGAACTTTTTACCACTATATAAAGGATTCATTTCCTCAATATGCTGTGTCAACAACCAATTGCAACGTTATAAAGCTAAATTAATTTCTTTTCTATTCTTTTTCAAATATTTGTTCTATGTATCTACTCATCAATGAATAATAGACTATCCCACATGTATTTTGGCATTAGTTTGGATGAATGTTACTTATTGTATTGATGTTGTTAATTTAAATATAATATTTATTTTGATTGTTACTTAAATTTATTATATTGTATCGTTAAATTCATCATTATGTAACAATGAAAAGATCTATTTTATGTAACAATCGATTTGGTATGATCGCGTCGCTACCTAATATTTTGTTCTTACTTTGTCTTTGTTTATTATCTAATTATCATATTTTATCCTTTACCGTATTTTTTATAATAGCTCTACATTGTACTCTATTTTTCTTGTAGGTTTATCATTGAAATTATTGATGTCTTACATTATGTAATAACGGAAAACGATATAAACTATTCAAAAATTATATTATCAAAATAATACAATAAAACACAATACGATATAATACAACACATTATAAAGAAATACGTAACAACTATCCAAACGGGGTTCAGTTATAATTAATATTAAAAATATTAAGTTAATTTCTTGGTCGGGGACGGGGGCGAGGGTTAGGGGGTAAGAGAGATGCTAGGCTGAGAATAGGGTCTTGGAACATTGGGACTTTAACGGGAAAGTCCATAGAGCTAGTTAAGATTCTTAAGAAGAGGAGGATTAATATACCTTGTGTCCAAGAGACCAAATGGGTAGGACCTAAGGCTAATGATGTAGACGGATATAAGTTATGGTTCTCGAGTAGGTCAAAGTATAGGAATGGAGTAGGCATTTTGGTAGACAACGAGCTAAGGGATCAGGTGGTAGAGGTTAGGAGAGTCAATGACAAGATGATGACGATTAAGTTGATAGTTGGATGGTTCACTATGAACATTATTAGTGCGTATGGGTCGTATGCGGGCTTGAACGAGGAGGAGAAAAGACTCTTTTGGGAAGATTTGGACGAAGTGGTGGGATGTATTCCACCCACTAAGAAGTTATTTGTAGGAGGAGATTTCAATGGACATATCGGAGCACTTCCGGGGGTTAAGCCGATGTTCATGGAGGTTTTGTCCTCGGGGACAGGAACGGGGGTGTCGTCTCTCTTTTGGAGTTTGCTAGAGCTTCTGGGATGGTGATAGCCAATTCTAGGTTCCTGAAGAAGGAGAATCGTCTAGTGACTTTCAGTAGTTCGGTAGCTAAGATTCAGATAGACTTTTTTCTCCTTAGAAAGGTTGACAATGGTCTTTATAAAGGCTGCAAGGATATTCCGAGAGAGTAGCTTACAACCCGACATAAGCTTTTGGTGATGGACTTGGAAATCTAGATGGAGAAGAAGATGAGGGTTGTGGATGACAGGTTAAGAATCAAATGGGGGAGTTTGACCATGGCTAATACAAATGAGATGGGGGAGAGGTTGATAGCCAAGGGGGCTTGGAGGAGTAGTAGGGATGCGACTGGTATGTGGGACAAGACGACTAGTTGCATTCGGGAGGTTTCTAGAGAAGTACTAGGGGTCTCATGGGGTACTGTGGTAGGCATCACTGGGACTGGTGGTGGAATGGTAAAGTTCAAGAGAAGGTGGAAGCGAAAAAAGTGACGTATGCAAAATCGGTAGAAAGCAAGGATGATGTGGAGAAGTGGACGAATAGGGAATTGTATAAGATGGCGAGGAAGGAGGCAAAGCTAGTGGTTACGGCGGTGAAAATGATGGAAAATACAGGGATAAGAAGTTGTACAGACTAACCAAGGCGAGGAAGAGGAGGGCCCGGGACTTGGATCACATGAGATGCATCAAGGACGAAGACGACAAAGTACTGGTGGAGGATGCGCATATTAGGCGGAGGTGACAGTCTTACTTCCATAAACTCTTGAACGAAAAAGAAGATAGCGACATTGTGCTGAAAGATCTAGAGCAATTTGGTAGGTACCGAGATTTTTGGATATTGTGGAAGTATCAAGGTTGAGGAGGTTCAGGGTGATGTTCGCATGATGCGTAGGGGACGAGCGACCAGGCCTGATGAGATCCCAGTTGAATTTTGGAAGAGCGTAGGCAGGGCATGTTTGAAGTGGCTGACAGAGTTAACGTCATTTTTAAGACGGTGAGAATGCCCGAAGAATGGAGGTTGAGTACAATGATTCCTTTGTACAAGAACAAATGTCATATCCAGAGTTACAACAACTATATGGGTATCAAGCTGCTAAACCACACTATGAAAGTTTGGGAAAGAGTCGTGGAGATGAGGGTGAGAAGAGACGTGTCTATCTCTGAGAACCAGTTTGGGTTCATGCCGGGGCGCTCGACTACAAAAGTCATTCATCTTATTAAGAGGTTGGTGGAGCAGTATAGGGAGAGGAAAAAAGACTTATTTATGATTTTCATCGACCTCGAAAAGGCATACGAGAAAGTCCTTGGGGAAGTTCTATGGAGAAGTTTGGAGGTTTGAGATGTACCTGTGGCGTACACTAGGACAATCAAGGATATGTATGATAGAGCCAAGACCAGGGTACGGATAGTAGGAGGACACTCGGAGAACATCCCAAGGACGTTGGGGTTTCACCAAGGAAGATCTCTTAGCCCATTCCTATTTGTCTTGGTGATGGATGGACTGACGCGACAAATCCAAGAGGAGGTGTCATGGTGTATGTTATTTGTAGACGACATAGTCCTGATTGATGATACTCGCAGCGGAGTGAACGCTAAATTGGAGGTTTGGAGACAGACTATGAAGTCTAAAGGTGCAGGCTCAGTAGGACCAAGACAGAATACTTGGAGTGCAGGTTCAGTAATGGGAGCAACCTTGAGACAGGCGTGGATGTGAGGCTTGGTACTCAGGTCATTCCAAAGAAAGGAAGTTTCAAGTACCTCAGATCTATTATCCAAGGGAATATAGAGATTGATGACGATGTAACATAATGTATTGGGGCAGGGTGGATAAAATGGAGGCTCGCATATGGAGTCTTGTGTGATAAAAAGGTGCCACCAAAACTTAAAGGCAAGTTCTATAGGGTGGTGGTTAGACCGACTATGTTGTATGGAGCGGAGTGTTGGCCGGTTAAGACTTCGCACCCCCAAAAGATGAAAGTTGCGGAGATAGGGATGTTAAGATGAATGTGTGGGCATACAAGGAGGGATAAAATTAGAAATGATGATATCCGGGACTGAGTGGGAGTGGCCTCGGTGGAGGATAAGATACTGAAAATGAGGTTGAGATGGTTCGGGCACGTGCAGAGGAGAGACACAAATGCCCCAGTGCGGAGGTGTGAGAGGTTGACTATGGACGGGTACATGAGGGGTAGATGTAGGCCGAAGAAGTATTGGGGAGAGGTGATTAGACGGGATATGACGCAGGTGCAACTCATTGAGGACATGACCTTAGATATAGGGTTATGGAGGACACGGATTAGGGTAGAAGGGTAGTAGGTAGTCAGCGTAGTTCTACCTACGCTTACAAACTGATAGTTGTAGTGTTATTATTGTAGGCTCACTTAGCCTATCATACTAGTAGGCACAATATTGTTTTATAGTCCCTTGTCGTTTGATTTATGCTGCTATGTGTATTTTGTTTGTCTTATTTACCTGCATTAGTTATTGCTTATTTTTCAAAATTCGCTATCATGGTTTAGTCGATTTATTTGTCTTACTTTGCTTGTGCTTGTGCTTAGTCTTGAGCCGAGGGTCTCTCGGAAATATCCGCTCTACCTATCAAGGTAGAGGTTAGGTCTGCGTATACTTTACCCTCTCCAGACACCACGTTGTAGAATTTCAATTGATATGTTGTTGTATTAAGTTAATTGCTTTAAGGGAAGAAAAAGATCCACTTGAACAGTCACCTCAGATAAATCTTTTGTCGTTTTGTCTTATTTTGTTCTTTAGTAGGAACAGGTTAATTTATCAACAATTATCGCATGCATGAAATATCAGTCTTTTGAGAGATAATCTAATTTATTTTACATATGTCGTTTGTTATTTGACCTGCTTGGTGTCATATTCATATTTTTAAATGGAAGAACCCTTTTATTCTTTTATATATGCACCTTCACTACTATTAGTATTCTATATATATCTTTAACTTTCAAAATTTTAAATTAATTATGATATTTGAGGAAAAATCAACAATAAACTCAGAAATTATTAATTATTGGGATAACATTATTTTTTATCCCTTTATTCTTACGAAACAAAATTAAGAAATTTGATCTCTTCTATTCTGGATATTATCACATAGTTGAACGAAAAAAACAATTATGCTAAAAGTCCAAATATCAAGGACTTTAGAATTAATAAAGATTTAAATTCTTTCATGTTACCCCCCTCCCCCTCTCTCTCTCTCTCATACACACACATTTAAAAGCAGAACTTCTTATAAAAATATTATTTAATCCCCTAAAATAGATTTTACGTTGGACAAAATTATTACTTAATAATTATCCTAATAATATTTAAGATTTTAAGATTTATTGAAGTTATAACTATTAAACATTTCCTTATTCGAACGATATAGGAAGTTCTAATATTTAGGATTTTGAAATTGACTAACGTTTTATTTATTAAAACTTTCCATATTTTAACTATATTGAAGCTTCTAATTTAGACTTTAAAATCAGCAAAGATTTTATTAACTCACAGAAATTCCTTTTTTTATCAAACAAACTAATTCTCCATCAAAATATTTCAACTCACTTACAACAAAATAATTAAAGACTCTAAATCATTTTTCCGTTATACTAATTAAGTTGGCTTCCTCTTTTTTCAAAAAAATTATACAATCCAAAAAAAAGAAAAACACAATATACTTTAAGTCATTTTAATTAGTCGGGTATTCTTGTATGTTAAAAAGTAAACGAAATGTCTCTTATTTTATCCTTTAAAATTGATTTCACACTAAATAAAATAGTAACTTAATTATTTTTGTATATTTAAAATACACATTAATATTCCATATTATCTAGGACTTTAAAATCAACTACATTTTGTGCACTAAATTCTTCCTTATTTAAATTATGTAACATAACATATTACTAAAAGGTAAACAAGCACATAAAATAATATTTTGTATGGAGTCAAATTTCGAGTTCATCAACTATTTCCTATAATAACAACTACGTAAATTCTTACAGTAGTAATTTTCCTTTTCCTCCGAAAGTGAACAATTTACATTTCTTTTAGGATTAGAAGTTCTGCTCTTTTCTTTTTTTCGCACACGTCCAATTCCTTTTTGGTTTAATATTTAGAACTTTAAATAGCACTTTTAAATTAACTAAATCTCAAAAGTTAAATACCGTATATAATTTTTTATACGTAGATCTAAGGTTTCGTCTTTGAATGTTCAGCAAATAAACAATTATTTTGAATTCAATTATTTTACTTTTATTATTTAAATGAATGTTACATCTATGTCAATTGTAAAGCACATTATTCATTCTTATTCTATATTTTCAATGCTTTTTGTTGGTATACGCAGAACACCACGTGCAATACACGTATTCTAAACTAGTACAAATTAAATGTCCATTATAAAAGTTCGTCAATCCATCTCCCTCGGTCTCAATTTATGTAACAACATTTCATTTTTAGTCCGTCCCAAAATAAATTTTTTTTATTTGACAATTATTTAATTGCATCATCATCTAATTTACCCTTGTTGGGTCTCACTTAATTTTAAAGATGTTCTTATTGTGAAGAAAAATCAACAAAAGTAGGCACTAAAGTGAGGATAATTTGATAAACATAACAAAGTCTTTCCTTATTTCTTAAACTCCGCGCCCGATCAAATGTTGTCACATAAATTGGAACGGAGGGAGTATAATTCATCCATCATGTACTTGAAAGATTTCATTAAATGTTTTATTTTAATCAAATTAAAAATTGAAACAAAGTGACAATAGAATGTATACCTTAATTATTCTTCTTTTTTTTCAGGTCACATTTTACATGCAACGATCATGAAAAAATTATTTATCTTATATAATTAGGTCTATTCAACGCGAAAGTGAAATTTAATCTACCATATGTTAGTAGATGAACTACCTGCCCAAATAAGGAGGTTCAGTTAGTTGATCACCAAGTCGACCTAACGCTCTTAAAAGTGATGATTATTAATCTTTAGTAAATTTCATTCTTTAATTATGATTTCCCTTTTTATTTTGGTAATTTTTTTCCTTTATTTGATTATCTTAGCTTGTTGGGAAGGGTGAGAGTTCAAAGCTTGCTTATATTGTCGGTCCAAACAAGGATAAAGGAAAAAAGTCATGGTAAGTTGAGAGTCAATGTGTACTAATATATTTATTGTAAATAGTCATTACAATATAATCATGGACGGTGTCAGGATTTCATCTAAGAGAATTCAAAATATAAGAAATAAACACATAAAAAGGTTAGGAGATTTAACATCTACTGCATATACATAAAAATATAATTTACTTTATATAGAGAGTATAATTTATTGGCGAAGTGGAATATAAACAAACACCATTACAATCCCCTAGCTCCGTGTCTCTGAATACAATGATGATTCATATATAATCATGTGGCAAAATAAACTTATTTTTGATAACTGCACAGGTCTAAACGAGTTGGATTATGACCGATTTGTTGACTTGACCAAATGAGGTGAACCGAAATCAATAATCAAATTACAGGTCTAAACGAGGCAAAATAGTATAACCCATTAAGTCAAAAGGCAACCCTAATGCAAACATATATAAAAATTCAAACTATGAAATCGGGAATTCATTAGTAAATTTGGAAATTTGGGCAACGTTCCGTTTATTCATTTGACCCGTCTTAATTGACCTAACATATCCATTTGTTATCTTTATATATAATCGATTTTAATTTATTTAAAATTAAAATGAAGTTTTACCGATGAGAGGGTGGAGGGTGCATAGAAGAGAAGGGGCGTGGGTAGGGGCTGGAGCAAAAGGGGAATCAACAACTTATATAACAAGTTGTTAAAAACCACGGTTGGCTTAAGCTTTGCTTTGAAACAATGTTTAATGTCTTGCAGATAGCAAAGAGTAAAATGATGCAAACCCATGATAACAATTTAACAACTATAAATTATAATTTAGTACTAGATTTGGCAAGTAAGAGTCATAATCTGTTGTCCTCTAATTTCGATTCCAAGTTCTAAATAGTATAATTACTCTTCACTGACCACCCAAGAAAGAAGTTTCCTAAACCAATTTCCTTTTTCTTTTGTAAAAGATAATCTCTATAAGGGGTCGTGGCTGATTAGAACGGTTTAATTATCAGAGTTTTATTTGAGAAAATCATAAAATGTAGGAAAATTTCAGGTTAAAGAAAAAATTACTGGCTCTAAACTCAAATTTAAAAAATTACTGGCTCTAAACTCAAATTTAATACAACGAATCTTCAAGTTCCTATCTGAACAACTTCTTATTGATCCATATGAATTTACTAAACTAAAATTAAATTACTTATTATTACTGTTATTACATAATCTGATTTCTTGAGATTTTACATAATTTTAGTTTAAAAACTAATAGTATGCAGGAGCTTAATGCATCAGACTGTCCTTTTTTACACTAATAGTATGGTGGTAGTTCGTCAAACACTAACACTATTACGGTGACTTTTTTTAAGAAAAACGGAAAAAAGAAAAGGGATCGTTTTAGTCCTTTTAATGTTGCTACAGATAAATTAATTAAGTACGACACTTTGATAAGGAAAAACTTATGAGAACGATAGTAGTAATTATGGTACATCCTATCAGTAATGACTTTGAATTACTCAATTTAGCTAAGTTCTTTTAAAGAATCTACAACTTCTTCTAAATTTACTGTTCAACATCTCTACTTTTTTTTGGTTTTCCATCGGGGTCAATAATCATCTTTTTTTTTCCCATCCGGTATCAATATTCATATTGAGACCTAACTAAATTAAATCTGAATTCATGCCGGGAAGTTCCACCGTCCAACATCTTTATACTTGCACGAAAAATAAAAAATCAACGAATTTGTGATGAAGGATTGGCATTTATATTCTTTTTGCTAGCTATTGATTTATTTTAGCTTTTATGTTGGATCGACTCTTTTAGCAATCATTTATTCGCTTTTAGCTAAGATTTCTCACGGAGTCTGTTACCATCTGGGACAAGTTCCCCCTTCCAAAATTTCATACAACTTTATAGTTTTATGTATTAGTGAATATTCTCCGAATATTCACAGTATATTTTATAATTATGATAGATGTATATTTAAGCTAACTTAGGATTCTTATTGTATTATGAATAAACTATTTAAGGTAAGTTATGATTTTTATTGTATTAGGAATCAACCTCTGTACAAGTATATATATTGTAATAATGAAAGGAATCCCTAAGGAAAATTATTCCAATCTTATATGGTATCAAGAGCCAAACCTTAATCCCCACTCTATATCGGAGTCTTGCAGGTGCCCTTCAGTATCTTACATTCACTAGGCCTAATATTGCATATGTCGTTCAGTAGGTGTGTCTGTTTATGCACGACCCTCGAGAGTCCCATTTTTTAGCCCTCAAACGTATTATCAGATACGTTAAGGGCACACTGGACTTTGGCCCACATCTCTATCCCTCTGCCCCAACCAAGTTACTCTCCTACACGGATGCAGATTGGGCAGGATGCCCAGACACACGTCGCTCCACCTCAGGCTACTGTGTATTTCTTGGGGATCCGCCAAGCGGCAGGCCACACTATTCCATTCGAGTGCTGAAGCAGAGTATCGCAGAGTTGCTAATGTCGTTGTTGAGATCTGTTGGCTCCGAAATCTTCTTTTGGAGCTCCAGTGTCCACTGCGAAAGGCGTCTATAGTCTATTGTGACAACATATCTGTCATCTATATGTCTCACAATCCTGTCCAACATCAGCGGACTAAGCATATTGAGATGGATATTCACTTTGTGCGAGAGAAAGTTGTCCTTAGTCAGGTCAAAATATTACACGTGCCTTCCTCCTATCAGTATGCAGATATTTTCACAAAGGGACTACCGAGACAACTCTTCACCGATTTCCGATCCAGCCTTAGCGTTCGGCCTCCTCCCGCTCCGACTGAGGGGGAGTATTAGCGAATATTCTCTGAATATTCACAGTATATTTTGTAATTATGATCGATGTATATTTAAGGTAACTTAGGATTCTTATTGTATTAGGAATCAATCATTTAAGGTAAGTTAGAATTCTTATTGTATTAGGAATCAACCTCTGTACAACTATATATATTGTGATTAATGAAAGGAATCCCTAAGGGAAACTATTACATGCTTACAATTTTATTAAAATCTAAAAAATAAAAAAATATGTGATAGTTATTTAGTCCACATGAATTCTTTTTTTCCCAGTCCACATAGAATTACTACTCCCTCCGTCTCAAATTATTTGTCGTGATTACTATAAATAGTTGTCTCAAATTATTTTTCATTTTAAAAGTTCAAGAAACATTTAATTAATTTTTCTCCATTTTATCCTTGGTTGAATTTTGTCATTAATGAAGATGACACATAAATATACTAAACATTTAATGGAGAGAAATTATAACTTAGATATAAATAAGGGCAAAGTAAATCAAATACCTCTTCTAATTAATATTTTTAAGGGCCGTTTAAAATGAAAAAGTAACAAATAATTTGAGACGGAAGGAGTAATTCAAAACATCAAAATAAATTGGCATGATCCGGCCCGAACCCACAACTCGAATAAATTTAGAGTGAAGAGGGTGTATTCAGAGATGAGAGTGAATTCAGGTTATGGATTCGGGACGGGTCGGTTTATTTTAAGTTTTAAATCAATAATTTTATGTGAACTAAAATTGTTCGTATGAACTAAATAAAATGCCACACATGATTTTTGTTGGACGGATTTCCGTAAAGTGACTTTTGAAGTGATATAAATAAAGATGAGTAAATTTTTTGTGAAAAAAGAAAAAGAAAAATGACTTTAGAGTGACCTGAAAGCAGAAGAAAAAATTTCTATTAATGAAGATCAATTATAAATTACTACTACTTTGGAAATTCCAGACTCCTTGGAAGTTCCACTAAGCGATGCAATTATTTACTGATACGGGAATCACTACTAAAAACAGAAATTTTCACATCAACATTTAGTAAGAAATTTATGAAATTTATGTTATAAAATATGATTTTTTTATTCTCATCGAACCAGCTAACTAAAGAAAACGCATGATGAAAAACAAATTTTCATTGAAACACTGAGAAATGTTCTAATTTTTTCGTGTGAAAACATTATTATTTAAGTTTTTTTCTCACTGACATTCAGTGGAAATAGTCTGCTCAATTTATGTAACACTCTTTTCTTTTTCATTTTCCATAAAAGAATGACATTTTTTTATATTTTAAACAATTTACATTAATATTTTTTTTCATATTATCCTTAATAAATGATTCATAGCCACATAAATTTCTAAGGTTTATTATACACCATAAGTTTCAAGACTATATTTTATTTCTTAAACATCGTCGAGCCCAAGCAAATACGGTCATATTAATTGGAATGGGGGAGAGTACTAAATATAGAAATTGATATTGTTTTAAACATATTAAAAAGGATAGTAAAATATATAAACTGAAATAGAAAAAGTAACAAATATTAGATTATATATTTGCAACAACAATAACAACAACATATGAAATTCCACACCGTGGGATTTCAATAGTAGAAATTTCAAAATTAAACAATCAAGTTTAACTTTTGGATCAGCCTCTGAGTATAAATTACATAGATTTGACGGTTAGTCCTCTAGAAAAAAAGACATGTATGGGAAATGTATATTTGACTTGTATATCTTGCATGATGATCAGGAAATGTATATTTGATTATTTGAGTTTTTATAGGGCTAAATTATTGGTATCAATCAAAGTGGTGGTGTTCCTAGGCCTGATTTATTGATGGTGTGTTTAGTTGTTTGTTCGAGGACGAACAAAGGTTCAAGTATGGGATGGTGATGTTAGGTGTATTTATACGTCTTTCCACCGTATTTTACCCATGTTTTCACCTTGTTTTGAGAGTTAAATGCCTTAAATACACCTAATATATATTGATTTTGCAATGTTGAGCTAATATACGTGTGTTATTGTTGAATCTAGGTACTTTATGTTGAAAATGCTTTGTTTCAAAGAAGAAGAGATCAAAAGAGTTCAAGTGATGTGTTCCCAAGTTAATGAATAAATTTGAAGCTAAAATAGATAGTTTGGTACTTTGAAGTCTGAGTAGAAGTCCAAGAAATTCATTTGGAATCAAGATAGGAGTTGGAGGGCCGAAAATTTGAGGTTCTGAAATTTTGGTCTAAAGCCTCGCACCCAAGGCCAACGTGGACGCCCCGCGCCAGGCTTAATTTTTGGCCAATTTATTTCGTATTTTAAGGGTATTATGGTCCGGGCTCGTTTCTACATGTTATAAGTGCATTGTAAACTCATTTTTAGATGAGTTGAAAACTTTCGACCTAGGAAGAGCTTGGAGCCTCCGTGGAGGCCAGAGATTATTTGTTTTACCTTCTCTTCTCTTTACTACTAGTTTTTATGATTCTTTGTATGAATTGTTGTTTTTTCTCCATGTCTATGTGAAGCTAAACTTCGCGTTCTATGGTTGTGGTACATCATGAATATTGACGTTTGACGATTATTTCTATCTTAATATGAGTTGTTGATTTTAATTTTTCCTTTAATTTTGTGCATAATTACTTGATTGTTTGGCTAACAGTTAGGTTCTATTGACTATCTAATATACATGCTTGAGAAAGATGTTGTTAGATTAAAGAATGGTTAAAGAGGGCGTGATATGATTATCCCTACAAATAGGCTAGGATAGGAATATACCTATACATCGCGTTCAATTAATTGTCATGGATTAATTATGTTCATAACATGTCAATTCCATAGGAATATATGTGGCAGACTGTTTTAAATAGGCGAGTAGTAATTCAGGAGAATACTACGAGAGTTAATAATCCAGTTAATTAGCAATCGTTGATAATTCTGATTAAGGAGAAATAGTTCAAGAACTCAATAAGATTGGTGAACTAACCGCAACCCTGAAATATTCATATCATTGATAACATAAAAACCCGCTCTTTCTTGGTGAATTTCATTGTTTGTTTTCTTTTTACTTTAGTTAATTTATAATTATAACCTTCAGATTTCATCTCTTGTATAGATAATTAGGATTGTTTAATTTAATAAATAGTTAATCACAATTCCCTGTGGGTTTGACATTCGATTTCTAAAATCACTATATTACTTGTAAGGCCATGTATACCTGCGTGTGCGTTTGGGAGCAACAAGTTTTTGGCGTCGTTGCCAAGGACTTAGAAATTAACTGTTTATCTAGATTAGACTTTTCTTTTTGTCTATTCAAGTTTTTTTTATCTTATTTTCTTAATTTAATATTTTGAGTATTCTTCTTGACATGACATTTTGAAACGAAAATTAATCGAATGTTGGTTGTTCTTATATAGGTGATCCTTGTCTGATTTGTAGAGGACCCCACTTGTGGCCACATTGTGATAATATTTTCTGGAACGGGTTGTGTGCTCCTCCCCAATCCTTTGCGTGGAATGTTTGTAGTATATGTGGTGGCCAAGATGAACATTGGAATGGTTGTCCTTATTCTTATTCGCCATCTCTGAACCCCTATTATGTTTCTCTTGTTGTTTGTGATATTGATAGGATTATTGAAGTAGAGGATGCGAAACTTCTTGCTCGAGTCAGCGATTTTGTAAAATAGGTGCGTGAGATGAGCACAATAATAAGCAAGCGGAATGCAAAAATGATAGACCAGAGTGCAGGACAAGATAAAGCCATAGAAAGTATTAGTGTCAAACTCACAGAGATACAAGGCCAGACTGAAACTTGTAATAATCTGTAAGTTACAGGCTTAGCGAATACCCAAGACGAACCTCAAACAGAAGAAGAGAGTGAGTTCTGGCAGGGAATAACTTTGAAGAAACAGAGATAGTGAGACAATCTTGGCTTGAGGAACAAGATCAACAAATAAAATTTCATGGGTTTCTTCGTGTTGGTCTTACGAACATGACAACACAATTGGTAGAAGACAAAAAAGAGCTAAGACAAGAGATTGACCAATTTGGCTTAGATATTCATGACCTGCAAGCTCAATTAAATAAAAAGGTTGAGGTGTCTGATGCCCAACCACCAATTTTTGTAGATATTGATCAATTTATGAAGCAGAAAGAGGCGTACCAACTATTCGTCCAGAACGTTATTGATGATGCTGATGTTGAGGGAGTATACATTATTGAGGATGTCAAAAATAATGCAAATTTTGAGTTGGAGCATATTGGACCTCATTCAAAATACTTTTCAACGTTGTGTTTGGATGGTGACATGAAAATTGAGCTTTCCAAACCGATGAAGAGGTGTACGGATGAGGAACAAGGCTCCTACATCCTAAAATTTGTCATGCCGAAGAGACAAAACGACATTCCTTACTTAAGGACCAAGAAGTGCAAGATGTGATATCTATTGTTTGGTTGCTTTTTTTTCACACCACCTCCCCAGGTTTGTGATAGAAAATTTGAGGCAAATTGGGGGCACAATTTATATCCTCAAAGTGAAAGAAAAAGTGATAAATGTAATGGCGTCGTGCCACGACGTTAAATCAAGAGTTTGTTGGGAGGCAGCCCAACGTATATTTTTTAGTGTTACGTTTAATTTTATTTTTATTTTGCAGATTAGGGAAAGTGTGAGTACCCGAAGTTGAAGCTGAGGAGCATGTTTGATCTTAAGTGTGGGGTCGTCTCGACCCTTGATGTTGAGGATCATGTTGCTAGCTAGGCCCTAGAGGGTCTCAAGGAGTATTTCTCACCCTTGTTTTAATATTTTTCTCTACGATCCATGCATTGAGTACAACACATATTTTTAAGTGTGGGGTGGGGTACTTCCGATAATTTTGAGGTTGAGGATGATTATGTCATAGGAATTCTTTTGTTAGTAGTTCTTAGATTCTTAGGAGTCTTAGTGTCTTAGAATTAAAAAAACAAAATCAAGAAAAATTCAAAAAGATTTTTATTTTGATCTTTCTTTTATTTTTAGTTTATTAGTCATTTATTTTTTAATTAATGACAGTAATCATCCGCCCCTTGGTTTTTCTTATGGCCTCGGTTCTTTTTCAAAGGGGGACCTTTGAATCGGGTAATTTTTTTTGTAGGATTTTTGTTTAGGAGTAGTAAAAGAGGTAGAAGAACAACCTTTGTGACTTGTTTGATACTAGCATATTTAGGCCTGAGCTTGAATAGCACTTTCCTGTGAATATTTGGGTGTTATATAAAATAGCAGACTTTCTGACACCTAGGCTCAGGGTTGTGACTCTGTATGTAGCTTACTCTTATTTTGTCGTTCGTTATGACCTTGTTTGTCTTAGAGTATAATTGATCCATCTTGATTGATACTTGTGCCATGTGTGGTGAGTATTTTCTACATATATTCCATGTTTTGCATCTTAGTCTAGAACTTGCCCTGCATGTTATTGAAGCGAAATAAAAAGTGTGGCTCTGTTTAGAAAATGATGATAGACTTTCGTTGATATGTCTTGTGAATTTTAGCCTTTTCATATACTGTTAGCACTAGTTAACCCTTTGAGGCTGTAGCATTTTATTTGGAAGCCGTATTTTTGCCTTGATCCTTTTTATTGAATCCCTAGTTTTTGCACCCTGCTTCCTTGAGCAATGTAGCTTAAACTGTGATATAATTGTTAAATCTGAAAAAAAAAGGGATAGACAAGTGAAAAATGGTGACCATTGATAGCTGCAAACTGATGAAAAGGCCTTCTTGAAAAGAACGTGACATTAAAAAAATTGAAGTGTTCTTAATATGAGAAAAATACTTGTGAAATAATTGATGAAGAGAGGGCTGAAAAATCGAGTTAAGAGATGAAAATAATGTGTGATAAAGTTTAAAAGTTCAAAGTGCTTAGGGAAGTGTAAGTCATTATTATATAGTTTTCCTACCATTCCCTTAGCCAACATTACAACCCGTTAATATTTTATTTGATTCTATTCGAGCATGCTTAATTAGTGGAGATGTACATAATGGGCAAGCATATGGTTCTTTCGTTCATACATGTGAATTCTTTTGTGAGTGCGAGAGTTGTGCTTTGATGCCAAGTCCTTAAATTATATTCATTTTTTGGTTTGAGTGTGTGGATTATTTATTTTTGTGAGGGCACTTGTTTCATGATAGATAGGTAATGTTATTAGATTTATCTGACAGAGTAGGTGAGCGAGCTTGAATTTGATGATTTAGAGTCCCTCTTTGAGGTTAGGAGGTTAGAAGTTTGTTATTCAATCGAGTTGACTTATATATCTTGCATGATGATCAGGAAATGTATATTTAATTATTTGAGTTCTTATAGGGCTAAATTATTGGTATCAATCAAAGTGGTGGTGTTCCTAGGCCTGATTTATTGATGGTGTGTTTAGTTGTTTGTTCGAGGACGAACAAAGGTTCAAGTATGGGGTGGTGATGTTAGGTGTATGTATACGTCTTTCCACCGTACTTTACCCATGTTTCCACCTTGTTTTGAGAGTAAAATGCCTTAAATACACCTAATATATATTGATTTTGCAATGTTGAGCTAATATACGTGTGTTATTGTTGAATCTAGGTACTTTATGTTGAAAATGCTTTATTTCAAAGAAGAAGAGATCAAAAGAGTTCAAGTGACGTGTTCCCAAGTTAATGAATAAATTTGAAGCTAAAATAGATAGTTTGGTACTTTGAAGTCTGAGTAGAAGTCCAAAAAATTCATTTGGAATCAAGATCGGAGTTGGAGGGCCGAAAATTCGAGGTTCTGAAATTTTGGCCTAGCGCCTCGCACCCAAGGCCAACGTGGACGCCCTGCGCCAGGCTTAATTTTTGGCCAATTTTTCTATTTCGTATTTTTAAGGGTATTATGGTCCGGGTTTGTTTCTACATGTTATAAATACATTATAAACTCATTTTTAGAGGAGTTGAGAACTTTAGACCTAGGGAGAACTTGGAGCCGCCGTGGAGGCCGAAGATTATTTGGTTTTACCTTTTCTTCTCCTTACTACTAGTTTTTATGATTCTTTGTATGAATTGTTGTTTTTCCTTCATGTCTATGTGGAACTAAACTTCGCGTTCTAAGGTTGTGGTACATCATGAATATTGACGTTTGACTATTATTTCTATTTTAATACGAGTTGTTGATTTTGATTGTTTCTTTAATACTGTGCATAATTGATTGATTGTTTGGCCAACAGTTAGGTTCTATCGACTATCTAATATACATGTTTGGGAAATATGTTGTTAGATTAGAGAAGGGTTAAAGAGGGTGTGATCTGATTATCCCTACAATTGGACTATGATTTGTGGCTAGGATAGGAATGTCCATATACACCGCGTTCAATTAAATATTGTGGACGAATTGTGTTCATAATAGGTCAATTCCATAGGAATATTGGCAGTAAACCATTTGGAATAGGCGAGTAATAGTTCGGGAGAATACTATGAGAGTTAATAATCTGGTTAATTAGCAAACGTTGATAATTCAGATTAAGGAGAAATAGTTCGAGAACTCAATAGGGTTGGTGAACCAACCACATCCCCGAAACATTCATATCATTGATAACATAAAAACTCGCTCTTTCTTGGTGAAGTTCATTGTTTGTTTCCTTTTTATTTTAGTTAGTTTATAATTATAACCTTCAGACTTCATCTCTTGTATAGATAATTAGGACCATTTAATTTAATAAATAGTTAATC
This sequence comes from Anisodus acutangulus, assembly GCA_029783415.1. Classification (NCBI taxonomy): domain Eukaryota; kingdom Viridiplantae; phylum Streptophyta; class Magnoliopsida; order Solanales; family Solanaceae; genus Anisodus; species Anisodus acutangulus. The sequence continues at coordinate 33,354,854 of CM056498.1, read as the reverse complement.
ACAATTCCCTTTGGGTTCGATATCCGATTTCTAAAATTACTATATTGCTTGTACGATCACGTTTACTTGTGTGTGCGTTTGGAAGCAACACTATCTTTGTTGGGCAGAGAAGTTGTTTCTGAAAGATCCTCGGCTCAAAAGAGAAGAAAAGAAAAAAAAGAAAAAGAAAGGAAAAGAAAAAGAATTTGAAGCAGGGTTGGAAGAAAAAATATGACAACAAACTAGCAACATACGGATCAAACAAGCAATAGATAGTAAAATACATCAAAAAATAAGAAATTACGTGATTACTAATTAATACTACGTATAAGGAAAATTAGAGAATATACAGACTAACCCTCTGCCTCTCCTATCTGAAGTACTGCGACACCACTCGGCAATATTTTAAAATTAAATGGACATAATATTATAAATAGTTATTCGTCATTATAAAATACCGGGTCACTACGGACCATAATATTTTGGTAGCCTACGATTACATTCCTAGTAATATCTGAAACTTTTTTTACAAATGCAGTTTCTAATTTTTTATTCATGCTTGTTTCCCCGATAAATACAGGAGGAATTAGGGGTGGGCAAAAAGCCCGGAGAATCGAAAAAATCGAACCGAACCGAAATTCGGTTTGATTTTTTCTCATTTTTTTTTAAAAAAAAATGATTTTTTGAAAAACCGTACCGAATCAATATTTAGTGATTCGGTTCGGTTTTTTAATTTTGGATACGAACCGAACCGAAAAAACCGAATTAAATATATAATTATTCTTATTTTTTATTTCAGGCTACTACTATCTCTTGAATCATAGTCATTGAAGTTAATCTATGAAGCTTTTATGGAAGTCGAATGCGGCATGAACTTGATTAACATATCACGGAAACATTGACATAAAATGTAGGGAGAGAAAGTAGTTGTAAATTGGTGAAACTTTAAATGGTCATAACTCTGCGTTCGGATGTCCGTTTCCCAATCAATTTGTGTTTTCCCCCAAATCGGTTTCTAATTTTCCTTTTTCTTTAGTAAACATCTCACCATACACAATAGATTTCAACGTCGAAATTTCATGATAGTGTAGGTGTGAATTCAGTTTTGGAAATTCAATATTTTAAAAAAATAAAAAATTCCTCGACCCGACCCACTAGAAAAAACCGATATAATCCGATACGTTCGGCGATATAAACCGAACATATCATATTTAAAAAAAAAGTTGTATTCATTTTTAAAAAAAAACAATTTTTATTAGTTTAATATTTTTCGAATACAAAATCGAACCGAACCGATATACGCCCAACCTAGAAGTAACTATAAAGTATATGAGGTATTCAAAATACTTCTGTTTTGCTACTTCTTTAACTAGTAAGATTTGCCACCTTATTTTGATCGCAAAAGCTATATCTGAGATTAGTCCCCTAATTGTTGCATCAAATTCTTGTATTTATTTAAAATAGTTATAAGTTTCATGACCATTATTGATAAAATTAATTACCTTCAAATGAGTCCGTGCAAATCTTCAACTGGTTAAAAATATTTTAAATCTTTGTTAAATTAGGTCTTAAATAGAGATATAAATTACTTAAAACTTTCAAAGCCTTGAACTAATTGATCTGTTGCATGTGGCAACATGAAGACCACCAATAAGAATCTTAGATTGCTTTTATATAATTCAATCCATTACGCCTTAGTTTCTAAATTAGTTGACATCAACCTTTAGATAATTATGAATTTAAATTAATTAGATAACTAATAATTAATTGCATCGATCAGGAAATAACCTCTCACATAAATGCGAGATAAGGCTGCCTTTTGAACAACTAATGAAGACAATAATCAAATCCAAAAGTGAAATTAAATGGAAATTTTGTTTCATGACCTAAACAAACTACTACTAATATATCTTAACTTGCAATTTAAGTTGGTCCACAGAGTTTTTAAACTTTATGTAACATGCAAGGAATGATTGAGGGGGAAAATTGCCAAAAATAAACTAAATTCCTGTTGAAGAAGACCACAAAAACATCCAACTCACCTAACTAAAGAAAATGATAACACAACTACAAATTAAAGGCATTTTAAACATATATATATATGAGTTGGAAGGTCATTTCTTGAATACAACAAGATTACAACACATCAAGAACAAAAAAAGAAATTCACTTTCTCTAAGCACTTAAAATTGCAAAGACAAAAGTGTTTATAGGAAGTTCAAGAAACAGACAAAAATGAATTCTTGGATTTGCCTTTTCATCTTATTGGCAGTTTGCCTTTTTCCTCTTGTCGTTGAATGCAGAGTTCGACATTACAAATTCAATGTAAGTACTATTATTAATTAATGCATATTTAGTTAGTCATAAGTTTACCTTCTAGCATCAATAAATTAAACAACAATGTAAATGTTGGTTATATCGTTTTGTAGTAGTATATATGAAGTCGGTTATTAGTAAAAAAAAAACATATATGTTCTACAAATATAGTTTCTTTTTCCTTTTTTCACTATCAATTTTTTTAATACTATAAAGTATAAACACTGATTTTTTCATCATTTGTTATAAAATTCTTGAAACGATTTGTATCAATATGCATGAATCACGATCATATTTGCTTGTCTAGAGAAAATGATTTTTTTCTCTTTTTTCTTTTGTCCTCGCATGAATAACAAGGAAAAAAATTGAGCAATTCCATGCACTATAAACGAAGAACTTTCACAAAGTATATTAATCTAGAATTGTATCCAGTGTTAAGTAGATTTTTCGAATCCAAGGCAACAAATTGTGTAATTAAGAAGGTGGTTTATCAAATTATTTAACCCCAAGACAAGCAAAATCATTACGAGTACATTTTAAACCATATGGTCGATTAAAATAATTTGTCAACTATACATCAGTTAGTTAACCAATGTTTTACTCCAAATTATTGCATTAATTGCAGGTGGTAATGACGAACACAACTCGACTTTGTTCCTCAAAGCCCATTGCTACTGTGAATGGAAAATTTCCAGGACCAACAATCTATGCTAGGGAAGGAGACAATGTACTTGTCAAAGTTGTTAATCATGTTAAGTATAATGTCTCTATCCACTGGTAAGTCATTTACTAATATTTAATTAGAGTTAATTAACTTCTTGTATACACCGCAAAAGACTTTCATGCATATAGCCAGAAATTATAATAAGGAAGAATTTTTAAAAAATGCAAAAAAATCTACACCTGAGATTCGAACCATCTTTGTCACTATAATGGAATCTTTTCTTATGATAAGAGCATTAAATAATTTATATATAAAAAAATTGATATTTTTCCTACTTGTCCAATATAATTTTTCAGACGAAAGAAATTCAAATTATTTCCTTTCTTCCACCTAGCTCCACCCCGTGCCTATCATCACGTCATCATTTGAAAGATTACTACAAATAACCATCTATAAAATATAATAGTTTACACTTCTAGTGTATTTTAAATATAATATTTAATCATACTACATACTAGTAGCTTAAATAACAAGATTTTATACAAGTTACTGGGGTTTTAACTTCTAAATTGGGAAATTACACATTTGGACGGATGATCTAAAAATAATTATATTCGCTAGCAAAATATCTACATTATTTTGTATAAAATATGTATATTTCTTTATATAATTAGTATATGAAAAATATACATTTATCGGCTACTATTTTGGTGGGCGGCTATACAGTATAAAAATCTCTTTTTAATTTGCAGGCATGGTATTAGACAACTTAGAACAGGTTGGGCAGATGGACCAGCATATATTACACAATGTCCAATTCAGCCAGGGCAAAACTATGTATACAACTTCACAATCACAGGCCAAAGGGGTACACTACTTTGGCATGCTCATATTTTGTGGCTAAGGGCCACTGTTCATGGTGCAATTGTCATCTTGCCTAAACTTGGCGTTCCTTATCCATTTCCAAAACCCAACCATGAAGCTGTTGTTGTCCTAGGTGAACAACATTAATTTTTTGGAATATTATGATTGGAATTAAGTACTTTAATGTGCTTAATTAGGAAAATTAACGACTAGATTTTATGATGTTTTGTTGTGCAGCTGAATGGTGGAAATCTGATACTGAAGCTGTGATTAATGAAGCCATAAAATCAGGATTGGCACCTAATGTTTCTGATGCTCACACCATCAATGGTCATCCTGGACCTGTTTCAAATTGTTCATCACAAGGTCATAATTCTACGAGTTTATCTTCTATACACTATCACAAATATATGTAACAACTTATAATAAGTGAAACTATTAACCTGAAATATAAAGCATACAACTTATTATAACAAGTTAAATGAAGCTGATTACACTATCAGTGTATAAATATAAGTTAAATGTACTGTCAATATATAAATATAAGTTAAATCTTTGAATGATCAACTCTCACTCTTGCTAGGGTTAAAGAGGAAATATGTGACATCTTTTGGACCATAATGATATGCAGGTGGATACAAGTTGAATGTTGAATCAGGAAAAACCTACATGTTACGAGTCATCAATGCTGCACTCAACGAAGAACTCTTCTTCAAAATTGCTGGCCACCAAATGACAGTAGTTGAAGTCGATGCCACGTACGTTAAACCTTTCAAAACGGACACAATCGTCATTGCCCCTGGCCAAACGACCAACGTACTTCTCCATGCCGATAAAAAATCCGGCAAGTACATTGTTGCTGCTTCACCTTTCATGGATGCCCCAATTGCTGTTGACAATGTTACAGCAACAGCCACTTTACATTACTCTGGTACACTTGGTGGAAATAACCCCACTACTACACTTACTAGTACAAGTACACCCCCAAAAAATGCCACCCCTATAGCCAACAATTTTTTGGACTCTCTAAGAAGCTTAAATTCCCAAAAATACCCTGCTAAAGTTCCACTAAAAATTGATCACTCTTTGTTATTAACAGTAGGTCTAGGGGTTAATCCATGCCCAACTTGCAAACAGGGTAATGGAAGCAGAGTTGTGGCTAGTATAAACAATGTTACATTTAGTATGCCAACAATTGCACTTTTACAAGCACATTTCTTTGGGATCAAAGGAGTTTTCACGACGGATTTTCCAGCGAACCCACCGGTTGTTTTCAACTATACTAGCACAACACCACCGGCGAATTTGGGCACGACGAATGGGACTAGGGTTTATAGGTTGCCTTATAATTCCACAGTTCAATTAGTTTTGCAAGATACTGGAATTATAGCCCCTGAGAACCATCCAATCCATTTGCATGGGTTCAATTTCTATCAAATTGGTAAAGGACTAGGTAATTATAATCCAAAAACTGACCCTAAGAATTTTAATCTTGTGGATCCTGTTGAGAGGAATACAGTTGGTGTACCCGCTGGAGGATGGGTCGCTATACGATTCCACGCTGATAATCCAGGTACAATACATACATACTTTTTCTTTAAACGACTTAACTTATATAAACTGACAGTATCAATGTATGTTAACATGTTGTAACATATAATTTGCCTAGTTTTAAGTAAATATTTCGCTTTTTATGCATGGTTAGCTGCAGCTATATCTTAGGTGAAATGATAGTATAAAAATTGAATTATTTTTAGTTGCTTCATAGAGTCACTAAACTACAATTCCAACACCAATTTATTTTATATTTCTTTTACCCTTTGCCATATTTTTTTTTCTACTTTTTAAAAAGTGAAATAATATTAATTAATATATGATGATTGATTAATTAACTTTATTGAAATTGCAGGAGTTTGGTTTATGCATTGCCATCTAGAGATACACACAACATGGGGATTGAAAATGGCATTCCTTGTAGATAATGGCAAAGGTCCAAATGAGTCACTTTTACCACCTCCAAAGGATCTTCCAAAATGCTAAAAATGTAAGAAGGCACTTTTGAAAGGAGTTATTACATATACAAATTTTCATACAAAGGAAAGTGTAGGAAAAGCCGGGAAAGGCCTGCACCATGAGAAACAAAGAAGAAAGGAGAGACAATAAGAAACAGTAGCATTCATTTGTTGAGTGGAAGAGGAAAACATTTTTTTCTCAAACAATTCTTAATAATTATGCGAGTATACAATGTATTCATTTTTTTGTGATTGTTTATGAAAGTTTGAAAAGTTTGTTTTATATTACCTCTCTTCTTTATGATTACTCTAATTACATACTCTCTATAACACAAAAAAGGTGTTTAAGTTTACGCACCATCGTTGTAAAAAATATTTTCACAATCAAGTTATCTACACAGATAAAGTTTAATGATAAATATTAAACGCCACATTTTAAAATACGAAGAATGAAAAAAGTTGTACTTAAAATCGACCTGTCATATGAAATCTTTATTTTAACATTTATTCGGGTGTATAGCTCCGAGGTAACTTTTACACAATTTTTAAACAAGGACAAGAGTTCAATTGCAGCGCGGAATAATTTTAGAGAAAAGAACACAATTGCTCACTGCACACAAACTAATTATTCGGTCCTACCCTCTTACTTTCATACCCCCAAAACTATTTACCTGGATGCTCCCAAAACTATGATACCAACATGGTATCTCTTATATACATTGATGGTATCACAAAGGACTTCTTTCATTTCTTCGAAAACGCTCATCAGTCCTCTATGATACCCATATGGTATATATAATATACTGACATGGTATCATAGAGAATCATGTTCATTCATTAAAAAAATACACTTTCCTAAAAAAAAGCATGCGTGATACTATCATGTTATGTACATACTGAGATGATATTATAAAGGATTGTTTCAGTCTTTCAATGAGACACTCCTAAGTCCTCTATGATATCATTATGGTATACAAATATACTTAGATGGTATTATGGAGGAAGGGTCTCGGCCAAGTGGTTAGTACCGAAATTAGTTTTGTGGAGGAGCATTTTCGAGTAAATAGTTTGCCTATAATAGACATTTTGTGTTGTTTTCCCATAATTCTATTTATGCAAACCACCTGTGGATTAACCATGGAGATATTTTGGATTTTCTCAAAACACCAAATAACTAGAGACTTGTTGGGCAGAATATCGTTATCATAAAAATATTCTGGATCTTCGGCTGTGTAAAGCCCAATAAGTTGAGACCTCAGCCTTTGTTATTGCTCACGTAAGGGTGACAAATCTCAAGGGTAGAGGCAATATATAGGTTTAATTTAACATGTAAAATTTATTAATATTTTAGAAAATATTATCTTTTGAATTCAAAATCTCAAAAGTGCAATAAATTTAATAATAAGAACACAATAGTTGAATTCATCAAAATTCAATTTTTATATCCGCCTTTGACAAATACTATTTTCAAAGGAAGACGTTGAAGGTCAATTTGGTCGCTGATGTTCTTGTCAAACATAATAGTTTAATGTACCCTTTTAAGAAGTTAATATCTCAAGAACCTCGTGTTATTTTTGATTTATCTTCATATATAAATGATTGAATAGAATTATCTAATCCTACTTATAAGTAATACTAGTATCTTTATTATCAAAAAGGAAAGGAAAAAAAGAACACCTCAGTAGTGGACAAGATCATATCATTTTCCTTGTGCCCAAGCGAGTGGACAAAATCACATCGTTTTCCTTGTGTCCAAGCGGGTGAAGCGGCCGCTTTAGGTTCCGGAGAAGTTTAGGTCCCAAATATTATCTAACATCATTTATATATTAGTTATTTTTTATTTTTAATAATTGTTATTACAAATGAAAATTATTAGTAGGAGTGATTGTTAACCGAGTGATTGCCATTAGGTCAATTTGCACACATGATTTTTTAGGCCGCTCTTTAAATTATGTCTCATTAATTTAGTGGGTTAAATTTATCTAAAAGAAATTCATTCAATTAATTTTCTATTTGTCCCTTTTATGGAAAATTATTTAGTAAATGATCCTCGCAATTTAGTGCCTTTTAGACCGTAGTTTAATTTTTTTTTAGCATATTGAAAATCTTATGAGAAAATGTTAGATGACGATTTAAAATTTTGTAAATTATTGCAAACGTTAGACGATAGTCTAATATTTTATCTGTAAAGATGAGTTATATTTGGGCAAACATATCACTTAAATCTAACATGTCTTGAAGGATAATTACCGGGTGATAACTTTTAAAAATAGGAACAATATCTAAATGGAGGCCTAAACGGGGATGTTTGCGTAAATAAGCGATAAAATTCAAAAAGGTGATTTCATAAAAGGTCATACAATGCAAATAATTCAATGTGAGCTTATCCCAGGCCTAAAACATTTATTTAAAATTCATCCATGCTATTATGTTAACTTTCTATTATCTTCTTTTAATCCAAAATTTTAACTTTTTAATTTTTTCCTCATAAATGTATATATCATTTTTTGTTATTCATGAGAATTTTAATATGTCAACTGAAAATATAAATATGATTTTCAAAACTCAAAAAAAATTAATTAACTACGTTGAATCTTAAAAAGCTAAAAAATAAGCTTTAAATAAATTTAGTCTTTTATTAAGATTTCGCTTTAGGCCACCAAAAAATTTCAGCTCCCCTACTTGTGCCATCACAAATTTAAAATTTAATAATTATTATATAGCGCATGTGCAACTCACTAAGGGTATGACCTTAAATATGAGGTTATGGAGGACACATATTAGGGTAGAAGGATAGCAGGTAGTCCAATGTAGTCCTACTTACGCTTACAAACTGATAGTTGTAGTATTATTATTGTAGGCTTGTTTAGCCTATCATATTAGTAGGCACAATATTGCATTATAGTCCCCTGTCGTTTGATTTATGCTATGTGTATTTTGTCTGTCTTATTTACTTGCATTAGTTATTGCTTCTTTTTGTTGCCTTTTCTTTTCAGAATTCGCTACCATAACTTACTCACTTTGTTTGTCTTACTTTGTTTGGGCTTGTGTTTTGTCTTAAGCCGAGAGTCTCTCGGAAACAGTCGTTCTACCTATAAAGATAGAGGTAAGATCTGCATACACTCTACTCTTTTCAGATTCATATTGTGGAATTTCATTAGGTAAGTTGTAGTTGTTATAATAATTATTATATAATAATTGAACGTTCTCTATTCTTCCGTTAGGTATATTAAAGAAAAAGTGACAAATTCTAGCAAAAAAAAAAAAACTCTCCCCTGAATTTCTTTCTCCAACACCCTAATAATTTACATTCCCAATTCATTCATTACTTTACTAATTAAAAAAGACATTATGAGTCCTCCGGGGCATAGTCCAGTGGCAAAGTCTGGGCGCTATAAGGCGCTCTGGCATGAGACAGCGTGGGTTCGATTCCCCGCAAGCACGAAGAAATTCTGCATGTTGGGGAATTTGACCTTGTCTCATTGATCAGTTGTACGCTCCCAGAAAACTGGCCACCGGAGCACATCCCGCGATTTACCTGGTGATAGTTGTTGAAGGACCGGTGCTATTACCTCCGGTGACGTGCAGGTAATACCAAGTGAAGTAGTCGGTATGGCGCAAACCCTGGATTATCAAAAAAAAAAAAAAAAAAGACATTATGAAAATGGGATGATGTGACAATATGGGACCCTTGATTCGACTTGTCATCAACTCAGTCATGCACTAGTGCACCCACCCTTACCAGGAAATTTCTTATTATGATTTGAGGCACAATCAACAAAAGACGTGTGAGGTTCCATTACTTTTTTAACATATGAATAGTGCACCCATTTTGTTCATTTTAAAGCTGGAACATAATACTACCAAAAGAGATAAAATATATATAAAATTGATATAGGTCACAATAAATTAAATTAAATTAAATTAAAAATATTAAAGAAAGAATTAATTATGGGGTCCACGTTGTATAACCTTTCCTCTTCTGCATCAGAATGTTGCTTCTTCCTTTTGAATCAAATGATGGTCCTGTTTATTTTATTCAAAACATTATATTAAAAATTAAAAAAATTATATGTTCATTTATTGAAATAAAACATGCAATTTTCTTTTTAAGATTGGTGTCCTTATTGATGCTAAGAAAAAGTTAGACATCCTCGTTGATGCTAAGAGAAAATCAAAAAATTAGTGTTCAGAAACAGCAAATTTTTATGGGGGATAACGATACTTCACTAAAACGTTATTTGAGTAGCGACACTTTGCTTTTAACAAAAAATTCCACAGCATTTATGGTATAGAAAAATGTCATATATGTCCGCTTGGGCAGCTCAATTGGTTTCAAGGGGGATATTTGGAATAAGAGACCAAGGATCGAATCCCGTCAGCGGCAGTGTGGGGGTTTCTTCTTGAAATAAAGGAGGGCCCCTTGTGCGCAGCGTGGTACTGATCTAACCTTTGAAATCAATTGAGTCACCATGATTTACCTCCTTCACAGACCTGTCGGACCGGGGTGTGGGGGCTCCTGGGGTGGGAGATTCCACCTTTTTGGAATAAGAAAAATGTCATATATACGCTTGTACTATCGAAATTAACTTATAATTATTTCCGTTATACTTTTTGCATATACAAGACCTTATCGTTATACTTTGAGCCACATTGGCTCCCCGGTCGTTAAATGACTCGATCACAACTTAAAAATTACACATAATTGGCTTGAAATTAATTTTAGGACCCGATTCATTTTAATTAAACCCACCTAATCCATCCAAAACCCTTATTTTAAATCTTCGTCTTCAATAGTTTTGCCTTCATTAATTAATCATCACCTTTTTTGTGATTCATACGAAACTTGTTAATTTTTTTTTCCCTAAAGAAGCACTCCAAAATAATATTTAATTAATACTTGAAAGAAATAATCCCTTGATTATTCTCATTAATGAAAAGAGTATATATACAAATTATAATTTTCCATAATAGAAAACCTATTCCTATTCTAATCTCAAAACTCTGTTCTAGTAGTACAAAACTCCTATAATTATGGTAACTGTACAAGACTAATTAATGTAATATTTACACTAAAATATTACCTAAAACTATACACCAAATATGGACTATATACAGACTGTTTTCTGGACCAAAACAGTGATATACATTAAGTGTATATCATGGTAATATTATGTATATTTAACACACACCCGCAGTCATAGCGGGCAGTCTTCGTACACTGAGACTGTCCCTGAAATCTTCAAAAAGGACCGAGGGGAGACCCTTTGTAAAGATGTCTACAATTTGATACCTGGAAGGGACATGGCAGACGCGTACTTGTCCACGAGCTACATTTCCGCGAACAAAGTGAATGTCTATCTCGATATGTTTAGTACGCTGGTGCTGAACCGGATTACCAGAAAGGTAGATGGCACTAAAATTATCACAATACACCAAGGTAGATTTCTGAATAGGACACTGAAGCTTTAAAAGAAGATTGCATAACCAACAGGATTCAGAGACCACATTGTCTACCCCTCGATACTCAGTCTCTGCACTAGAGCGGGACAACGTCGAGTGGCGATTTGCAGACTAGGAGACCAAGTTATTGCCAATGAACATACAATAGCCAGACGTAAAGCGTCTGGTGTCTAGACAGTCACCCCAATCAGCATCTGTAAACGAGACAAGTGTAGATGTCGATGATAGATATAAATGTAAGTCATAGTCAAGTGTCCTCTGGATGTACCGAATAATGTGTTTGAGCGCATTCATGTGCTCAACATTGGGATCATGCATAAACAAACACACATGATGTACGACATACGTAATGTCTGATCTCGTGAATGTAAGATACTGAAGGGCCCCTGCAAGACTGTGATAGAGGGTCGGGTCCTCATACAGTGAGCCAGCCGCAGCACCCAACCTGGGTTTAGTATCAACCAAAGTGGAAATGAACTTACAGGATGACATCCCAGCCCTCTCAATGATCTCAGCTGCATACTTCCTTTGAGATAAGAACAACCCACTTGCATGACGAGTGACATCCATCTCCAAAAAATAACTCAAGGGCCCCTAGTCTTTTATAGCAAACTCAAAACTGAGCATTGTCATGATAGACTGACGTAATGCATCGGAAGAGGCAGACAAGATAATATCATCCACATATAATAGTATATAAGCCAAGGAAGAACCACGACGATATATGAACAATGAATTATCAGACCTGCTGTGAGAGAACCCAATAGTCGAAACATAGTCCGCAAACCTCTTATACCAAGCCCGTGGAGACTGCTTAAGCCCATACAAGGACTTCTTCAACAAACAGACATGATGAGGATATTTGGGATCCCTAAACCCTAAGGGCTGATGCATATAGACTATCTCTTTGAGATCACAATGTAAGAAAGCATTATTCATATCTAACTGATGAATGGGTCATGCTTTCGAAAGAGCCAAGCTGAGCACAGTGCGAATGGTAGCCGGCTTGAGCACCAGACTAAATGTCTCACCACAATCCACACCAACCTGCTGAGTCTTCCCATCACCCATAAGCCGAGCCTTATGCCTTGCAAACAAACCGTCTGAATTGTCCTTATGAGCAAAAATTCACATAGACCTAATACTATTAACATCAGATGGACGGGGCACCAACTCCCACGTCTTATTATCAATAAGAGCATTATATTTGTCGGTCATAATAATTTTCTAATTTGGGTCATTCAAAGCAGACACATGATTACGGGATAATAGTGATTTAAGAATATTAGAATTTAAATTAAAATATCTTTTTGGTTTAAAAACATCCCGTTGACTACAAGTGACCGGTCTATGACTCGGGGAAGAATTGGGTGGATTTTGGGAACTACCGGGACACATGACGGACCGGCTAGCAGGAAGTGGGCCTGCTGGACCAACACTGGAATCATGTGATGGTAATAGGTTGGAACCCGTCACTGGAATAATGGCGGTAATGGGCTGGGAATCTGGCCCTATTAAGGTTCTTGCCCAAGATTCACGGGGTGGATCTGATGGGTGGAGCAGTGGGTCCAATGAGCGATGGACCATTTGGTGGATTTGGGGTGTGGGACACGTCCAAAAAATGCTGAATTATATTCGGGGATATTCCATCATCCAAAAAATTATACGAACTAGGCACAGGATTACTAACCTTAGGAAACGGAAATTGAGATTCATAAAAAATTGCATGGCGACTAATGATGATTTTATTAGATGATAAATCAAAACATTTGTAACCGCGATGATTTGACGGATAACCCAAAAGCACACAAGGGGTAGACCGGGCCTGAAGTTTGTTAATTGTGGTGGACGAAAAGAGTGGATAACACAAGCACCCAAAGACCCTAAGATGTGAATACGAAGGAGTCTTATTATATAAAATTTAAAGAGGAGACGAATATGTCAAACCTTTGGAAGGAAGAATGTGAAGAAGATATGTAGCCATTTGTAGAGCATGATGCCAAAACGAAGGGGGTACGGAAGTATGAATCAATAAAGTTCAGACAATGTTATTAATGGTACGAATTTTGCGTTCGGCTTTTCCATTTTGTGAAGACGTACGAGGACACGAAAAATGAAAATTGATCTCATTATTAACACAAAATTCCTGAAACACCCCATTGTCATATTCTTTGTCATTATCACATTTAATATTTTTTTATTTTCCGTTCGAATTGGGTTCTAATGAATGCTCTAAATTTTAAGAAGGTGAAAAAAACTTGAGATTTTTTCGCTAGCAGAAAAGTCCATAAAAACTTAGAATAATCATCCAAAAAAAGAACATAATATCGATGACCCAAAGAACTAAGAACATGAGAATTAGAGTCTACAAATGACAACTTAACAATTTTCCTAAAGCACGAGATTGACAATTCGGAGTACTACGCGTACCCTTACATGAAATAAAATTATTTTTATCTAAAGAAGACAAAATAGACGACCTCGGATGACCAATGACGAGCATGCCACAAGGAAGGAGCAAGGACTGCAAAAGTTGACGGCAAGGCTTGACTCGAGAGACCGGAATGTGGCGTGATAGGATAAAGATCTCCCCTACTATCACACCTCATGAGAGGACTCCTCATCTTGAAATCCTTCACAAAACACCCAAACGGATCAAATTCAATAGACACAGAATTATCTATGGTGAATTTACGGACATACACTAAATTTTTAATCAATTTGAGGGCATGAAGGGTATTTTTCAAGATAAGGAGTGGATGGGGGGGGGGGGGCAACATTTTATGACCATAACTACGAATTGGAATTGAATTACCATTACCAATAATTATACCATGAGGGCAACTCAAATTTGAATAAGACGAGAGAGTACCTTGATCGAATGTCATGTGGGTTGTGGCTCCGGTGTCCATATACCAATTTGGGTGTGGTGGATTTAATCCAAGTATGTAGATTGCGGCTTCAATGTCGGCTTGTGTGGGACCCGCTGCATGGTGGGCCTGCAGAGGCCGAGGCCCAATTATACTGACCTGCTACCTCAGCCTATATACTAGTCTGAAACCCGAGACTGGACCCGACAAACTGGGTCTGGGCTATTGAGAAATTGAGGCCCAGTTTCCCGGGTAATAAATTGGAAACCCGCCACTGTTTGGCCCATATTGGCTGGCCCACTACCACTGCGGAGCCCAAGACTGCTGCTGTTGCTGACTGCCCCAATGGCTACCACCGCGACCACCACTATTCCGGCTGCCACCCGTGTTGCCGCCGCGATCCTTCCCATTATTTTGCGTATTTTGACCCTTTCTGCCGCCTCCGTTGTTGCGGTTTTGGCCCGAGTTATTAGAATCGGAGGAAGGAAAATTGGACTCGATCATCATGACTACGGGACTAGCGTCGGTAGCCACCTTTTTGGCCATGCAGGCTTCTTCGAGTGTAAGCATAGAACGAGTCTGATAATTGTGGAAGAGGGCTGCTCTGACGAAGAAGCGTACCAACACCACTAATGCCTCAGAAATGCCTGTCACCATCTGAAGAACAAGACGGTCGTTGGTAACTGGCGCACCAACGTTGCAAAGTTGGTCTGCCAATTCTTTCAACCTTTTGCAATAAGCTGAAACGTTCGGAAAATTTTCCATATTGGCATGGGAAAATTCCTGCTCAATAGTAACAGCTTTGGAATTTTAATTATCTTGAAATATGTCACGCAACCTATTCCAGGCAGACATTGGCGTAGCGTCCGTCTCAATAATCGTCTGCAACAGGTCGGTAGAGATAGTGGAGTAAATTCACTAAAGGGCGGTGGCATCAAGAGTCGTCCACAACGTAGGATCATCCTCGCGTTTAGGCACCTCCATATCCTTAAGAGCCACGGGGATTATGTGATTGATGACTTGATGCGAGCGTGCGTGAATTGTGAACAGTTCGGCCCACGTTGCATATTTGACGTTTTCTATTTCAAGAATATGAGGAATATAATTCTTGATGTTAGAAACAACCAGGGCAGGGTGAAACATGTTCTTTGAATTAGACATAACGAAGGAAAGAAGAGGAGATTTTGAAGGGAAACGACACGAAAACCGAGGGCAATAGGCTCGGACCGTAGGAAAATTTTAGAGAGGAAAATTTTCAACCTAGACTTCTGATACCATGAAAGAAATAATCCCTTGATTATTCTCATTAATGAAAAGAGTATATATACAAATTACAATTTTGCATAATAGAAAACCTATTCCTATTATAATTCCAAAACTCTATTCTAATAGTACAAGACTCCTATAATTATGGTAAGTGTACAAGACTAATTAATGTAATACTTACACTAAAATATTATCTAAAACTATACACCAAATATGGACTATACACGGACTGTTTTCTGGACCAAAACTGTGATATACATTAAGTGTATATCACGGTAATATTATGTATATTTAATGATACTTTTTTTGGTACACGATAAATTAATACCACCCCTATATTAACTTTACTCAACGCATTCATTTCAATGGATTTATAGCCACTTGTCACCAAAATAGACCCCAAAATCAACGAATATATGGTTCTCTAATTCTCTTATTCATGCATACAATTTCTTAACAGAAAAATAGATTGGGATGCTTTGAAGAAGTTAATAAAAATATTAAGCAAGTTAAATCTTGATTAAGCACTGATTAGTGGCTGGTGCACCGACGTTGTTCCCGATTAGTTTTTCATAGTAATCCACTATGGTCATTCTCTTCTGCTTGTACTCCGCAAGTTCTTCTTTTAGTTGTTGCATTTGAGGCCCGTTGATAACAGCGAACCGCTCCCGGATGCTCGTCCATAATTCTTCTGCTTCCTCTTTATGCGAGATCGTTGAGCGAAGAGTTGGTTCGATAGTGTTACGAATCCACAACACTAACAAAGAGTTTATAGTCCACGAGTCTTCTAAGTCCAGTGATTCTTCATCTGGCTTTTTGATCGTACCATCAATTAAGTCAAATTTCTTCCTTGCTCTTAGGACCGTCCTCATGGATCTAGCTCATTCTTCGTAATTCTCTCCCTTCAACTGGACTTGTGTCACCACAATTCTGGGATTATCGTTTGACGTAATATCATATGAGGAGATTGTTTTTTCTTTAAATTTTGTTTTCTTTACGCGCGATTCCTTTATTTTTATCGTCGGTTTCTCCATCACTCGCTATTATTTTAGGATTTTGTGTTCTTCAACGTGGCTCTGATACAATGTGAAAATTAATGGGGGATGAAAATTTTAGAGAGAAGAAAAATATTGGGAGAATTTTTTCTTGTTTTTCATTCATCACAATGACTTCCTTATTTAGAGGTAAGTTCTTCCTTTCCTAGTCTAACAAGGAAACCTTATTCTAATAAAAACTACCATAATTATAATTTACCAAATATACTTATACTAGAATTCTACTATAAAATTATTAGAGTTTGATTAGATTTTTCAATCCGAATCTGGACTAGGTTGGTCTGTCAATGGGTACCATCACGGCTTAGGAGGATTTGGATCAAGACAGCTTATCACTAATGTTCTTATTTCATGATGTCATTGAGACTCCATAAACATTTGTGGCCATGTTCATTTCATTGTCATTCTATTCAGGTTTCACGTGGCATGTAAGAATAAATCCTTTTGGTTATTTATGTTTTACAATGTTTATGAAAAGAAAATGAAACGTTTTAAGGAAAAACTTCATGTTCTCTAAATTCTTTCTTGAGATATGGCTAGTGAGTTATGACAAGTTGGTTTGCTTGGTCACAATTTTTAAGGCACTGAGTGTTGGATCGTTCCTCTAAATTTGGGACAGGACAAGCTAATGGAAAGATATTTCAAAATTTTGCGTTTTAATTTTTTTGTTATTATGATGTCGTACTTACATCTTTTATTTTCACTAAAAATGTTGATGATGCTTTGATTTGTTTTGACTTTTAATTTAGTTTTTAAATATTTAAATGTTGCAATATTATGGGTTGCACTTATAAACTTATTATTTGTTACAATATCTTATGATAGAAAAATTAAAGAAGACTTTAGATATCGCAAGATATAATTTGTTATTACTTTCAATATTTGGTTACTAAAAGAAATTAAATCATAAATCTAATGAATTTTTTTATGATCATGAAAAATAATGCATGCATTAGCTTTATGTATTACTAATATTTTGTTTGGTATTCTTTTTCAACCAATGCATAACTAATACAAACATTAGTTATACATCTTATTTGGTATTATCACATGCATAATTACTAATACATAACAAACTACGGTATTAACAATGCAAGGAATTCTGATACATGCATAACCATGGTAAAGACACAATTGTCCTGAAGTCCTCACATAGTATGGTATGGAGGTTGTTTCTGTAAATAATTAATTTAAAAAAAATTATGGAATGCATATTTCTAGTACACCAAACTAAATAGTAGATAAGAAATAATCTCAGAATAACTAATCTCAGCATTATTATACCAACATTACTAAAACACCTTATGTATCATTATTTTTATACACCCTACCATAAGACGCCCTAAGTATGAATAAACTTATTTTTTACCTATCACCTCAAAAAAAGTTAAAATTAAGTTTCGTGGGCCTCTTGGATTGATTGAGGAGACAGAGATGAGCCATTGGAAGGGCAGATGCAGGAGATCAAGAATGCATTTGCAAGTTGAATTTGTGCCCACATGACCTCATTCATTTTCAACCATTTGCACTCTTTTGGGAAAGATGTTAAGCAAGGAATCTTTCCACTTATGGAAACACTTATTAAAAATATGTATAACACCACTCTCTTTCATTTCCCACACACATAGACTATTTGATTTGCAGACCAACAATGAGCATTTCCCTTCTTGAAATGAGAAAAACAAGAAATACTCTTCCAATTGCAGCATATATTTATTTATTTATTCGGTTCCCTAAGAAGTCAAGATTTCCAATGGTAAATATTATAACAAGGAAAGGCAGATGAGTTATTTCACAATCTTTCTGGGTGTTATTAAATTTCTTAAATTAAAAATAATGTTTACTTTACTTCTAATAAAGCAAGGTTGGGACCTGCGATTTATTAATTATCCCTGACAATATTTTTACAGGGATATGATCCTCTAATAAGAATTCAAGTTTCTTCGCTAAATTGCTATCTTCACATGTCGAGACCAGTTCTAAGTTATCCAGATAAAGGGAGAGGATTATGCTACGTTGATAGTCATGTAGAAATAGTTAAAAATACGATAAATCATTTTAATATTGAAGAAGAGAGCGGATCAAATATAAAAGATTCATACGGTCGACATGAATTATTTTGAGAGTTATAAGGTGTATTTGATTAATGGACTAAATTTCATTGTAACATAAATTAAAAAGAAAGAAAAAAAAGCATAAAAGGATTCGTTGGTTATGGCTGTTCTTTTTAAATAATATATATTACGTATATAATATAACTGAAACCATTAAGAAATGAGAAAAGACAGTTACCAATATTTTATGTGACAGAAAAATATTAAAAAAAACTAGAAGGAGATCAACATTGAATGCTGCCAATTGAATATGTACAAATGGAGCTACCCACCTCAATGCTAAGGTTGGCCAGTGGGCCGGGTCGGCCCGGTCCCGACCCCGCCCCACTCCCACCCAGATCCCCTAAATAAAAATAGTGTCGGGACTCGAAACCGAGACGGGATTTGGGCTCGTGCCGCCCAGGCCATACCTCCCCAGACCCGCCCCGCCCAGACCTCGTCCCCTACCTCCTCTTTGCAAAAATGACCATTGTATAACGACCATTTTAATTTTGACCGTTGTGCAATAACCAACTTAATTTTTATTTTTAACTCCTAAGATACTATATTTACACTTTAATCCAATTTTTCAATTATAAATATCTTATTTTCTCTTCATTTTATCTTACAAATCTTCCTACAATCTCTCTAATCTCTAAACTCAATCTATCTCTCTACTACAACAACAACAACAACTACAACATACGTAGTGAAATCCCACACCGTAGGGTCTGGGGAGGGTAGAGTGTACACAGACCTTACCTCCACCTTGGTAGGTAGAGCGGCTATTTCCGGGAGACCCTCGACTCAAGACAAAACATAATCACAAGCAAGGCAATCAAAACAAAGCAAGAGTAAAGAGTAAAGCAAGAGAACCAGTCAGACTTAGATAAGAAATTAAAGTGGTATAAAGTGCATTCGAATAAAATGAAGAAGTAGCTAACACAACAAAATAAGCTAAACAAAATACCCTAAAGAACACATGGCAGCAGAAATCAAACTATAAAGGATTATAAAGCAATAATGTGCCTATAAGTGTGATAGGCTAATCGGGCCTACAGTAATAACACTACAACTATCACTTTGTAAGCATAAATAGGATTACGCTCCAGTACCTACTACTCTTCCACTCTAATCTGTGTCCTCCACAACCCCTTATCTAAGGTCATGTCCTCAGTAAGTTGCACCTGCGCCATATCCCGTTTAATCACCTCTCCCCAATACTTCTTCGGCCTACCTTTACCCCTCTTGAACCCGTCCATAGCCAACCTCTCACACCTCCGCACTAGGGCATCTGTGTCTCTCATCTACGCATGTCCGAACCATCTCAACCTCGCTTCCCGCATCTTGTCATCAACCGAGGTCACTCCAACTTTCTCCCGGATATCATTATTACTAATCATATCTCTCCTTATATGCCCACACATTCATCTCAGCATCCTCATCTCCGCAACTTTCATCTTTTGTATGTGCGAAGTCTTGACTGGCCAACACTCCGCCTCATACAACATAGTCGGTCTAACCACCATCCTATAGAACTTGCCTTTAAGTTTTGGTGACACCTTTTTATCGCATAAGACTCCGGATGCGAGCCTCCATTTCATCCACCCTGTCCCAATACGATGTGTGACATCGTCATCAATCTCTCCATTCCTTTGCATAATAAACCCTAGGTACTTGAAACTTCCTTTCTTTGGAATGACCTGAGTACCAAGCCTTACCTCCACGACAGTCTCAGGGTCGCTCCCGTTGTTGAACTTGCACTCCAAATACTTCGTCTTGGTCCTACTCAACCTGAACCCTTTAGACTCCAAAGTCTGTCTCCAAACCTCCAGTTTGACGTTCACTCCTCTACGAGTCTCATCAATTAGGACTATGTCGTCTGTGAATAACATACACCATGGTACCTCCCATTGGATTACAAGTCTACAATTACATTTCCTACTAAATATTTTATTTTATTTACTCATTTGTATAATTGTATTAAAGTTTAAAAATTGGGACTGAAGTTGGCAACTAGCTTGAGGATCATCCATCGAGCAAAGTTTCAATTTTCAACCTCGATTACAAGTCGACGTTACGCCGGCGTTTGGAACCTTCGTTCCTTCATTAAATAATTATTGTTACTTTATTTTAATTATCGCACTTAATTTCATTATCTTTAATTATTTATTTGCATAATTAAAATGGAAGGATTAAGATGTATGTTTAAGGGTAAGGGTAAGAATGTTTCTTCTAGTAGGGGTAACAAGGACAATAGTACTTCTTCTAGTCATCTTATTCCTAGACATGATGATTTGATTGATTACACTTGTATAAATGAAACTGAATTTTTAATGATATATCATTAGATAATGAGATATATTCTGCAACTGAACCAGACTTTAATTTAGAAGATAATCTAGATGACACACCCACTAGTGCACCTCAAACTGAAACTGGAACGCCTCTTATTCCCTCTAGTATGAGACGAGGCCCCACACAACAAAAATTAAAATCAGCTGCATGAGATAGAGACCAAGAGAATCAAGTAGTTAGATGCATATTTTGTAAAAATGTTTATAAATTTATAATGGGAAAAGGTCATGGTGGGACGAGAGGTTTATTGAGACATGTACAAAGCTTTCACAAAGCTAGGTGGGATGAATACGAGGCTACAAAGTCGGGTGCGCCAATGCGCTCTCAATCGGGACAAGGTTCACAAAGTGTCCCGGACCAAGTACATGGTCAAATTAACCCGACGATGGGGGGAATTGTAGGTTCTAAATATGATAAACATAGAGATAGGGAAGCAATAACAAAATTAGTTACGGTGGAGGTTTGCATTTTTCATTGAGTCAATGCTATCATTTGTTTGTTTTTTATTCTGTTTTTCCTTTTTTAAATTTTTTTTCTACAAATCAAATTAAAGTAATTTATGTTTCCAACCACTCCCAAGCAACCCTTCACAGCTTGTCAGAAATAAATAAATAAACAAATAACAAAATCAGACCCCTCAATTATTTTCACATATTCTTGCTAAATTCCACTATCGTACATTACGTACAAACAATGAACGTGTTATCCTATTATGCAAATAGAACTAATTAAAATAATACTACTAAATAGATGGTTAAGACAATGACCCCTTAACTACCTTTCATTCTAATAGTGACAGTAAATCAACATTCAGAAAAGAAAAAAAAGGAAAAAGAAGAAGAAGAAAAAGGCTATCAATTAATTACACACCTTAATCCTAAATCAGTTAGATTAGCTTATATGAATCTTCTATTTCGATTATGTTCTACTCAAATCCATTTTATTTTGATACCTAAACCTTTTACGTACCTCTAACATAAATTAGGACCTTTCTAAATCACATAAATATAAGCCTTCAGTTTAGTTCGTTTTCTCCATCTGTCTGAATCGTATATACAAGTTCTACGCCTCTATTATATTGTATCCATTGTAAAGCTTTTATTGATTTTGAATTTTTTTAATTTTTTACTATAACTTCCTTTCATGCGATTCTCCAGAGTGACGGTCTCCTTATTTCACTAATTTTTTTAGCTCCTTATTGGACCAATCATTGGTAAATAAAAACCAGTTCTACAACTGAACTCCATCCGTTCTATATTACTTCATCACTTTTTCTTTTATATGCTCCATAAGAAATTATAAATAAGAAAGATATTTTTATTACATTACCCTTATCTCTTCAATTAATTACATTCTAATCAATATTGGTTACTTTAAAATATAATTAATGTTAAGGGCAAAGTAAGGAAAACTTAATTAATTGTATCTTGTTTTTAGAAAGTGGCCAAGTAATTTGGGAAGAATATTTTTAGTAATGTAGCCAATTAATAAGAGACGGATGGAGTATTATATTTAAGTTAATTATGCACACATTTAATGTACAGGCAACTAAGAAAGATTTTCAATCAAAACTGATGTAGTAACAAAATACTTTAAATGAGGGAAAGAACACCAAATTTGATGGTCAAGCACTGAGAAAGACTAACTAATGTCACTGACGCTATTATATGTAATAATGGCGTACATACAATTAGATCAATAATTCATAAACTTCAATAAAATACAATTAAAGATTAAATAAGTTTTGATGGGAAAGGAATAACGACAGTTCTTAATGAAAAAAATTGAAATACCGGTATCCGGAGGAAACCGGCACGACACGTGGCATATTCTAGGTGCGAGGTCAAAGGATCCAGCAGTGTTGTGCACCCATTGTGAGATACTCCGGGTTGAGTCCGGTTTGAAGAATAGGATTGGGCAAGGGTTGAACCAAGTGACGTCGGGTAGGAGACCGAAGGAGTTTAATGCGGATCCACCCCGGATTTGGTGCCAGCCGTTACTCTGTGGTCATTATGTGGCCGTATTGTCATTTAATTGCATTAAATTAGAGAATGATTCTCGGGCATAAATGCATTGTATTCATAGCTATAAAAGGGTCCAACCTTCATGTTGGAAGGGCATCTCATTCTCATTTCACTTACTTGCAAGATTTCTCTGTAATCTTAAGTTGTACAAGCTTTCTACATTGGCTCGGGCTTGAAGCAATTCTGCTAAGGACCGTACCAAACTATAATCAAGATAACACCAATTCAGGCTACTTCTTTTACTTATTCTCATTCGTTTAATTATTATTAATTGCCTACTATATTTACTTACGAATCGATCCACATATCCTTAAAACCACTTACAAATTTAACTGTACCTTTTTGGGGTAAACAGTTTGGCGCCTACCGTGGAGCTAAGGATAATAGTGGTGATTTATTTCAAGCTTAAATTTCACTTATTTCTTTCGAGATTTTCGTGGTTACGGGTCAAAACTAAACACTAACATTATGGCTAGTAAACTTAACGCTGATATTAGCAACTACGAGGACAACAACGATGACAATGGTGCTCACAACGTCCACAATAACAACGGCGTTCCACCTGGCGCACCACCCGTTGACCCACAAAATGGTGTTCTGCCCGTTGTTCCACCAAACGACGTCCTACCCAATGTTGTTTCGCCGAACGTTTATCCATTGAATAACAATAATCCCGTGATTTCACCCCGTTCATCCAGAAGATCACGTCATAAGAATCTAGATGATGATGAAGATGGTGAAATAAACTTGGCTTGAATCTTTTATATGCTAAAGGAACAACATGAGGCTATAACTCAGTTGTAAAAGAAAAGTAGCAGAGCAAGTGCACTGAATGAAGCTCGCCCTGTCCGTAATGATGAACCAAGTCGGGAAGAGGACCGAGTCGATGAGAACGCCAATGGCTCGGGGACTAATGAGTTCTCGAAGGTCTTGAAAATGCTTGAATCACTAACTAAATGGATTGACACCAATGAAAAGAAGGTTGAAACCTATAATTCATGGGTAGACCAGATTTCTGGGCACCTCCGACCTTGAAGGGGCCGGACTGGAAGAGATACATTTAGTTGTCGTTTCCACCTAGTACAGCACCAAAGTTGATATCGAATAGGTTTAAAATGCTTGACCTCCTGAAGTATGATGGGATAACAGATCCACAGGAGTATGTGACGTCATATACTTGTGTAATGACATGCATCCAAACGAGATAGAATCGGTGATGTTGAAGAAATTCGGTGAAACGCTTTCAAATGGAGCAATGACATGGTATTCTATGTTTCCTGAACATTCTATTAATTCATTTGAAATGCTTGCAGATGCTTTTATGAAGGAGTATGTCGGGGCTAGGAAGGTTCAAGCAAGGACAATAGATATTTTCAAAATTACTCAGAAAGATACGAAGTTGTTATGGGAGTTCGTGAGCAGGTTTCAAAAAGGGGCTAAATCCTAGGAGCTCCAGTTCTTCATTAAAATAAAGAAGAACCTGTTGGAATTTCCGGCGGTAACATGAGTAGATGTGCATAACATGTACGAGTCTAAGATCAGGGTGGAGGATGATCAGCTTCAACTTCCACCAGGGTCAGTAAAACGAATAAAAACTTTAAGAAGTCAAAAAGGGTAGTCGAGTCGGAGCCGAAATATTCAAAAGATAGGCGTCAACCCTATGGTCAATCGGAGAGGTCCAATTTCAGATCGAATCGGGGTCTCAACAATCGTAATTTCCCATCGGACAGAGGAGATAGACGTAATAATCGAGGGTCTACCAGTAGGGGTTTGCAATTCAAAAATAATACTGGTTGATCTTCTTCTAACGCTGTGGAGAATTCAAGGCTATCCGAAAACAATTTCAACATTGATGCGACTGGGCTCATTTCGACCATTAGTCATATAAAGGAGACAAAGTGGCTAAGACCGTTTCGGATAGACCAGCTCAAAGAGATCCAAGCTTGATTTGTGATTACCATGGAACTCAGAGTCATCAAACTGAGAATTGTCGCCAGTTAAGGGGATGGAGTGGACCGGTTATTGAAAAATGGCCACTTACGCAAGTTCATAAGCGATCGAGCAAAGTAAAACTATAGAAATAGCAAAGCGAACAAGAAAATAGAAAGTCATAAATATGATCATAGGAGGAATGGACGTGCCGGAGGGAGCATGATTGCAAAAAGATAAAAGTCTCAATCACTCGGGAGAAAAGAACCAGAGACTACATGCTGGAGGGAACGATATCATTCAATGATGAAGACGTGGAGGGCATCATATAGCCTCACATTGATGCGTTGGTAATTTATGTCTTTATCAATAAATTTCAAATTAAGCGTATTTTGATTGATCTAGGTAGCTTGGCCAATATAATCCGGTGAAAAGTAGTACATCAGTTAGGGCTGTTGGACCAAATTGTGATGACGGCCCGGGTTCTTAACGGATTCAACATGACAAGCGAGACTATGAGGAGGAAACTCTTCCAGTCAATGCAACCGAAATAATTCTGCAAATAAAGTTCTATGTTATTGAAGGCAAGATGAGGTACAACGAATTGTTCGGCAGGCCTTGGATACATGACATGAGGGTCGTTCCTTCAATGTTGCACATAATATTAAAGTTCCTGACTCCGGAGGGAATAAAGACTATTCGTAGGGAACAGCCGGCAGCAAGGAGAATGTTCACGGTAGTGGAAGCGGTGCAAGTGCCAAAAGAAGTGAAGGATTTAAGTAAAGGCAAAGAAGTTAAATAACAATCATAGGACTCGGACTCTTCGAGTCCGAATAAAGAAGATGAGGACAAGATAAACTTCGAAGATGAAGAGGATTAGTTTCGTGTCCGAAGGTCATTCGTGCTGCCAGATGCCACAAAGTCAACCGTAGAGGAACTAGAGCAAGTCATCTTGTTCGTGCATTTACTGGATAGAAAGGTCTACCTGGGCACCGGGTTATCCCCGGAGCTCGTGCTTAAGTTAATTGAATTTTTTAAAGATAACTCTGATTATTTTACCTGGTCCCATTTAGACATGACATGTATTCCATTGGAGATCACAACTCACAAATTGAGTTTGGACTCGAGCTTTTCCCCGGTAAAGCAAAAGAGAAGGCCAATGGCCGAGTTCAAGCATAAATTCATCAAGGAGGAGGTAATAAAGATTTTAAATATATATTCCATCTGGGAAGTAGCTTAACAGGATTGGCTAGCTAACATAGTGGTCGTACTTATAAAAGACAATAAGTTGAGGATGAGTATAGATGTTAAAGATTTGAACAAGGCATGCCCAATAGACTCTTTTCCTTTGTCGCACATCGATCAAATGATTGATGCCGTGGCATGTCATGAGATGTTAAGTTTTCTTAATGCTTACTCTAGGTACAACCAGATTCAGATAAATCTAGAGGATCAAGAGAAAACTTCTTTTATAACTAGGTACAGGACCTATTGCTATAATATAATGTCGTTTGGTTTAAAAAATGTCGGAGAAATATATCAATGCCTACTTAATCGCATGTTCGAGGATCAAATAGTAAATATTATATTGATGATATGTTAGTAAAGTCCCTGGAAGTAGAGGACCATTTAAAGTATTTGCAGGAAATATTTGACGTGCTTTGAAAGTACAATATGAAGTTGAACCTTGAAAAGTCTGCTTTTGAAGTTGGCTCGGACAAGTTCTTTGGTTTCTTGGTTTCGAACATAGGAATAGAGATTAATCCAGATAAAATCAAAGCCATCGAATAGATACTGAATGTGCTTGACAATATGAAAGCAGTTCAAAGACTCACCAGGAGGATAACCGCTTTAAGCAAGTTTATCTCTCGATCGTCGGAGAGAAGTCATCGATTCTTCTCATTATTGACAAAGAAGAATGACTTCGAGTGGACACTGGAGTGTCAACAGGCTTTGTGGGATTTAACGAAGTACTTGTCCAGTTCACCGTTACTGCATAAACTGAAGGCAAACGAGCAATTGTTCTTGTACCTATCAGTGTCCGAAGTAGCGGTAAGCGCAGTGTTGGTTCGAGAAGAAGAATGTACGCAATTTCTGATTTATTATGTGATTAGGACATTAGCTAGTGCAGAGACTAGGTACCCTCACTTAGAAAAAATGGCTTTAGCATTAATAGCGGCTTCTATAAAGCTGAGACAGTATTTTCAATGTCATCCCATATGTGTAGTAACAATTTATCCACTAAAAAATGCGATGCATAAACCGAAACTGTCCGGTAGATTAGCCAAAGGGCATTGGAAATTAATGAGTATGACATAGAGTATAAATCGAGAACAGTTATAAAGTCTCAGGTTTTGGCAGACTTCGTAGTAGACTTTACACTCATAATTATTCCCGAAGTAGAAAAAGAACTTTTGTTAACCTCGGGAAAAACTTCGGGGGTCTAGACCTTGTACACGGACGGAGCTTCGAACGTGAAATGGTTTGGGCTTGGGGTAGTTCTTAAGGTACCTGCATGAGATATTATTAGGCAGTCAATAAGAACTATGAGATTAACTAACAATGAAGCCGAGTATGAGGCTATGATTGCAGGTTTAGTATTGGTAAGGAGCTTGAGAGCCGAGGTCATCGAAGCAAAATGTGACTCGCTTCTGGTCATCAATCAAGTCAATGGCGTGTTCGAAGTAAATGAGGAAAGGATGCAAATATACCTAGATAAAATTCAAGTGATATTGCATCGGCTCAAATAATGGACCATGGAGCATGTGTCTTGTGAGCAAAACAATGAGGCAGATGCATTGATTAATTTAGGTTCATCTGTAGAAGCGGATGAGTTCAATTCAGGAACAGTTATGCAGCTACTTAATTCCGCGATTGATGGTGGTCATGCCGAAGTGAATACAACAAGCTTGACATGGGATTGGCGCAATACGTACATCGACTACCTTTAGGATGGAAAGTTGCCTATGGACCCAAATGTGTATAGGGCCCTTCGTACTAAGGCAGCTAGATTTTGTTTGGTTGATGATCAGTTGTACCGAAGATCTTTTACAGTCCTTTAGCAAGATGTTTAGGACCCGGGAAAACTAATTTCGTGATGCGCGAGGTTCACGGGGGGACTTGCGGCAATCATTCAGGAGCAAAATTATTGGTCCAAAAATTGCTTAGGGTCGGGTACTATTGGTTCGAGATGGAGAAAGATACAAAGAACGTCGTCCAATAATGTAACGAATGCCAAAGGCACACACTCATTATTCATCAACTGGAGGAATTAATGCATCCGATTTTATCACCATGGTCATTCATGAAATGGGAGATGGATATTATAGGGCCACTCCCATGGGCACCCAAAAAGGTACGTTTTATCTTATTTATGACTGATTATTTTTCTAAGTGGGTTGAAGCGAAGGCCTTCAAGAAAGTCAAAGAAAAATAGGTCATTGATTTTATATGGGACCATATCATTTACCAGTTCGGAATACCAACGGAGATCATTTGTGATAATGGTCATCAGTTCGTTGGGAAGAAGGTGAATGACTTATTTGAAGGGTTAAAAACCAAGAAGATAGTATCGACTCCGTACCACCCGAGTGCAAATAGGTAAGCAGAGTTATCAAATAAAATGATTATTCAAATTATGAGTAAGAGACTGAAGGAGTCAAAACGCAAGTAGAAATAGATTTTGTCGGAAATGTAGTGGGAATACAGAACAACGCCAAAGTCCAGTACCGGTGAAGCACCATTTTCCTTAGTTTACGGTGTAGAAGTGCTAATTTCGATGGAAGTTGGAGAGCTGAGCTTAAGGTTTAGTCTTGCAACTGAAGAATCAAACAATGAAGCTATGACTGTCAAGCTCGACTTAACGGATGAATACCGGGAGTTAGCATTGCTATGGTTAGTGGCCCAAAAGAAAAGAACGGGTCGGTACTATAATCGTAGGGCTAAGTTAGGCACTTTCAAATAGGGGACTTGGTTATACGAAAGGTAACCCTCAATACTAAAAATTCCAACGAAGAGAAATTGGACCCGAATTGGGAAGGACCCTACCAAGTGTCAAGAATAACGGGTAAAAGCTCGTACCAGCTGGAAGCCGAAGATGGTCAAAAGTTGCCAACAATTGGAACGTTGTACACATGAATCGATATTACTGCTAAGGTATACATTTTACTTGAATTTCGTTAAATTTCGATGGAACTAACTTTTGCAGGAGCAAAGTCGGAATCATGGGTTAAAGACTGAGCAGAAGTTAGAGTTAGGTCTGAAAACACGTGTTGCATTCTTTTTCCCTTAGCATGATTTTTATCCCGAAAAGGGTTTTTTCGGCAGCGTTTTTAATGAGACAATAATGTAAAGCGTGTTACTAAATAGCTGAAGATCGGCCAAATACTGGAGACTGGGGACTAGCCAGTATTGAAAAACAAGTAGTGTTTGAATTCTCGTAACTTCGAATATAAACACTAGGGGACTACCATACCCTCGGAAAAGAAGGCAAGGAATTTACAAAGTGCGAGTCTCGAAGCTATTTGAAGTTCAAATATTTTTTTAGTTTTTAGGACTATTGTAAGGGTTAAAAGATCGAATGAATTTTGCCCAAATAATTTTGATATTACGGCAAAAATGTAAAGGAAAAAAGATCGAACGAATCTTGCCCAATTGTGTGACCGATGCAAAATTTGAATGAAAACATTTTTGTCCGAGATTTACCTCGATTGTAACCATTTTCATACTATTGTCTCCAATCGATCGACAAAACCTTTAGGCATATGAACTAATGAATTTGTTAAAGTCCTTAGCTGAGGACTGACGTCATAAATGTAGCCGAAACAAAAATAAGTGAAGTACGTTTCTAAGGCATCAGGTCAGAATGAACCCAGTCTATTTCTAAAGACACTTGAAGTTGGAAGTAACTAAAGTTCCAATATTCATGAACGAAGTGAATAGGAGACTTCCTATTCATAAGCATAAAAGTAAGGTCCTTATATTTAAGTCATTGAATGACCAAAACCGGAGGAAACTACCCGGTCTAGAGCAAACTAAAGTGAAAAGTTTGTTCAAATTACTTAAGTCATTTTTAAGATCGAAAATAATTTTAATTCGGCCCGTCGCAAACTAACTGTTGGTTTGTTTAGTTAAAATTCTGAAGTCGGAGGCAGTTAGCCTAAGTTAGGTTGGGAGTTTATTTATTTGGATAAGTGTTGAAAATAAAAGGACAATGACACCGCCAGAATAATAGTTAAGTCATAACAAAAAGAAATATTCATTTCATATATAATGTCGGTAAATGACCATAACAAAATAAAGAAAAAATAAGTACAAAGGCATCTAAGCCTAGCTCCTAATCGGACTTGGATTCGAAGTCCTATGGGTCATCTTCAGAGCTGTCTCCGATCAGTTACTGGTAGGCCTTGAGCTCAACTTCTTTGGCTTCGGCAATTTTGGCATCAATATCCGGGATCCCATCCCGAGCCTGTTCCAAAGTGTACCTCCGGATATTTCATTTTATGTGCTCAGTTTTTAGCACTGTCTGGACCACTTCGACCTCCACGTCATCCAGATCCTGGTCTCGTTCAGTCGAGACTTGAGCAAATTGGACTAAAATCTGAGCATACCTCTAATTCAAAGCTTCAAGTTCATTCCTTAGCCCTTCGTTGGTTTGGGCTTGTTGGTAGGCCTGATCCTGAGCCATCTTCAGTGCAGATTCATCGGCGGCCCCACCAGCTTCCATTGCAGCAAGATCGGCAGCAAGACGGTCGAGGTCAGCACTTAGAAATTCTACTTACTGAGCCTGGTGGTGCTGATTCTCCTCTTGTTCTCCGAGCTGTTGGGTAAGGACTTCGACATCTTGGAAGAGTTTTTCATTCTCTTCCTCAAAGATCCTATTTTTCTCTAGTGGCAAGTTCGAGGTCGTTCATCGCTTAGAGGAATTTTCCCTTGACTTGGTCTAGTTCAGCCCAGACAGTGGGCAAATCGCCGATCTGCTGCAGTTGGGCATCATTTTGCTGAAGAAGCTCTTGTAGGTGATGGATTTATTTCTCTTGGGCATCTAGTTGCCCTTTAAGATGCTCATTTTCATCCAAGCACCGAATAAGGCCCTCACCAACAAGAACGGAGGACTGCAAGATTGAAAATTAAGGGGAAATTAGAAAAGGAAAAACAATTCAAGTGTCAATTAAAGCAATCAAGAAGAAGACGTAACCAGTTAGAGCGTGCATACCCTCGTTGAAGAGGCATGGCCAAGACACATTCTGCATTTTCTCCCAATCTGACTCCAAAATGAGGGGCCTCATGTAATTGGCAACCCCGATCGGGCGGGATAAGAAGTTAGTGTCATCGACAAAGGAAATTGTGTCCAATCTCATTCTTCTTGGATCCGCGCTTGGGGATGGAAGAAGTTAACAAGTTTGGATCGGGAGCTAGCATAGTTTCTCAAGGCTCGAGATAACTTGGTACTTTGGTCGGAGTGTATTCCATCATAGTGGTGGTAGCAGTGGTGGAGGTTTTGCTAACCTAGATATCATCTGGGAAGATGCTTGTATCTTGAGCTCGGGATGAGCCTCTCACCTTCAGTTGGTGACTTTAGAGGCTTTGATGATTTGTTTTTGTGGGGTTTTTCGTGGGTACCTCAGTGATATGCTGAACCAATACAGCTGGATCAAATACCAGATCGGGGACAACTGGAGTAGCAGAGGGGTTGGCCTTCGGGGTCGAGGAGCCCTTCGGTAGACCTGCAAGTTCGAAAAATGGAAGGAGTACAAAAGCGCACACAACTATGATTAAACCTAAGTATGAAGGTTAGGTGAATTTTGATCGTAGTTCCGAGTTACCCATCATTTATCAAAAAGTTCTTTCCATGTCCACTTCCTATACGGATAGGTTTTAATTATTTTCTTGACCTAATTACAGAGTTTATCCACATGGTTCGGAACCTATTGGATGGCTGAAAAGACAAAGAGAAATTTTTGTAAGAGCAAGTCATTTAGATTAAAAATGGAAGAAGAGCTTTGATACTTACGATACATGTTCCACTTCTCCGAGAAGGGCATGTACCTCGCCGGAATAATTTCAGAGGTTGAAACCACAACAAAACATTCCAACCACCCCCGGTCTCGATTCTCATCGACACTGGAGAGGATGGGGAATTTACCTCGCTTTGAAAGCTGGACTATTCCACCACAAAAGAATTGTGGTACATATAAACAGATCAAATGATCTAAAGTAAAGTCCTATTTGACCAAGTTGACCAAAAAATGGAGGTAGGTTACGATCCTCCAGACGGATGGACCGATTTGTGCAAGGCACAGGTTTTAGGTCCTGCACATCTCAAGGATCACACGGTCGATCGAGTTTAAAAATGAAGGGGTAGGTGTATACATTAAAGTAACCGGACCTGAAGGTGATGATGTCATTGTCCAGGTTTGGATGATGATCCCGGTGAGGTTTGTCCAACACTCGTCTCGAACTCTCTTAAGGTCTAAGGCCTTGATAAAGGGCGGCCAATTTCTAGCCCCCTCCCTTCGGTCAGATTTCTTAGAGGCCATTTGAACGGCGAACTCTATGTCGAAGTGGAAGGTTGAAGGCATCATGTCGTAGGCTCTAGGTTTGGCAGCAGATTGAGTTCAGAAGCTTCACCAACGTCGGTGACCTCTTCAGTGGCCGACGGTGGTGAAATCACCGGAGAATATTGCCTAGAGGAAGATCGAGCATTCTTGGCCATTATGTTAAAGGTTTGAAGGTTTAAAAATTTGAAGAAAATCTACAGATTTGAAGGTTGTTCGCTCGAAGGATGAAAAGAAATTTACCAAAAGGTAAAATGTAAAAAGACAACAAGAAGGGGTTTTTTATAAGGGTGAAGTCATCATTACGAAACGCTTCGGTTCATGAATCAAAGTGACGATTCAATCAGAGGTTGACGTATGTCCAAAGTGACAGAATGATAAGACATGATTCAGATCATGGGGAGGGTCAAACGATCCGTTTTCCCGCTTATTTCGGGTTCATTTGAAAGGAAGCTTACAAGAGAAGACACCGGCTAAATTATTTCCACTTCCCATCACTTCGGTAAACTTTGATCCGGGAAGTGCGGGGACTATCTATATATGGTGAAAACTGACATGACACGCGACATGGTTTAGGTGTGAGGTCAAAGGGTGTAGCAGTGCTGTGCACCCGTTGTGAGAAACTTCGGGTTGAGTCTGGTTTGAAAAATAGGATTGGGCAAGGGCCAAACCAAGTGACGCCGGGTAGGCGACCGAAGGAGTTTAATGCGGATCCGCTCAGAATTTGGTGTCAGTTGTTACTCTTTGGTCATTATGTGATCATTATTGTCATTTAATTGCATTAAATTAGAGAATGATTCTCGGGCATAAATGCTCTGTATTCATAGCTATAAAAGGGGCTCAACCTTCATGTTGGAAGGACATCTCATTCTCATTTCACTTACTTGCAAGATTTCTCTATAATCTTAAGTTGTACAAGCTCTCTACATTGGCTCGGGCTCGAAGCAATTTTGCTAAGGACCGAACCAAGCTCTAATCAAGATAACACCAATTCAGACTACTTCTTTTACTTATTCTCGTTCGTTAAATTATTATTTAATTGCCTACTGTATTTACTTACAAACCGATCTACACATCCTTAAAATCACTTACAAATTTAACTATACCTTTTTTTGAGTAAAGACAACGGTTTTATTTCTTTGACTTAAGACAGAGTATATCTTTTTTTTTTTTTTGGCACCTTACACTTCATTTTCCTTTTAAATTTTTTTGTTGAAGAAGTGGGAGATTTAGGAGGTAGATATCATAGAATTGATTTCAACCCTGTAATGATTTAACATGCAGAAATTAACATTTCACGCTTTTAGCTACAAAGGAGAGATCATTTAATATTGAAGTCAAAAGCTACAAAGGAGAGATCATTTAATATTGAAGTCAAACACTATAAGGATTGGATATGAACCATAACTTATTTTCGTGTGACTAACAAATTAAAAATTTGAACCATAATATCATGGTAGACTGTTAATATCACATCTCTTAATGGTACATTTTTTTTTTAAATCTGCATGAACGCGAAATATTTCGTTTACTGAACTGCCCGTTTCTTACCATAAGGATGAATATGCCCTAATACTCAACAATATACCACTATGCTTATGTTAAGTTACATTAACTCGTTTACTGATACAGATATGATATCAGCGTGTACAAGTATCGGTATGATTATGCATAATAGTTTTGCGAAACTTACTGTATTTTGAAGAATTTTCCTGAAATGTCCATAATTGTACTACCTCCAATCGACAAAAATAACCTATCTAACATTTACGAAAACAAGCTCTTGCCCAAACAAGACTTGGAGAGAATTTAGCATTGCATTATTATATAGTACAATATCAAACAAAGCAACGCTATCCTAAAATTTTACTTCAATTCCAAAATAGCCCATTAAGCACCTTAATTTACTAGGAAAAGAATCTTGGATGTATATACTAAACAAAATAATTTAATCTTAGCCATTATAAATTGAGATATCACAACGCTTGATCATAGTTATTAAATACTCCAAAAATATGTGTATGAAAAATATTATATTTAGTATTTATTGATTTAATATAATGATTGGGTATGAATATTTGTTTTCTTATTTATTTCTTTATTTTTTACATGATAATTGATACTCATTTTGAAGTTCGACTAAACTAAATTTGTCTTGAAAAAGTTTCACTTTGACTCTCTACTAAAGGAAATTCAAAGTAATACCTCTAATTAAGGATGAATAGATGCTTAGCATTCCACTATAATGGTAATATTCTTTAGTTGAATATATCAACAATTCCTTAAATTTGATACATAGATAATTTTTGGTTGAATACTAGCTCGAACTATAGCTTGTTTCGATTGAGCACCTGAACACATGATAAAATGTTTCTAAAATTACACTTTCGGCTTAAATTTTGAAAAAGCCTATAATTAAGAGAGGTGACATGTTTTAAGTGATAACTTATTTACGTAATGGATGTTTGAGAATACGCACACAAAAATTCAAAATTTAAGACTGAAATATCTAATAAAAACACTTTTTCACGTACTCAAATCATAATTCAAAATTTGAGATAAGAATATCTAATAAAAATACTTTTTCACATACTCAAATCATAATTTGAATGTTCAAATGAAATTTATTGATAAGTTGAAGGACATCCATACAGTGAGCCATATTTTTTTTTCCACCAACAATGATAGATTGTCTTGTTGAGTAAGGATAAAGGACAGTCCAACTAGGCCACTATATGTCCCTTTCCCTCTATCTCTAAACCCCCAAGGGCCAATAAGAAGAAAACAAAATTCCTTCAGCTGTGGACCCCACAAAAACTATATTGGCCAATGACATATAAAAACGTTACTTGATCACTTTGGCTCTCTCCCACTCTTTTCTCTATTTCTCGGTTTTTTTCTTTGTATACTCAATTTATATAATACATTTTTTTAATTAATTAAAAAAATGACATATTTATGATAATAATTTAATTTTAAATTTTACTTTTTATACTTAATAAAATGATTTATAAAAATATAAATATATTTGATTTGTTTTAGATCATAAAATTTAAAAAAATTTCTTTATTTCTTAAACTTCGTGTCCAGTCAAACTACATGATATAAATTGGGAAGGATGGAGTAATAATTCCTAGCACATAGAGATTCACTGATTTTAATTCTTGTTTACAACAATAAATTTCTTAATTCACTTTCAAATCTTCATTCTAAGTCTTAGCTCATCTATATTTTTTTCCTATCACAGTTTCTATATAAGAGTTACTTTCTTCTCTTTCTATTTGATAAGGTTCTCTTGAGTCTTATTATTCTCTGAATTTCTAGCCGTTCACTTTTATTAGTTTCTCAATTTACTATATAAGTAGTCTATGATGAGCTTTTGATCTACCCAAACTTCTTATAATTCACAAAACAAGATCTAGTAGTACTTTTTATTACAAATTTCAGAATTTTCCTTGGGTTTTGGGAAGTTAGGTTGTCTTTTCTAGATTCCTCACCTCTCACTTATTGTCCAAAAAAAAAACCAAGATTCTCTTGTTATGTTTTGATTAAATGCCACTAGAAGACCATAAAAAGACCCCTCCACTTCTCATCATTTGCCAAGAAAATCAAAAGGGGTTGTTTAGGTGGTATTTTCTACTATATATGAACAAGAAAATATGAATAGGGAAATGGGATATCTATCCCCTGCAACATACATCAAGAATTCAAGTTGGTTATTTGAGGAAAACAAAGGAACAAGATGGACACCTGAAGAGAACAAAGTTTTTGAAGAAGCACTTGCTTTATTTGATAAAGATACACCAGATAAATGGTACAATGTAGCAGCAATGATCCCTGGTAAAACAGTGAATGATGTGATCAAACAATATAGAGAATTGGTAGAAGATATTAGTGATATTGAGGCAGGGTTAATACCAGTACCTTGCTATACAACTAGTAATTCTTTTACATTAGAGTGGGTCAATAATCAAGATGGTTTTCATGGATTCAAGCAATTTTATGATCAATCTGGGAAAAGGGGTTCGTCGAATCGGTCTTCTGAACATGAAAGGAAGAAGGGTGTGCCATGGACTGAGGAAGAGCACAGGTGAGTTAAAAATTCTCTCTAGCTCGAATAATTAGTTTGATTCTTTCTATAAAAATGTTACGGAAAAAGGGGCGAATTTGTTAAAGAACTAATTATTGTAGAAATGATCTCCTTTGCTCACGAGGTGGCTTTTAAGTGATAAAAAAACTCACTAGCTGTACATGGTCATAATGATATCTAATCTAAATGTCTTTTACATTGTAATTGAACTATAATTACATTAAGATAATGTAGATTCTCAAACATAACATCACCATAGTTTTCAAAAATGTGCTCAGGGTTCAGCAAGAGTGATCTACAAAGTTACTCTTTTTTTATGTATGAATTAGATTTTGCAAATTTGTGTTAAAAGAGAGTTGGAAATATGTTTTAGTCTTGTTGATACATTTACTTCGGGTTCTGTGATTTTTAGGAATCTTTTTAGTCATGTAGATTTATATGCCAGTAGAAATATACAAAAGATCAATTACTACTCCCTCCGTCCCAATTTATTCGATATAGTTTGACTGGATACGAAGTTTAAGAAATAAAGGAAGTTTTGTGAATCGTGTGGTCCAAAACAAGTCAAAGATATTTGTGTGGTTATAGATCATCTCGTTAAGCGTAAAAGATAAAGTTTAAAGTTAAATTGTTGTCAAATAAGAAAATGTGGCATTCTTTTTTGGATTGACTAAAAAGAAAAGTGTCGTATAAATTGGGACAGATGGAGTACTTCTTATGTTTTATTTTTATATTGTATAGTATTGATCTTGAATGAGTTTAGATGTAGCGACATGGTCAATTAAGATTCATATGAATTGTAAAGGATAGTTTTTGTAGTACAAGAGTTAATAGTGTTTCCTATATTTTTTTTTCAGGCAATTTCTGCTGGGGCTGAAAAAGTATGGAAAAGGAGATTGGAGAAATATTTCACGCAATTTTGTGACCACAAGAACTCCAACTCAAGTAGCTAGCCATGCTCAGAAATACTTTATTAGGCAGCTTTCTGGTGGAAAAGATAAAAGGAGATCGAGCATACATGATATCACAGTTGTCAATCTTGCGGAATCCAAGTCTGTTTCCCCTGAGGATCATAAATCTGCCGCCCCTTCTCCACAAGCACAACAGCATTCAAAAATGAATGGCATGGTAAAAACACTATGTGAGTATAATTCACCAAATCAAGAATCAGACATAACATTCAACTCATCAAGTGGTGGTCTGATTACCGTGCCTTTTTCTTATGGATTCGAGCATGGAATGCATAACATTGCTCTACAAGGTCTCCAGTTTGGTAACTACAATACTATGTGTTGAGTCTTGGAAGATTCAAAGTTTATTCCTTGTTGGTCAGGAGCAATGAGGATTCATATAGCCGTCTCCAACTTTCTTGGAACTGAGGCGTAGCTGTTGTTGTCGTTTGTCAAGAACTCCGAGCAAAAAACAGCCACTACTAGAAAGAGATATGCTTTAGTTAGTTCATATTGCAACCAAAGGGGGGTTGCTTATTATTTAGGAAAACTTTGAGCTATTTCGTTGCACTAATTGTCTGCTGTGTTTCTTCAAGTGTGAATGAGGTTGATTTAAATAGATTTGCTGACTAAGTTGGTTTTGCAACTAATACAGAAGTTCCAGAAAAAGATTACTCAACACAATCAAGCTAATTATGAAGCTGCCAAGTTGATATGATCAACAAAGTTCCAGCAAATTAATATTCATTTAGAAACTTGTGGTAGTTCTAGTCAGTAGTGAAAATACCATTGCAGCTAGGTATTTAATATCTCTACTTTATAGTTAGTCTCAGTTATTCATTTGCTCCTGTTGCAAAGAAAGAGAAATTTATAACAAGGCTGATTTTCTTCAGAGAAGAAAAGAAGGAATTAGTAATCAAGACTAAAAATCTTTTCCTAATTCTTGACATATGTGCACACCTTAGTGGAGAAACTTAATTTAAGAATGTAAAGAATGGGGCCTAACTCAATGCAAAAGCTAGCTTGTAGGGTGAAGATTGTCTAAGTCTATATAAGGAGTTTATGTTCCCATTCCATATCCAATGTGAGACTCTTAACACTCTCACACACGCTCAGACCTTGTTAACTGGAGCATGGATAATATAATTTGGGGGCCCAACAATCGGTGAACAAAGAATTGGAATGGGTCTGACTCTGATACCATGTAAAGAAAATAATCTCTTGATTATTTTCATTAATGAAGAGGTATATATATATAAGATACAATATTTAATTATGAAAAATAAATCTACCTTTTCCTAAAATAAGACTAATACATTTTTCTAATACAAGACTACTACAATAATTATACTTGTACAAGAATTCTACAAATATGGTAAAATATATACAAAATATGGTTATGTGATATACGCGGTTTGGGCCGTGTATATCGGTGGACTTTCCTTCTCCAATCTTATGCTTCCGACGCCCCTACTACACATTCGGTCGTCGGCCGACCAAAAACCTCCCTTCAATATTTTTTTTTCTTTTCCCGAATTCGTAATTCTCCTCTTGTACTTTCATTATGCCTACCTCAAAGAACATCTTTCATCCTGCACTTGCAGTCTCCAACATCAAGAATAACATCTGTTCTTGAGATGGAAAACGTCCAATACGCGACATGGGAAGAACTATTTGAAGTTCACGCACGATCTAATCAAGTCCTTCATCACATCATCCCCTCGGCAACAGGCAAGGAGAAGATGCCTACCACCGATGATGACATAGAGTTGTGGGAAACTCTTAATGTTACGGTACTCCAGTGGATTTATTACACCATCTCTACGGACCTCTTGCATACTATTATTGAACCCGACGTCACGGCCATGAACACTTGGAATAGGTTGCGTGATATATTCCAGGATAACAAAATTTCCGTGCGTGACCCTTGAGAAGGAATTCTCCCATATCAATATAGAGGATTTTTCGAGTGTCTTGGCCTATTGTAAAAGGCTCAAGAAGTTTTCGGATCAATTCAAGAATGTTGGTGCGCCCGTCACGAATGATTGTCTTGTTCTTCAGATGGTTACAGGCCTATCTAAGGCTTATAATGGAGTTGGAACTCTTCTTCGTCAAAGTAATCCTCTCCCACCGTTCTACCAAACACGTTTCATGCTCACATTAGAAGAGGCCGCCTTGGCTAAAAAGTAAGCTAACATAGCAAATTCCGTCATGATGATGGCCACGTCCGATGACCCCCATTCATTCTCGGACAATTTTATCCAAAACTGTAACAACGGTGGCGGCAAAAATGGTCAAAATTGGAAAAAATAGTTGTAAGAACCGCTGCGGCGGCCGCGACAGTGGCGGTGGATGTGGAGGTGGCGGGGGATGTGGTGGTAGTGGACCGGCTGAGCCCCAGCACCACTGGCCGCAGCCTTGGGCCAGTACACATTGGCTAGTGATCCACACCATAATTTCCAGCTTTTGCTCCTAATTGGGCCAAGCCCAATTTCACCCAACAAAGAAGCCGACAAATTTCAAAGAATACGGATCGCACTGGCAGCAGATCGCCCGCTGGGCCTCGACATCAACTAGCCTTCACTGCTGTGGGCCCACCATCGATTTCGACGCCTACGGATATCGATGCGGCAATGCATACACTTAGTGTAAATCCTCCGAACGCGAATTGGTACATGTACACCGGAGCCACCTCTCATATGACGTCCGCGCCATGTAATCTCTCATCTTATTTCAATTTGAGCAAAAATCGTGACATTATTGTTGGTAATGACAATTTAATTCCTATTCGTGGTTATGGTCACACACATTTATCTCTCCCGAACCCACCTTTAGCCTTGAAAATATCCTTCATGCTCTTCACTTAATTAAAAACTTGGTGTCTGTTCAAAAATTCACCACTGATAATTGGGTTTCTGTTGACTTTGACCATTTTATTTTTTTTGTGAAGGATTTCACAATGGGGATACCTCGAATGAGATGTAATAGTCGGGGAGAGCTTTATCCAATCACCACCGCCACCACTTCCACCAATCAAGCCACACCATCAATGTTTGCCGCTCTAGCACTTTTCTTATGGCATGCTCGTTTGGGTCATCCAGGGCGTGTGTTATTTCTTCTCTTAAAATAATAATTTTATTGAATGTAATAGTACGCATAGTACTAATATTTATCCTTCTTATCCTCTTGAGAAACATGTTAAGTTGACGTTTGTAGCCTCTAATTCTAGTATTTTGTTGCCTTTTGATATTATTCATAGTGAGTTGTAGATATCTCCCGTTTTAAATTCTTTGGTCCACCGTTATTATGCATTATTTTTGGATGATTATTCTAAATTTTGTGGACCTTTCGTTTATCTAAAAAGTTTCAAATTTTTTCACATTCTTAACGTTTAGAGCATTCATCCATACCAATTTGAACGGGAAGTTAAAAACATTCAATGTGATAATGGAAGAGAATTTGATAATGGGCCGTTTCAGAAATTTTGTAACACTAATGGCATCTCTTCCCATTTTTCTTGCCCTCACACGTCTGAACCTTACTAGCCCATGCTTCATTACCACCCTCTTTTGGCATCATGCATTAAAAATGACTATTTTCCTCCTTAACATACTCCCTAGCAAAGGGTTAGCATATCAATCTCCCCTTTATTTTTTTATCATAAAGACCCTTCGTATTCTCATCTTAGAGTGTTTGGGTGTTTGTGCTATCCATTTTTTTCGTCCACTACAATTAATAAACTTCAAGCCCATTCTACCGCTTGTGTGTTTTTGGGTTATCCGTCTAATCATGGTGGTTAAAAATATTTTGATTTATCTTCTAATAAAATCATAAGTAGTCGCCATGTTATTT
The DNA here is from genome assembly GCA_029783415.1 of Anisodus acutangulus. Lineage (NCBI taxonomy): Eukaryota > Viridiplantae > Streptophyta > Magnoliopsida > Solanales > Solanaceae > Anisodus > Anisodus acutangulus. The sequence goes on along the minus strand of CM056498.1, from coordinate 33,313,513 downwards.
TGATGAAACCCGAAGTCCGTTTGCTAAATTGTATAATTTCGTGTCTAGTTCATATAATTTTTTTGGATGATGGGCTCTCACCGTATATTCTCCAACAGTGGGCCCAACCCGCCTGTGATCCAATTCTACCAACAGGCCCACTGTCTGCTGGCCCAAATGGTCTCGGTACGGTTCTAGATTCTCGGCCAGCAGGCCCACTGCCTATTGACCCAACAAATTCTTTCCCTGGCCCAATGTCTCGGCCAGCAGGCCTACTGCATGTTGGCCCAAATAATTGTCTCCCAAGTCCACTATTTCGGCCAGCAGGCCCACTACCTACTGGCCAGTCCCGCGCCGACCCGACACCTACCCAAATCCCATCGAATACTATCTCGAGTCAAGGGTCCGTTACTCATAGCCAATGAGGTATTTTTAAATCAAAATGACATTATAATCTTAATTTTTATGTCACTAAATAACCCCTACCTCGTAACCCAGTGTCGACCCTTCATGACCCGAATTGGAAAATGGTCATGAAGATGAATATAATGCTCTTATTGAAAATAAGATGTGGGAGTTGATGGCCCGTCCGCCTGGTGTCAATGTTATTTGTTCTATGTGGATTTTACTCATAAGGAAAATCTTACGGTTGTTTTGAGAGGCATAAGGCATGTCTTGTAGGTGATGGCAAAATGCAACAAGTTGACGTGGATTGTGGAGAGATATTTTGTCTGGTTGTCAAACTGGAAACCATTCACACTGTTCTCGATCTAGCTCTCTCGAAAGCATGACCTATTCATCAACTGAATGTAAAAAATGCTTTCTTACATGGTGATCTCAAGAAGACAGTATACATGCATCAACCCTTGGATTTCAGGGACCCCGATCATCCTAATCGTGTCTGTTTGCTCAAGAGGTCTTTGTATGGGCTTAAACAGGCCACACGGGCTTGGTATAAGAGGTTTGTAGATTATGTGTCTACTATTGGGTTTTCTCACAGCAGGTCTGATCATTCTCTATTCATATATCGCTGTGGTACTTCTCTGGCATACATTCTGTTATATGTGGATGATATTATATTGACTGCCTCTTTTGATAAACTGCGCAAGTCTATCATGTCTCTTCTCTGTTCCGAATTCGCTATGAAAGATTTGGGACCCTTGGGTTATTTTTTGGGTATAACAGTCACACGTCATGCAGGTGGTCTATTTTTATCACAGAGGAAGTATGCGGCTGAGATTATTGAGCGAGCTGGAATGTCATCTTGTAAGTTCTTTCATACTCCGGTTGATACCAAACTGAAGTTGAGTGCTACTTCTAGCATACCTTACGAGGATCCCACCCACTATCGCAGTCTTGCAGGGGCTCTTCAGTATCATACTTTCACGAGACCCAATATTACTTATGCAGTGCAACAGGTGTGTTTATTTATGCATGATCCGAGAGACGAACACATGCATGATCTCAAACGCATTGTGCGTTACTTACAGGGTACTCTTGATTATGGTTTGCATTTATATTCCTTTGTCTCTACTCTCTTGTCTTATACAGATGCTGATTAGGGTAGATATCCAGATAACAGGCGTTCGACATCTGATTATTATATGTTTCTTGGTGATAACTTGGTCTCCTAGTCGGCAAAATGCCATACTACTTTATCGCAATCCAGTGCGGAGACCGAGTATCGAGGGGTAGCCAATGTGGTGTCCGAGTCATGTTGACTGCGATAATGTTAGTGCAGTCTATATCTCTGGCAATGCGGTCCAACATCAACAAACTAAGCATATCGAGATGGATATTCACTTTGTTCGCGAAAAGGTAGATCATGGACAAGTATGTGTCTTACATGTCCCTTCATGGTACCAAATTGCTGACATATTTACTAAGGGTCTTCCCTTAGTTCTGTTTGAGGATTTTAGGTACACTCTCACTGTACGACAACCGCCCGCTATGATTGCGGGGGTGTGAAAGTCCACCGATATACACGGCTCAAACCGTGTATATCACATAACCGTATTTTGTATATATTTTACCATATTTGTAGAATTCTTGTACAAGTGTAACTATGATAGTAGTCTTGTATTAGAAAAATGTATTAGTCTTGTATTAGAAAAGATAGATTTATTTTACATAGCTAAATATTGTATCTCATGTATATATATCTCTTCATTAATGAAAATAATTAAGGAATTATTCTCTTTCAAAGAATTAAGACCATAGATTTATTGATGACTTTGGAGTAGTTACAAGTATCGCCTCTTGCAAAGTGAGATCCAATATATCCCTCACTCTACCTTTACTAATGGGAGTGGTTATTCTAATTACCGGCGTGAATTCAAATTAATCGAGTTCAGTGAATTCAAACCGGTCCACCCCACCCCAAAGAAAAAAAAAAAGGAAGTACCCCTTTTTTTTATTCAGCTGCACCTGCCCCCAATAGGGCAATTCATCCTACACTTATTCCTAATATTTGCTGAGTCAATGTCCACTTCATTGAGGTGACTTCAGTGTAACCAGTAACTTTTTCCGAGGAGTCAATTGGTAAAGTACGTTTTTATGAGTTTAACTTCTATATATTGTCACTATAAGTAGATCATGAAGCTATTATGTCACTTAAAACACAATTACAAGTAACTCTGCATAAAAGGTTAAATTAGTCATCTGAAAATAAAACAGATAAAAATATTTTACATTTGTTAATGTAACTTATATCCTTTCTTCCTTTCCAATGGACTAACCAAGCAAACCACTATAGTTCATCAAGACTTGTCATTGATGTGAAAGTCATGACTTTTTCTTCAAGATAATGCCCTCTACTTAACAAGAAAGCATAAGTTTGGTCATTCAATTTCCCCCCATTTATTTAGAGTAATTAAGTTGCTTGCTCTAAAGTGCATGGAAGTTGGAACCACTGTTGTGTATTGAGGCTCTTCATGAAGCTTTTCTGACTCATCATAATTATATGACTTGATTTGCACATTTCAGATTCCTATATGGTTAGTAAGATACCTCTCAAGTGGGAATATTTTATCATAAACTGGCTTTCCAAAACTGAATTAGTAAGGTGGAGAAGAATTCTTTCCTGATGAAGTGGATTTGGGAATTAAGATCAAATAATCTAATAATGAGATAAGATTATATTAAAAGTGCATTAGTGATAGTCCAAGATTAGTAAACACTAACTTAAAAACATTTTTGACATGTTTCATGAAATTTCTATTAGTCTGCTAATTTTTTCCACAATCCAAGCACCAAACCCTTCATGTATTTTGCCATATTCTTCAAATTATTCTTTTGTGAAATGATTATCAAGAACTTGAGTGAAGAATCTAAAATTTAGACGTACTCCTTGGGTGCGGGCGGCTCTCCCCGGACTTTGCTAACCCCTTGGGTGCGACTTTCAATAGAAGTTTGCTATTTGGTAGTATTACTATGACAGTTTGCTTACGGAAGTATCATGAAAATCCTAATACGCCCACCAACATCTTCTCCTCATTATATTTTTGGTCTCCTCCATTAGCCAAAGAATTTAAGGCAACATGAGCATAAAATGACGACCATTCACATGAGCTTTTCCAGTAAATGACAAAAATGCCCCAGTATTTCCTTTATCTAAAGTGCCTTTTTGCTAGTTGAATAGGATAGCACTTTGCCACTTTATTCTTAATTGATATAATTCTCTTAGATATATTAAGACCACATACCTTGTCTCTCAACCCACAGGTTTGGTTCTTTTATATTCCTTTCCCCTTTTCCAACAAGATTCTGATACCTTGCTTCATTTTGATCTCAGGAATAGTGCACTTTGTGTATGTCAAATAAGGATCACCTAAAAGATCACTAAGGTGTAACCTAACCGTCAATGAAGTTGGTAAAAGTTACGAGAAATTATAATTTAAATTTCAATGAACACAAAAAAATGCTAGATGATTTCTTTTTATCTGTCTACAGAATCACCTAACACATCCGCTAATGAGATATAACCAACACTTAATGAAATAACCGAGGTGTGACAAGCTGACCATTCACCATAATAGAGAAAAAAAGGAGGGTCTAAAAGGAGTAAAAGCACAATTGACTAACTTATTTCTGGACTAACAAACATTTCTCTGTTGTGCTTCTTTATAGGCCCATATATATATATATATATGAGGAAATACTCCATCCAAGCTTTTGATACATATATCAAATAGAAGGTTGAAAAGAAGACAGAAAGTGGAGGTTAGATTATATTATCATCAACACTCAATTGAGTCCAAACAAAAATTTGATAATAGACATGCCAAAAGAGATTTATAAAAAGGGTAACAAACTTAATATTTTATGCACCGAGACAGAGATTACAACTCATTGCAAATGAGTAATTGCAGAAAATAATATTAACCAAAAGAGTATGTAGCTGCCAAGAAATACCAAATCGGGTACAATGAGTTGCTAGTTGTTAAATCTGAGCTGGAAATGTGAGGATCCACTTGTCATGTCTTCCTTCTGTTTACGATTCTCTTGTCCTAGAGATTCGGTTCAGTGATCAGAGCGCAACACGTGATATGTAGGTTTGTCCGATGTAACAAGTTTGGTAAGTCCCGCAACAAGCGTAATTCACGTGTTTAATTAGTTGTCATCGTTGAATTTGAAATCTTGAATAGACTGTCGGTGATAAATCAGAGGAAGGTGAGGATGACTTCTGTTAATATAACCCGCCGAATCATTCCCCATCAAAAGAAGCAAAGAAAGCAAAATGTTGATACTTGTTTGATTCTAAACATCTGATCTGAAATTTTCCCCAAAAAAATGTAAATATCCTTATATTGCATATTTAGACAAGGGCTTCAAGGAAATATTTGAACGCTAAAGGGGATATCAATACTTTGGAATTGTCTTCTACTACAAATTAAATTTTCTTATTTTTAATGCATTGTATAATGACTGGACCTAGTCATGCGGACAAAAGGCTTATAGTTAAGTGAAGAAGAGTAGAAATGCAATTCCATTATCCATCGAGTATAAACTTTATGCATGGTGATCCCTAGAGATTTCTTGGTTATGAGGAGAAAATGTGATTTTCGAGGATGATAAATCTGTTAAATATAAATATGATATACAATATATCATATGTATATTGGTTACAATGTCGTGTTGCTGTACATATGAAGTCACGGACTGTACATATTGATTAGGTAATATTTGGGTGAATTAGTATTGTATATTTATTATAATTGTATAATTAGTATCCAAGTAAAATAAGGTTTTAGGAGTAGAATGAGAATATGATTCTCTTATTATGGAAATATGTAAATTATATATATACTCTTTCAATTAATGAAAATGATCAAGAGATTATTTCTTTCATGGTATCAAGAGTCTAGGTTAAATTTTCCTCTCCAAAATTTCTGCTTGTCGTGCACTGTTTTCCGAGAGCTTTCTCGGTTTCCATGCCGGATTCTTCCCCAAATTTTCTTCCCAAAATCTCTTCATCATGTCTTGCGTTGCTATTATGGCTAAGAACATGTTTCACCATGCCCTCGCTATTTCAAATATCAAGAATCACATCCTTATCGTTCTTGAGATAGAAAACGTTCAATATGCGACGTGGGCCGAACTGTTCAAAGTTCATGCACGCTCGCATCAAATCCTCCATCATATTATCCCAGCAGCTCCTACGAACACGGAGGTACTCAAACCCGAGGATGATCCAAAGTTATGGGCAACACTTGATGCTACTGTCCTTTAGTGGATTTATTCCATTATTTCTATCAACCAATTGCAGACGATTATCGAACCAGACGCCACATCGATGGCGGCTTGGAATAGAGTACGTGATATATTCCAAGATAATCAAAATTCTTGTGTTGTTACCTTGGAGCAGGAATTCTCCCACATCAACATGAAAGATTTCCCCAACGTTTCAGCATATTGCAAAATGTTGAAGGAGTTGGCAGACCAACTCCGCAATGTTGGTGCACCCGTTACTAACGACTGTCTTGTCCTTCAGATGGTTGTAGGCCTTTCAGAGGCATATAGTGGTGTTGACATGCTTCTTCATCAGAGCAGCCCTCTTCCGCAATTTTATCAGGCTCGTTCTATGCTTACACTCGAAGAAGCCGGCTTGGCCAAAAAGATGACTATCGGTGCTAGTCTCGTCATCATGATGACGTCCTCTACTAATTCTCAGGATTTTGTTAGTCATTCTGGCCAAAACCGTACTCATGGTGGTGGCAAAAATAATGGCAAAAATTGCGGGTGCAAACGTGATGGTTTCGACAATGGTAACGGTGGCCGAAACGGTGGCGGAGGACAATATCCCGGACACAATGGGCCACCGACCCATCGGGTCGACCTTGGGGCCACTGGACTCGTGGGCTCGAAGCGATGGGCAAGGCCCAACAACCCATGTTCACGCCGCCTCGCCCCATTCCGGTGGGCTTTCAGTGACCTCTTAGGCCCAATACGGTGGGCGGTGGTTCTTCCCGAAGTAGCACTAGGCCGGGGCAGCACGCAGGGGTATCTGGGCCCCGGCCTCTGCAAGCCCACCATGCAGCAGGCCCCACTCAAACTGATATTGAGATCGCGATGCACACATTTGGTTTGACTCTACCGGACCAGAATTGGTATATGCACACCGGTGCCACTACCCACATGCCATCCGATTTAGGTACTCTCTCGTCTTATTCCAATTTGAGAAACCCTTGTGGCATAATTGTTGGTAATTATAATTTTATTCCAATTCGTGGTTATGGTCATAAAATTTTGTCTCACCCCTATCCACCTCTTATCTTGAAAAATACCCCACATGCCCCCAAATTGATTAAAAACTTAGTGTCTGTCCGTAAATTCACCACTGACAATTCTGTATCTATTAAATTTGATCTGTTTGGTTTCTTTGTGAAGGATTTCAAGATGGGGAGTCATCTCATGAGGTGTGATAGTAGGGAAGATCTTTATCCTATCACGCCATGTTCCGGTCTATCGAGTCAAGCCTTGCCGTCAGCGTTTGCAGCCCTTGCTCCTTCCTTGTGGCATGCTCGTCTTGGTCATCCGGGGTCGTCTATTTTGTCTTTCTAGATAAAAATAATTTTATCTCATGTAAGGGTACGCGTAGTACTCCGAATTGTCATTCTTGTTCTTTAGAAAAAATTGTTAGGTTGCCATTTGTAGACTCTAATTCTCATACTTTAATGCCATTTAATATTATTCATAGCGACTTATGGACGTCTCATGTTCTTAGTTCTTTGGGTCATCGGTATTATGTTCTCTTTTTGGATGATTATTCAAAACTTTTATCGACTTTTCCGATAGCGAAAAAATCCCAAGTTTTTCTATCTTCTTAAAATTTAGAGCATTCATTAGAATCCAATTCGAACGAGAAATAAAAAATATTCAATGTGATAATAGCAGAGAATATGACAACGGGGTGTTTCGGAAATTTTGTGCAACTAATGGGATCAATTTTTATTTTTCTTTCCCTCATACATCTTCACAAAATGGGAAAGCCGAACGCAAAATTCGTACCATTAATAACATTGTCCGCACTTTATTGATTCATGCTTCCGTACCCCCGTCTTTTTGGCATCATGCTCTACAACTGACTACATATATTCTTAACATTCTTCATTCCAAAGGTTTGACATATTCGTCCTCTCTTTAAATTTTATATAGTAAGACTCCTTCGTATTCGCATCTTAGGATCTTTGGGTGCTTATGTTATCCGTTGTTTTCGTCCACCACAATTAACAAACTTCAGGCTCGTTCTACCCCTTGTGTGTTTTTGGGATATCCATCTAACCATCGTGGTTACAAATGTTTTGATTTATCGTCTAATAAAATCATCATTAGTCGCCATATCATTTTTTATGAATCCCAATTTCCATTTGCTAAGGTTAGTAATCTCGTCCCTAGTTCGTATAATTTTTTGGATAATGGTATATCCCCGTATATTATTCACCATTTTTTGGACGTGTCCCGCACCCCAAATCTGCTAGCGGGCCCACTGCCCGCTGGCCCCACTGCTCTGTCACCTACGGTGCCTGGCGTGTCTGTCCAGATTCTTGGGCCAAGAAAGGTAAATGGGCTACCACCGACCCATTACCGCCACTATTCCAGTCCATGTTTCCCATTCCCGTTACCGAGTTGGGCCAGCAGGCCCACTGCCTGCTGGCCAGTCCGTCCCAGTCTAAAAAATTCCCAAAATCCACCCAATTCTCCCCCGAGTCATAGATCAGTCACTCGTAGTCCACGGGGTGTTTTTAAACGAAAAAGACATTTTAATTTAAATTCTAATGTTCTTAAATCACCATTACCCTGTAATCCCGTGTCTGCGTTAAATGACCCGAATTGAAAAATTACTTCGACCGATGAATATAAGGCTCTTATTGATAATAAGACGTGGGAGTTGGTGCCCCGTCCATCTGATGTTAATATTATTAGGTCTATGTGAATTTTTGCTCATAAGGACAATTCAGACGGTTCGTTTGCAAGGCATAAGGCTCGGCTTATGGGTGATGGGAAGACTCAGCAGGTTGGTGTGGATTGTGGTGAGACGTTTAGTCCGATGGTCAAGCCGGCTACCATTCGCATTGTGCTCAGCTTGGCTCTTTCGAAAGCATGACCCATTCATCAGTTATATATGAATAATGCTTTCTTACATTGTGATCTTAAGGAAACAGTCTATATGCATCAGCCCTTGGGGTGTAGGGATCCTAAATATCCTCATCATGTATGTTTGTTGAAAAAGTCCTTATATGGGCTTAAGAAGTCTCCACGGGCCTGGTATAAGAGGTTTGCCGACTATGTTTTGACTATTGGGTTCACTCACAGCAGGTCGGATAATTCCTTGTTCATATATAGTTGTGGTTCTTCCTTGACTTATATACTATTATATGTGGATGATATTATCTTGACTGCCTTTTCTGATGCATTACGCCAGTCTATCATGATAATGCTCAGTTCTAAGTTTGCTATGAAAGACTTGGGGCCCTTGAGCTATTTTTTTTTGGATTGTTGTCATTCGTCATGCAGATGGGTTGTTCTTATCCCAAAGGAAGTATGCAGCTAAGATCATTGAGAGGGCTGAAATGTCATCTTGTAAGTCCACTTCCACTCCAGTTGATACTAAGCCCAAGATTGGTGATGTGGCCGACGCACCATACGAGGATCTGACCCGCTATCGCAGTCTTACACGGGCCCTTCAGTATCTTACATTCACGAGACCATATATTACGTATGCCGTACAGCAGATGTGTTTGTTTATGCATGATCCCAGGGTTGAGAAAATGAATGCGCTCAAACGCATCATTCGGTATACTCAGGGGACACTTGACTATGACTTGCATTTATATCATTCATCGACGTCAACACGTGTCTCGTATACAGATGCTGATTGGAGTGGCTGTCCGGACACCAGACGGTCTACGTCTGGCTATTATATGTTTCTTGGTAATAACTTGGTCTTATGGTCTGCGAAACGTCAGTCGACTTTGTCCCACTCCAGTGCAGAGGTTGAGTATCGAGGGGTAGCTAATGTGGTCTCTGAATCATGTTGCTTACGTAATTTGCTGTTAGAGCTTCATTGTCCTATTCAGAAAGAGACCTTGGTTTATTGTGATAATGTTAGTGCCATCTACCTTTCTGGTAATCCGGTTCAGCACCAACGCACTAAGCATATCGAGATGGACATTCACTTTGTTCGCGAAAAGGTTGCTCGTGGGCAAGTACACGTCTTCCATATCCCTTGCAGGTATCAAATTGCAGACATCTTTACAAAGGGTCTTCCCTCGGTCCTTTTTGAAGATTTTTGAGACAGTCTCAGAGTCTGAAGCCCGCCCGCTATGACTGTGGGGGTGTGTTAAATATACATATGATATACAATATATCATATGTATATTGGTTACCGTGCTGTGTTGCTGTACATATGAAGTCACGGACTGTACATATTGATTAGGTAATATTTTGATGTAATTAGTATTGTATATTTACCATAATTGTATTATCATAATTGTATAGTTAGTATCCAAGTAGAATAAAGTTTTAGGAGTAGAATAAGAATAGGATTCTCATATTATGAAAAGATGTAAATTGTATATATACTCTTTCAATTAATGAAAATAATCAAGAGATTATTTCTTTCAAAATCAAATACTCTTTGTAAATATACTGAATGGGAAGGAAAACTCAAAATGACAACATTTTGTGTGATAGAAAAAGGAAGTGATAAAGAAAAAGGAAGTGATGATTGTCCCCCGGCATAGCTGGATGACAAAAGAGGAGATCTTAAAATTCAGCTGGAGGCCTACAGCGTGTGTTCCAACACTGGTGAGAGCAATTTGCTTTCTTCTGGGGTAGGACCTTGTAGGTGATATCTGTTGCTCTGTTCTCAAACCCTGGTCATTCAGGCACATCCCGCGATTTACTGATAGTAGTGCTGAGGGACCGGGACTACTATCTCCAGGAATAACCGGGAAGCTGGATATAAAAAAAGGAAGTGATGATTGGTTGAATTGTTTGTTTGTACTAAAATTAACTGAATTTTACCGGAAAGCAAAGGATTTCATAATTTTTCTTTAGTCCACGTACATGAAAACAACTAGTCTAATATAACCTGTATAAAATTACAATTAAATGTTGCAAGTCACATACAGAAAAGCAAAATTGTACTAGTTGATATTAACAGAAACGCTATAAAAATACCGCCCAAAATTCTCATTCGATCCCAATACTGTTAATTAATAAAAGGTGCCCAAAAGTGGACAATGAAAGATACTTCTATGAATGCTCTTATCTCTGCCAGCAGGAAAACATCAATACTCTTTTTTTTTTAGTCTATTACTCAAGACTCAAACAGTCACTCAATTATAAAAATTATTTAATAAAATTATTTTTTAATAAAAAATTAACTCATCTTTTCCTATATCACTTCAAAAATCATTTTTATTAGCGAATATTCTCCGAATATTCACAGTATATTTTGTAATTATGATAGATGTATATTTAAGGTAACTTAGAATTCTTATTATATTAGGAATCAACCATTTAAGGTAAGTTAAGATTCTTATTTTATTAGGAATCAACCATTTAAGGTAAGTTAAGATTCTTATTGTATTAGGAATCAACCTCTGTACAACTATATATATTGTGATTAATGAAAGGAATCTCTAAGGGAAATTATTCCATTCTTACATGGTATCAAGAGTCAAACCCTAATTCCCTATCTAATTTTTTTCTCACGGCCGAAATCCCCTCTCTTCCCTTCCTCTCGACCGGCGGCAACAAGGTTGCCACCATGTCTTCCCCCACTAATTCCGGCTCATCCACTGACACACTTGACAACCCCTCTCAACGTTCATTGTCTTATTTTCATTCGGCATTCGCCGTTAACAACATCAAGAATTTTATCCCCATAATTCTTGATCAAGAAGACTGTCAATATTCCATATGGATGAAACTATTCTATATTCATGCATGTGCATACAATGTGCTCGACCATATTGATGATTTTGTTCCTCGTCCCACCGATGTTGCAGACTCAACCTGGCGTCGCCTTGACGCCATCGTCAAACAATAGATCTACGGCACCATCTCTAAAGACTTGTTATGCACTATCATGAAAACAGGTGCTACGACACGTGAACTTTGGGTCCGGCTAGAAGAAATTTTTCAGGACAATAAATATACTCGGGTCGTGTATTTGGAAGAGCAGTTCAACAATACATGTCTCGAGAATTTTAACAACATGTCCGAATATTGTAAGCAACTAAAACTCATAACCGACCAGCTGTCCAACGTAGGGACTTCTGTTTCAGAAACCAAGATGGTGCTTCAACTAGTTGCTGGTTTACCGAAAGGTGAATATGATACACTCGCAACGATGATTCAACAAGCCGACCATCTCCAAAGTTTCAACAAAGCACTATCATAACTTTTGTTAGAAGAAAACGTCATGCCAAACAAGACGAGCACAATCACAAGGCATTAGCCATTCTCGACATGATTCCACCGGCAGCCACCACCACCCAGCCACCACCGTAAGACCACCAGAAGCAGCAGTCCCGCGGCAAAGGCAACCGCAACTAGCAGCCAGGCCCAACTACTGCCTATTTCCCGTGGCCTGGACAACAACCAATATGGCCCAATCAGCAGAACTGGGCCTCGCTTGCATGCCCATACCCAACTGCAGGGGCCCAGTTTCAGCAGCATACTTGGTTGCCTGACCTATTAGGCTCTGCCCCAACCAACAGTGTGCCCACCCGCAAAGAAGAAGAGCCCACATGGTCTCGGTCCCAAAGAAGAATCAGATGGCAGCACTGCCCCCACCAACTTGGGCCAGGTCTTCAGCACCGTGAACCTTCAACAGCCCGACGAAAATTAGTACATGGAAACCGGAGCCACATCTCACCTCACTCGGTCGTCAGGTAACTTATCTGAACTACTTCGGCTAAAGTGTCCTCAATTTATTACTGTCGGCAATGGTTATCGCATTCCAATTGAAGGTTACGGTAACACACATACCAAACATCCCCACTCGCCTTTCTCCCTAAGTCACGTCTTCTACACCCCTAACATCATTAAAAACTTAATCTCTGTTAGAAAATTCACTAGAAATAATTTCTTGTTTGTCGAATTTGACCCTTTTGGTTTTTCTGTGAAGGATCTCAATATGGGGAAATTCTTACGCGCTGCAATAGTGTGGGAGACCTCTACCCCTTTAACCAATCTTCCGCCGTCAGACCGCAATCACATCTATCATTTGCGGCTATCTCTCCCTCAACTTTGCACAACAGACTCGGACACCCCGGTGACCCAGTTTTTACTTTTCTTAGGACTACTAAGCGTATTCAATGTAATAATGAGAAACTTGCCCAACACTGTCTTTCTTGCCCGCTCGGCAAGCATACTCGTCTTCCATTTATGTCATTAAACAATGTTACTTTTTCTTCTTTTGATATTGTTCATGCTGATTTGTGGACATCTCCGATTGTTAGCTCTTTGAGTCACAAATTTTATCTAATATTCTTAGATGATTTTTCACATTTTGTCTGGATTTACCCACTGAAATTCAAATCTGAAGTTTTTGCCAAATTCCTTGAGTTTCAAAAATTCATTAAAACACAGTTTGAAAAATCTGTCAAATCATTCCAATATGATAATGTACGTGAATTTAATAACTCGATATTTCACAATTTCTGCTATAAATAAGGCATGGTTTTTCGTTTTTCCTGTCCCTATACTTCCTCCAAAAATGGAAAGGCTGAACGAATTATACGTATTATCTATAACATGGTTCGCACCCTTCTGTTTCATGCCTGTCTTCCACCGCCTTTTGGGTCTATGCTGTTAAAATGGTAGAATCCCTTCTTAATATTTTACCAACTAGAACTCTCCAAAATAAGACCCCTACCGAAATCTTATGCCGTAGGTTCCCATCCTATGACCATCTTCGTATTTTCGACTGCTTATGCTACCCCAACATAGCCTCCACTGCACCTCACAAACTTGCCCCTGGCACCTTGCCCTGTGTCTCCGTTAGTCTCTCTCCTACTCATCGGGGCTACCTGTGCTATGACATTGCCACTCGCAAAATCATCGTCCCCTGTCACGTCACCTTTGACGAGACAACCTTTCCTTTTTCAAATCTCCAAAAATTTCAGACCTCCGATTACATCTTTCTCGATCTCGATGAACTGAGTCTGTCCCCGGCTATCCAATCTCTATACCAACAACAACCCACTGTTCCGACAAAGCATACAGCCCCATCCCCGACAATGTCCGGCACCAACCAAACAAATCCCTGCTCTCGGTCGAACACCCCACCAACACCCCTGCTGCCTCCAGCCATGTCTCCTGCCCCCCAGCAGCACTGTTGCCTCCCATTCCAAAACCCGTAAGCCTACAGCCTCCCAGTCCAGAACCAATAGACCTACAACCTCCTAGTCCAGAACCATCGCATGGAGACTCGTGCACAACACGAGATCTTCAAACCCAAGGTTCACTTCAACCTCTCCACACAAACCTTATCACTCATTCCAAAAAATCCAAAACTAGCAAAACTGGACCCTTATTGGAATGCGGCCATGTGCAAGGAGTTTAACGCTTTAACCAAGCAGAACACTTGGGATTTGGTACCTAGACCAAACGGTGTGAATGTTATCTGGTATATGTGGCTATTTCGGCACAAGTTCAGAGACAGTGGTAAATTGGAGCGGTATAAGGAAAAACTAGTTGTCAATGACACTAATCAGCAGGAGGGTATTGATTGTGGTGAGACATTCAGTCCGGTTGTTAAATCGGCCACTCTTCGAAATGTTCTCAGTATTGCTATGGGCATGCATTGGCCGATTCATCAACTTGATGTCAATAATGCATTTCTTCATGGGGATTTAAAAGAAACTGTGTACATGCATCAGCCCCCTGGCTTTGTTCATCCGGCAGTTCCGCAGTTTGTATGTCGTCTCTGGAAGTCATTGTATGGCTTGAAACAGGCACCCCGCGCTTGGTATGATCGCTTTGCCAGATATCTTATGCAGATCGATTTTATATGTAGCAGGTGTGATAACTCTCTCTTCACTTTTCATCGAGGTAGCAGCACTACTTATTTGCTATTATATGTGGGTGACATTATTCTTACTGCCTCATCTGACGGCTTGAAGAATGAAATCATTGCTCTACTCAAAACTGAATTTGCTATGACTGACTTGGGCAAACTGAGTTATTTTGGGTATATCAGTGACCAGATCTGCAGCCACTACGTTTTTGTGTCATCGTAAATATGCAGAAGAGATAGTATATAGGGTTAAGATGACAAATTGTAAAATTATGCCAACTCCGGTTGATCAAAATCCAAGCTCAGTGTCAATGCCAGTGCGTTAGTTTCTGATCTCACTCTATATCGGAGTCTTGCAAGTGCCCCTTAGTATCTTACATTCACTAGGCCTGATATTTCATATGTCGTTCAGCAGGTGTGTCTGTTTATGCACGACCCCTGAGAGTCCCATTTTTGCCTCCCTCAAACGTATTGTCAGATACGTTAAGGGCACACTGGACTTTGGATTACATCTCTACCCCTCTGTCCCAACCAAGTTACTCTCTTACACGGATGCTGATTGGGCAGGATGCCCCGACACACGTCGCTCCACCTCAGGATACTGTGTATTTCTTGGGGATAATCTTATCTCATGGTCCGCCAAGCGGCAGGACACGCTATCCCTTCGAGTGCTGAAGCAGAATATCGCGGAGTTGCTAGTGTCGTTGCTGAGATCTGTTGGCTCCGAAATCTTCTTTTAGAGCTCCAGTGTCCACTACAAAAGATGTCTATAGTCTATTGCGATGCAATTATTTACTGATACGGGAATCACTACTAAAAACAGAGATTTTCACATCAACATTCAGTAAGAATTTTATGTTATAAAATATAATTTTTTATTCTCACCGAACCAACTAACTAAAGAAAACACATGATGGAAAATAAGTTTTCATTGAAACACTGAGAAACGTTCTAATTTTTTCGTGTAAAAACATTATTATTTAAGTTTTTCTCACTGACATTCAGTGGAAATTGTCTGCTCAATTTATTTAACACTCTTTTCTTTTTCATTTTCCATAAAAGAATGACATTTTTTTTATATTTAAAACAATTTACATTAATATTTTTTTCATATTATCCTTAATAAATGATTCATAGCCACATAAATTTCTAAGGTTTATTATACACCATAAGTTTCAAGACTATTTTTTATTTCTTAAATATCGTGGAGCCCAAGCAAACACGGTCACATCAATTGGAATGGGGGAGAGTACTAAATATAGAAATTGATATTGTTTTAAACAGATTAAAAAGGATAGTAAAATACATAAACTGAAATAGAAAAAGTAACAAATATTAGATTATATATTTGCAACAACAACAACAACAACATATGAAATTCCACACCGTGGGGTTTCAATATTAGAAATTTCAAAATTAAACAATCAAGTTTAACTTTTGGATCAGCCTCTGAGTATAAATTACATAGATTTGGCGGTTAGTCCTCTAGAAAAAAAAAAGACATGTACAAATATAGACTTGATCACATGCAGGCCTATTTGATCCGATCAACTACGTAAGTCGTAACGCGCTAGAGACATACTCTTTTTCTATGAGCGAGACTCCATCCAAATATGCTATTCCTGGGCGAGAAATTAAGAAAAAGAACAGTGAGACCAGACATAAATTTTCTAACAGAAGAAAGGAACTTCCTTTTTTCGATAGATATCTTTTTTTTTACTTGCCTTTCCCAAATTGTGGCTCCCTTTTCGTTCATTAGTGGCCCAAAAAGAAATGGAAAACAAAAGAAAGTTAATTGGCTTAGAATTTTCATGAAAAAGGGATGATTGAGACTTGAAACAAAGACCTAACAACTCATAGTATGTCCATTTGACTCCTGTAATTGTTGGTATTCTATTGTACTTTATAGAGCAGTACGGGAAGTAATAACTATTACAAATGTTCGAAAGGATAAATAAATGGTCAATCTTCAAAACTGTCGTATGTGTGTTGTGTCTTGAATCTTGATCACCTTGCAAAGCCAATGTTGAGAACTGCCGCAAGTTTGTTGTGTCTTGAATGTTGATATCCTGAAATCAAGAAACAACTAAATCTGGATGGTTACAACGTTGTGTGTTGAGTCGAGGATAACCCTCTATCCTTAAGACAAGATTGCCCCGTATATATGCTTTTACGTTAGCGGGCAATAGTCTCCCAAGATAAAACAACACTTTAATCTCAACACTACAAAGCCAATAGGTTGAGCCTGCCGAATAAAACAAATATGACTCGACTTGCTGAAGATATGGAATAGGAAGGAAGAGTTTCTCAATACTCTTCTCTTTTGTCTCTATGTATATAGTGTGTCTCTGTAGTGTATATCTTGTGTATATGTGTGGGTTTGCTCACTGATTTTCGTCACAATTTGCTCACTGTTTTGAGCTATTTTGTGGCTGTTTTTCCAGTGTATTCCTCACTGTTTTCAGCCTTCTGTGCAGTGTATTTCCGTCACTGTTTTCAGTGTATTTTCTGCCTGTTTGCTGCCTCCGAATTGAGCCAAAAGAGGCTCAATATATAGCATGGAGGAGGGGCTGATCAACTACCCAAACATGGCTGTTAATGGTCATTAGGAGGGTTGTAAATGGCATGTTTAATGCCATTAGTGAGGCTGATTTAAGGTCTTGAATGAGGCTGCTCAATTGCCCAAGTAATGGGCTGTTAATGGAGAGTTAATCAGCCAAGTAATGGATGGTTAATGCTTCAAAACGCAGTCCAAAACTCTGGGGACCAAACTGTAAAATATTAAACTTCAGGGACCAAACTGTACATAAGAAACTTCTGGGATCAAACTGTACATCTGGCAAAGTCCTCTGGTCCAAAAAGATAATATCCCACATCCCGAGCCGTACGGGACGGGCGGGCGGCGGCGGCGCGCGTGGGCATAGCCTTGAACCTAAGCACATCTAGGTCTTCCCTCCTTTAAACACATGGGATACCCCTTGGGGATCCAAACCCTTTAAACACATGGGAGACTTATATAGAGAGCAATTCTTCCTATTCCCACCGATGTGGTAGATTTGTCCCACACCACATTTTCATGCCTCAAACACCTTACTTCGTGGACCAATATCTCTTTCATTTCTCAACGAAATTTGACGATTCTTGGCCCTACGGTCATCTACTCACTTCGTAGATCATGCATGTGCGAAGAGACAAGGTCTCCAACATGCGGAACACTAGTGTTTAATTTATTAAAGATGGGTGGACGCATCTCCCCGCCAAAGGCAAATTTCCAACAGTAATATCACTAACCACTTAATTAAATCATAAAAACCTTCACTAAGATAGAAGACGTTATTGTTGACAAACTTATAAAAAGAGGTGACCGTTGATATAAATTTATACTTCCTCCAACAGGTCTAATTAAATGTTCATTGAAGTGCAACTCATTCATCAATTATAAATAGGACTTACAACCAAAGGTAGAGCGAGACAGTTGTAATCTGTCCACCCTTAACTAGTAAGAGGTTTTGGATTTGAATCCGAAAAATGAATAATTTAATTCTTCATAGGAAGAACTTTATAAACACCCTCACCCCAACCATCAAAAGTTGAGCTGCTATGTAACCTAAATTGACTAATGAGAAAAATCTTGTTAAAATTTTTTTAAATTTTTTTTTGTTTGATATGTTATATATAACCATAATAAAGAAAATAATAATTTTATAAGGTACTAAAATAATATAAAAGAATAAATAAAGTAATTAAAAGTTAGTAAGAATTGAGCGGGTTGGATTATGACCATATTTTAGCCTATTTTAACCCGCCCATTTATCAACTCAGCCCATTTTGACCTACCCAAATTCAGCCTGACCCGCCTATTTGACACCTCTACCCCCCTCCCCCTCGCCTTAGAAATTTGGCATGGTAAGACCAGTGTTATAAAAGGCAGTTTTGGGACGAGTCCCGGAGCGGGGCACTGGCAAAACGCCTTGAGGCACACGTGTGGGGCTTAGTTCGTGAGGCTTAAACCTAAGTGCCCGAATGTATGCCCTAAACACGCCTAACATTCAACGGTCGGGGCTCGCCTAGCAGTTCTTACACAAATTATGTGTCAAGTTCCTTACTTAACACTATTAACCCTCATAATTATTTAATAAATAAATGATGTTTAATATTTTTTCACCTATAGGAATAAAAATATTGTGAATAAATCAAATAATAAGCCCTCTCTTCCTTTAGCTACTAAGATGTTTCACTTCGCTAAGTTTGAAAAGTCCAAAGAACGCAGGCTACCCCAAATAGTCCTTTACCACTTTTCAGATAGAAGGGTGTGAGGGTGGTTTACATACAACCGAGGCAAAGAATATTGCATATTTATTATTTTATAACACCATAAAGGTGAATATCATTTAACAAATTTTTTAAAAATACGTAACCCAATTTTATATTTTTACTTGTCATTGACCTTCATGTTTTGATGGTGTTGGGAATGGCTTTTTCAAAGTGGCTTATAAGCTAAAAGCTAAAAGACATAAGTTGGTCCTACCCAACTTTTGGTTTTTGACTTATTTTTGTACATTTTTAGGGAAAAATAAGTGCTTAAAAGTACTCTTACCCAAACACCTCAAAAAGTATAAAAGAGCTTAAAAGCCAATCCAAACACCCTCAAATCTTATATATCAAATTATCATATTTTATTACTTTGCAATTTGAAGTAATTTTATCCTTATTCACGAAGGAATGATGTTTTAATTATAATACTCATAACATTTAATGATTATTTTCTTTTAGGGAGGTAAATTGCATAGTATGATAGTAATTTACTTTATGAAATTGTGATTCTTTTATTGTTTGAAAGTTAAGATGTTAGAGTTGATTTGCATATCATAATAGCTTTATTGCATTACTTGTAAAATTAAGTTAGAAGTTTTGTTTTCTAAGAGTTTCTTTAATTATGTTTTTAATTTTTTAATTAATTATTAATGTGTTTTTTTATAATTTTTGTATTATTATACTATTTTACTATATGATAAAATGGAAATTTAAAGATTTATGGGGCTCACAACCCATGTTTCAGGGCTTACGCCTTGCCCCGTGATAAGTAAAACGTCTTATCTCACGTCCCGCCTTTTAAAATACTGGGTAAGACAACATACCCTAATAAATGGCATAAAAGCCCAACTTATAGCTATATTAATGATTTAATTTAATAAATTGGTCTTTATACCGAAATTAGGTTATGCGACAATTTCGCTCAAATCAGCACCTACTATCTCTCTGAATGATTTCCTTCAATTCCTCCGCAAATCTTTCTATCTTCTCCACAAATATCTCTCATTATACTCGTCCAATAAACACTCTTTTAGGTTGTAATCTTCATTATTTTATGGTGTTTCCAGAGTTTTGGTTGTTGAACTCCTATAACTTTCGATTGGATGGTATCGAGTTTTTTTTGGAAACATTTTAAGTAGTTCACATATCAATATTGGAGGTGTTTGAAAATGATTTGAGATGATTTTCAGATTTAAACTAGAGGTCAAAGAAGACTATATTTGTGTATCTCCGCTGTTTATTCCGTGTATATCACCCGTACATCTATTTATCTTTTGTATATCATGTATATCAATGAAAATCTCTTTATGATATAGATTGTTTATCCGTGTATATCACCCCGTACATCTATTTTTCTCATGTATATCACACATATCAATGAAAATCTGTATAATTTATATTGATATACATGATATACTGCATGATATACATATGTCGCATTGCCAGAAATCTTCTGGATAATGTTTGGATGGAAGTTTTAAAATTTTCCTGAGAGAACTTCTATAATTGTTAATTTCGAAATCTGTAAATTGAATTGATACTTAACTTGTACTACAATTCTTAAGATCTTTAATGGCTGAATCAAATTTGCCATCTTCGATTTTTTTTTTTTTTTTTGGAAACAGAGCTTTGTATTTTTAGTGTATTGGATGACCGGATACATTACGCGTAGAATCATGAGGAAAATCTTCTTCCCCAATTATCTTGCCCGTTTTGGTGAGATTTGGCTATTTAGCAACAGTTGCTAAATCTGACTTTTGGCCAAAAATATGATAATAGTGTTGGGTGTTGTATATAGGTGTTAATGTCCGTATCCTCTTTGTGGCATAATCACTTTAGCACTCTTAGTGAGTCTACTCGATGTGAATCCGAATTAGCAGACTAATTGAATTTCAAATCCTAAATGCTCAATTGTAGGACTTTGTTGGGAAGCCCAAGTCCACTTCCATATGGCCCTTTTTTTGGTCTTCCGTGACATCCTTTAAACTGAATGAATTCTCAGCAAAAAGAAAATTTTACTAAGGTGGCGAAATTAGCCTAAAATCAAACTGCACTATCATATTCAACAAGTGTCGAGTGAATATTGAAAATAATGAAAAGATTTCAATCATGCAACAACAACAAACAACAACATACCCAGTGTAATCTCACAAAATGGAATCTGGAAAGGGTAGAATATATGCAGACTTTACATCTATCTTGACAGGTAAAGAGATTGTTTTCGATAAACCATCGACATTTTACTAAATTCCACTGGAGCATTCTCCCTGATCAACTCACAAGCTTCAAGATAGAAATCAAAAGTAAGCACGATCAGCAGCCAGCACACACAAATACTATTTTCTCGATTAAGGTGTGTAATAAACTGTTGGGTTACAAGGATTTGCAAGAAACGGAAATTACAAGTAACTGCTTATGTAAGAATTGAAATTACAATTCAACTAGAAAACTGAAAATTACAATATAACAACAAAACTGAAATTACAATATTTGTTGAACAAGAAGGCAGGAAAGCTTGACTTTGATTTTCTTTGAGTCGAGTGTGGCACTCATCCTTAAGACAATATTGCCCCGTATGTATCCTTTATACGTCCCGGACAATTCGTCTCCCAAGATAAAACAAAGAATGGAACAATTGAGCAAAGGAAACTCAAGAGTCAGTGAAGAATATTGAATAAGAAATGATGCTTGGAAGTTATAGGAAGAACTGATTTTCTGGTTGTATATTTTCGTGTATATCAAGTGTATTTTTCTGTACCTCAACAACGGTGTAAGGGGTGTTTATATAGGTGAGGGAGAGCTGTTTAATCGCCCCATAATGACCATTATTGGCCAAATAATGGCCATTATGGAGGTAGTAAAGCCACCAAAATAAATGGTGAAAGACCAACGGATTTGGCCATTATAGGAGGAGTAATTCAGCCAAAATAAATGGCTGAATTGAGTGCTGGACGTTTCTGTTCCTGTCTGCCGAAATTCTGAATTTCTGGAAACTTCAGGGACCAAACTGTACATCTTGAAACTTCAGGGACCAAATTGTACATCTTGGAACTTCAGGGACCGGACTGTACATCTGAAAGAATTCTGGTCCAAACTGTACATCTGAAGCTTCTGGGATCAAACTGTACTTATGGAAAAGTTCTCTGGCCCAAAAAGATAATATCAGAAGGCCCACCAGCGGCCGTGACCGAGCCAGGACCTGACGACGGCGGCGGCGGCGCGCGTGTGGTCTTTCCTCAAACCGAAGCACATCTAGGTCCTCCCTCCTTTAAACACATGGGATACCCCTTGGGGTCCTAAACCCCAAACCAATTTCGAGTCTTATATACACAACAATTCTTTCTTCCTCTACCGATGAGGGAGAATTGAACACAACACCACACTTTCCATGCTTCAAACACCTCACTTCGTGAACCAATATCTCTTTCATTTCTCAATGAAATTTGACGATTCTTGGCCCAACGGTTATCTACGTACTTAGTACATCATGCATGTGTGAAGAACCGGATTCTCCAATATACGTAACACTAGTGTTTAAGCCGTTAAAGTTGGTCGGTCGCAACTCCCGCCAAAGGCTAATTTCCAACAATCCCCTCTTGAAAGAGATTTTGGCGCACTCACATGGTGTCTTTTCATTTCCACCAATATTTCAGTGGACCGATGTTGCATAAGGGGAGGTAGCATCAGCTTTGAACCTTCCATAGTTGAATACCATCGGACTTACTTACTGTGCGGTGAACGTGATGTCTTGAACCGTCAGTGTTTAGTCTAAGCCAAGTCAATGGTACTAACACAACAAATTCCCTTACTCTCTTCTTCGTAATGTTTTGTCCATTTTGGCCATGGACAACGTCTTGGATTCTTAAGTGCGTTCATTTTGAGGCGGCCCGTCCTCGCACTTAAATAGGTGGTCTCCTACAAGGTATCCTGTTATACCCCACTTCACAAGTGTTAGGAACCATTAAAAGTTTCCCAAGAACCTAACCTCAACTGTTGAGGATCATTACAGGTTTTGAAAACTTAACCTTTACCCATACTGCAGATAGCACTTAACGTCTATCGCGGGAACGACTTTGGATTTGGTGTTTCTTTTCAGAAATCACTATCCGAAGTGCTCATACTTCCACTGAAGTGGTCAACTGAACCTTTACAACTTCGTTTTCCCATTGAACCAAATTACTGGGATCTCCAGTTCGTAAGGTTGGGTTACCACTGTATTGGTCCTTATATTTTGGGTTTTAAGCCCATTCCCCTAGACAGGCAAGCCATCTGATCCTTGAGCAGGCCCTTTGTCAATGGGTCTGCTATATTATCCTTTGACTTGATGTAATCAATGGATATTATACCTGTGGTGATCAGTTGCCTAACGGTCTTATGCCTCCGTCGATTATGACGAGACTTGCCATTGTACATAGTATTCCGTGCCCTTCCTAGAGCCGACTGACTGTCGCAGTGGATTATTACCGAAGGTACGGGTTTGTTCCAACACGGAACATCCTCTAAGAAGTCATGAAGCCACTCAGCTTCTTCTCCTGCTTTGTCTAAAGCGATAAACTCCGATTCCATTGTGGATCGGGCGATGCAAGTTTGATTAGAGGATTTCCAAGACACATCCCCACCACCAATTGTAAATATATACCCACTGGTGGACTTGGTGTTCTCTATATCAGATATCCAGTTTGCATCACTGTACCCTTCTAGTACAGCTGGATATCTCGAATAGTGCAACCCGTAATTTAACGTGTATTTCAGGTATTGTAATACCCGATTCAACGCCTTCCAGTGATTATCACTCGGATTACGGGTGAACCTAGCCAACTTATTGACTGCGTAAGCAATATCAGGTCGGGTGCAGTTTGTTATATACATCAAACTACCGATCACCTGTGCATATCGCTCCTGGTATACAGGTGCACCAAGATTTTTATCAAGCTTTTGATTTGTATCCATTGGTGACTTTATCGGTGAACTATCTAACATCTCAAACTTTCTCAAAACATCCTCGATGTAGTGAGACTGAGATAAGACCAGTCCGTCAGACGTCTTAGAGATTTTAATCCCTAAGATGACATCTGCGATACCCATATCCTTCATGTCGAAGCATTGTTTCAACATGTTCTTAGTCTCTAGGATTACCCTAGGACTGCTTCCTGTGATTAACATGTCGTCTACATACAGGCATATCATAACAAATGAGTCAGAGTTACCTTTCGTGTAAACACATTTATCACACTCATTAATGGCGAACCCTTTCGATAGTAAAGTACTATCAAATTTTTTGTGCCATTATTTCGGAGCTTGTTTCACCGCATGCAGATTTGATAAGTCACGTAATTTCTTCTCTTGCCCTTGAACCACGTACCCCTCGGGTTGGTCCATATAGATTTCTTCTTCCAAATCGCCGTTTAGGAAGGCTGTCTTAACATCCATCTGGTGTATCTCAAGGTCACGCAAAGCTGCGATCGCAATGAATACTCGTATGGATGTCATCCGGGATACCGGAGAGTATGTGTCAAAGTAGTCAAAGCCTTCTGTTTGCCGATAGCCCTTGACTATCAACCTGGCTTTGTACTTGTCTATAGACCCATCTGCTTTGTATTTCCGTTTGAGTATCCACTTACACCCCAACGGTTTATTTCCCGGAGGAAGATCAACCAACTCCCAAGTATGGTTATGCAGAATGGAGCTTATTTCACTCTCAATAGCTTCTTTCCAGAGCGGTGCTTCTGGAGTTGACAACGCCTTAGCAATTGTCCTTGGTTCATCATTAACCATATAAGCTACAAAGTCAGGACCGAAGGATTTATCCTTCCTGGCCCTTTTACTTCTCCTTAGATCCATCTCTGGAGTCTCTAAGTTCTGAGAATCTGGAACACTAGAATCCGGATGTTCAGTCACCTCGAGATTTGCTAGATCTGAACCATTCAGATCCGGGCAGTCAAGGACTCCCGGTTCTTGAGAGCTTTGTGCATAACTTCGTTTGAGAGAGGTTATGTCTTTTTCCTTTCTAGGAAAGGTACTTTCAAAGAATAGTGCATTCCTTGATTCCATTATTGTACCCTGGTGGATATCTGGAATATCTGACTTATGCACTAAGAAGCGATAAGCACTACTGTTATTTGCATATCCGATGAATATGCAATCTACAGTCTTAGGCCCAATCTTGACCTGTTTTGGCTTGGGTACTTCAACCTTTGCCAAACAACCCCACACCTTAAAGTATTTGTAGGTGGGTTTCTTTCCCTTCCATGATTCATATGGAGTTTTGTCCTTACCCTTATGTGGGACTCTGTTAAGAATCATATTAGCGGTAAGGACGGCTTCTCCCCACATGTTTTGGGAAAGATCGGAATTGATAAGCAAGGCATTCATCATTTCCTTTAATGTGCGGTTCTTACGTTCCGCCACACCGTTTGATTGAGGTGAGTATGTAGCCATCGTTTGATTAATAATGCCTTCTTGGGCACAGTATTCCTCAAAAGGCGCTACATATTCTCCCCCTCTATCGCTACGAATGGATTTAATCCGTAGGTTCAGTTGGTTCTCAACTTCTGCTTTGTAACGTCGGAACGCTTCAAAGGCTTCATCCTTACT
Source organism: Anisodus acutangulus (assembly GCA_029783415.1). Lineage (NCBI taxonomy): Eukaryota > Viridiplantae > Streptophyta > Magnoliopsida > Solanales > Solanaceae > Anisodus > Anisodus acutangulus. The sequence goes on along the minus strand of CM056498.1, from coordinate 33,288,093 downwards.
TTTCAACAAGTAAAGGTAACAATACCTTGTGCTATCGTCAATGAAAGTCACAAAGTACTTGTTCCCCCCTCTAGTTTGTGCAAACTTCAAATCACATATATCTGTGTGAATAAGTTCTAGAGGAGCGGTATTCCTTTCGACGGATCGAAAAGGAAGCTTAGTAAGTTTTGCCTCTACGCACACCTCACACTTATGTTGAGGGTTTACGTCGATAGACGACAACAACTCCATCTTTACCAGCCTTTGAATAGACTTGTAGTTAACGTGTCATAATCTATGATGCCATAAATTAGAAGACTCAAGCAAATAAGAAGAAGGTTCAACTTTATTTCCTTGACGCAATACAGACATGACATTCACTTTGAAGAGGCCTTCACAGACGAAGCCCCTCCCCACAAATGTGCCATTTTTAGTGAGTACAAACTTATTTGATTCAAACACTAGCCTAAAACCAGCATTAACCAATAAAGGTCCAGAAACTAGATTTCTTCTAATCTCTGGGACGTGCATCACTTCCTTCAGAGTGAGTTCCTTGCCGGAAGTCATCTTCAGGACCACCTTTCCAACCCCTAGCACGTCCGAGGAAGCGTTGTTGCCCATGAACAGCTTCTTGTCGGAGACCGGAGTGTACGTGGAGAAGACATCTTTGTTGGAACAGATGTGTCTTGTTGCACCTGTGTCCACCCATCACTGCATCAGATTCTCAACCAAGTTGGCTTCTAGCACCACGGTCGAGAGATCCTCAATCATGTCATCCAGGAGCGTGTCCTTGACGACGTTAGCTTGAGCCTTGCCTTTCGACTTGGCTTTCTGTTGTTGCTCAGTCTTGAGCTTGCGGCATTCCTTGATCCTATGACCAGGTTTCCCACAGTGATGGCGATTACCTCAACGCGTCTCCGCGGGGGCTTTGCCGCCTTTGTGGAACTTCCGCTTGTTGCTTGTTTTCCTTTGGCCTCGGCCAGATTTGCCTTTGCCTCAAAGATGTTGTCTACCCTTTGGCAAGGTCTTCTTATTATCTTCCTGGATTTGCAGTTTGATAACAAGCTCTTCAAAGGTCATCTCCTTTGTCTTGAGTTTCAAGTAACTCATAAACTCATTCCATGAAGGAGGTAACTTTTCAATCGATGATGCAACCAAAAGCGCCGTTTGGCTTGATCCTTCCAAATCCAGGTGATGTAAAATCATTTGGAATTCTGGACTTGGGACATCATCGTCTTGCTTGTCCACCATTTGGAATTTTAGAAATTTCCCAACGATGAACTTCTTAGTACCCGCATCTTGTGCGTTGTACTTCTTTTGCAGTTTTTCCCACAGCTCTTTGGCGGTGCCAACGGTAGAATATACCGTGTAGAGAGGGTCTGCCAAGCAGTTCAGTATATAGTTCTTGCACATGAAATCGCTATGATTCCACGCATCACGAACCATCTTCATGCCGTTAACGACATGGATACCAAGGCCCTTCACCCGCTTTCAAAGAAAGTAAGAGTCCATTTCATCTCCGGCTTGTGGAGGATCTTCCAGAAGGAACCGGCCATGCCCATAATCATTAAGTAGAACAACATCTTTTCTTTGCCATCTTTTAAATTCGATCCCATGAACTTTTCAGGGCAATCATGGTGGTGTGAAGAAGAGGGTGGAGCTCCAACAATGGGAAGGCAAAAGCAGCGATCGCCTTGAGCGAGAGTGCAGCAGCAGCAGTGAAGGCGGCGGTTATCGCTTTGGCCAAGAGCGGCGATGGGGAAGGCAAAGAACGCGTTGCCTCGAGAGGCGGCAGCAGAGCAAAGAACATCGGTCATATTTCCAGCCATGTTATTGCAGTTACCGTAAGCAAAATATTGTCTTAAGTTGTTGGGTTACAAGGATTTACAAGAAACGGAAATTACAAGTAACTGCTTATGTAAGAATTGAAATTACAATTCAACTAGAAAACTGAAAATTACAATATAACAACAAAACTGAAATTACAATATTTGTTGAACAAGAAGACCGAAAACTTCTTTGATTTTTGCTGAGTCGAGTGTGACACTCTGTCCTTAAGACAATATTGCCCCGTATGTATCCTTTATACGTCCCGGACAATTCGTCTCCCAAGATAAAACAGCAATGGAACAATTGAGCAAAGGAAACTCAAGAGCTACCGTGAAGAATATTGAATAAGAAATGATGCTTGGAAGTTATAGGAAGAACTGATTTTCTGGTTGTATATTTTCGTGTATATCAAGTGTATTTTTCTGTACCTCAACAACAGTGTAAGGGGTGTTTATATAGGTGAGGGAGGGATGTTTAATCGCCTCATACGACCATTATTGGCCAAATAATGGCCATTATGGAGGTAGTAAAGCCACCAAAATAAATGGTGAAAGACCAACGGATTTGGCCATTATAGGAGGAGTAATTCAGCCAAAATAAATGGCTGAATTGAGTGCTGGACGTTTCTGTTCCTGTCTGCCGAAATTCTGTACATCTTGAAACTTCAGGGACCAAACTGTACATCTTGAAACTTCAGGGACCGAACTGTACATCTGAAAGAATTCTGATCCAAACTGTACATCTGAAGCTTCTGGGATCAAACTGTACTTCTAGAAAAGTTCTCTAGCCCAAAAAGATAATATCAGAAGGCCCACAGCCCGTGGCCCGTGAACCCGGAACCGGAATCGGACCGGACGGGCGGGCGACGCGCGTGTGGTCTTTCCTCGAACCGAAGCACATCTAGGTCCTCCCTCCTTTAAACACATGGGATACCCGTTGGGGTCCTAAACCCCAAACCAATTTCGAGTCTTATATACACAACAATTCTTTCTTCCTCTACCGATGAGGGAGAATTGAACACAACACCACACTTTCCATGCTTCAAACACCTCACTTCGTGAACCAATATCTCTTTCATTTCTCAATGAAATTTGACGATTCTTGGCCCTACGGTTATCTACGTACTTAGTACATCATGCATGTGTGAAGAACCGGATTCTCCAACATACGTAACACTAGTGTTTAAGCCGTTAAAGTTGGTCGATCGCAACTCCCGCCAAAGGCTAATTTCCAACATAAACGAAAAATAATATATCAAGAACCACCTTCTTTTACGTTACAAAACTTTTCCGATGCTTAGTAATTAAAATTACTTTGGTGGGGAAAGTTTTAAAGAAATTAGTTAGGACAAGATCGGCAATTGGGTTTATTGTTGGTTACTCCCTTTTATCTCATTTTATATGTGGTTCACAAATATGTCCTTCATCCACCTTTGAACCTCAAATACCTTTGTCGTTAACCAATTGGGTCTACTTTGGCTTTATTTTTAATGAACTCATTTAATTTATTACGTGATAGTCTCTCATTGAATAGCCATATAATTAACTAAAACTAATTAATTCTCAACCCATTTAACCTTACCTACCAACTAAACCCTGACCCGCCCCAAATAAATCTCTAACAAACCAAATTAAAAAATCCTCTAACCCATTTCATTACAAATTAAAATTATAAAAATTTAACTCGCATTAAGTGTTTAAATGGAAAAAATCTGACTTAAGTTTTTATTGAGCATATTTGTGTTGATATTTAGTTGAACATTGCAAAAAAAAATACTACTTGTTTAATCTCATGAAACTTTCACAAAACTTGGATATTCATTGATGAATATTAGTCTTAATTTAAAATTTTAATTTTGAAATTTGTTATCAATTTGAACTTGAAATATTGAAATTTAATTCTTAAGCTCAAGCGTATTTAAATATACTTGAAAAACCTATTAAGAAAGTGAACTAACAGTGGAAGGGAAGATATGGTCGAGAATAGTCAACAACTTTGAGATAGAGACAAAGTTTAGTAGTATCTGTATTTGCTTTTTAGGAGTACTTTATGTTTTGGTCTTTGCTGTTGAACCTTTTTACTTTCCTAATTAATATAAAATAGCCCCTTGCTTTAAAAAAAAAAAGTCGCCATCGAAGGAGCTTTTCAAGCTTACTTAAAATTTCTAAATCTGAAAATTTGAGTGTTTAAATTAATTGGATGATACTATTTTTAAAGTTGGTGGCATGAATAACCATCAAATCATGGCTTAAAACCTGAAGAAAGAAGCAGAAAACTGCATGAAAGTGATTAATGGAGCTTGAAACTTCAAATTAGAAGATGACATGGTGTTGGTAGAGATTTTCTCACACGGGCCGGGTCAAAATACGGGTCATGGATGCATTTTTATAAATTTGGGAAGGGTTTAAATTTGGGCCAATAAGATCTTGTCACGTATTAAATAAATATTTAATTTTTTTATTTTAACATGACCGTTAAAAATAAGGGCAAAGTAGACCTATTAGATTAACGACAGTGGTATTTGGGAGCTCAAAGGTGGATGAAAAGCATTTTTGTACCAATTATAATAGTTCAAAGGTATTTAGTCTCTTTTTAAAATTTTAATTTGTCCTTAAAAGAATGTCATATATTTTATTGAAAGAAATAATCCCCTTGATGCCTCGATATCGGTCTGAGTGGGGCCTGCTGCGTGGTGGGCTTGCGGAGGTCGGGGCCCAAGTATTTCCGGACGTGACTGAGATGGGCCGTAGTCGGCCGAATCGGCGCCGCTGGCCACCGCCGTTGCCGGGCCTGACCGTCGCCACCACCGGGCCGGAATTTCTTCTTTGAGTATAAAGCGGTGGCCCACGGCCCATTGCCCCAGCCCCACTGCCATGGGCCCCACTACTGTGACCAGTAGGGTAGTGGACCAATGTTCGCCGGACGTGGCCCACTGCCTGCTTGCTGACCACCGGAACCGCCGCGTTTGTCCCCGCGGTTTTTGTTATTATTCTTCCGATTATTTTTGCCGCCACCATGATTACGGTTTTGGCCCGAATTATCAACAAAACCTGAAGAACTTGGGGAGGACGCCATCATGACGACGGGGCTTGCTCCGGTAGCCGCCTTTTTAGCCAAGCCAGCTTCTTCTAAAGTAAGCATGGAACGGGCTTGATAAAAGGCGGGAAGAGGGTTGCTTTGACGAAGGAGAGTTCCAACCCCATTATAGGCCTCCGAAAGGCCGACAACCAATTGTAGAACCAGACGATTATTGGTTATAGGTGCGCCAACATTACGGAGTTGATCCGCCAACTCCTTGAGTTTCTTGCAATATGCCGATACGTTTGGAAAGTCTTCCATGCGAACTAGAGAGAATTCCTGTTCGAGTGTGACGACACGTGAATGTTGGTTATCTTGGAATATGTCACGCAATCTATTCCAGGTAGCCATAGCCGTGGTATCCGGCTCAATAATCGTCTGTAAAAGGTCAACCGAAATAGTGGAATAGATCCATTGGAGAACGGTAGCATCAAGCGTAATCCATAATTGAGGATCCTCCGCGGGAAGAGGTGTAGCGGGAGGAATGATGTGATGAATAACTTGATGGGAGATAACGTGTATTTTAAATAATTCTGCCCACGTCGCATATTGGACGTTTTCCATTTCAAGTACAATATGGATACTGTTTTTGACGTTTGAAACCATGAGGGCAGGATGATAATTGTTCTTAGACATATTGAAAGAACAAAGAAGGAGGGGAAATTTAAGAGAGGTTTTTGAGAGCGGAAGATGAAATTTGGGAGAGAAACCCGAGGGGGGGGGGTCTCGGCCGAGAGAGGGCAAAAGTTGGGAGAGAAAACTTTTGTGTAGACCTAGTCTTGATACCATGAAAGAAATAATTCCCTTGATTATTTTCATTAATTGAATAGGTATATATACAAGTTACAAAATAGGAGAATCATATTCCTATTCTATTCCTCAAATCTTATTCTACCATAATTCTAACTCTACAATTATGATAGTGTATAATCCTAATTTAGGTAACAAATACATTACAATATACTACACATATATTTTCCAAATATACAATATTCTTAATTGTCTAATATGTCCAAAACCGAGAGAACCAAATCTGGGCAGACTCCGAGACAATTGTGTGTATATTGTATATTTAACATTTATATTGTGAAATAATTTAACTTCAAGCTTTTCACCTTATCTATCTATCTATCTATCTATCTATCTATCTATCTATCTATCTATCTATCTATCTATCTATCTATCTATCTATCTATATTATTTTAAAAGCATAAATATAAATGTTGGCTGACCAAAATATTCTTAAAATATTTAACGACTCTTATATCCTTTAAATTTTTTAAAATATAATCTTTTGAAGGATAAAAATGCAAATAAGACTTTGAAGTCAATTAATAATATTGGGACAAAAGGTGTTGAAGTAGATAAGCTTCCTCGTTGTTGTGGCTTCTTCAATTGCGATACACAATCAATGTATAGTCCTATATATAAACAACAACAAACTCCTGAATAATAAGATTATGAAGACCAATGAGGCAATCGTTTGAAATTATATATATGTATAGTCATCTATATATATATATATATATATATATATATATATATGTGCGCGCGCGCAAGAACAAACTCCTAAAATAATAGAATTACTTACCATTAAGGAAAATTCCTAAAAACTGATAATAAAATTCTAAATTGTACAATTTTAATTGACATAAATTTATATCTTGAAAATCTATTTGTAGCATAAATACAAATTGAGGCTCTAAATTGAAATGAATTTATCAGTTCAATTTTTAATTATGGAGAAATAAATTTATCCCGGTCTGAAAAGCACAACAATTAAAAGAACTCATTCATAATATAGGAAAATTTATCGTCATTGCACATTTATTAAAAAAAACAGTTCTCTTTTGTTCCTAATGCAAAAAAAAAAAAAAAAACTATTAGGGGTTAGAAAAGTGCATATCTATAAAATAACTTATAGCAAATCAAATAACCCACTGTAATACCAGGTTATCAACTGCTGCAAACCTGTACTAGCTTCTTATCAGGTTTGATTGATTTGAGATTTTCTTTTGGCTTACCTGAACTTAATTATGTGTTGCTTATGTAATACTCATTGAAATTTTAGTATATTACACTCTAATAATAATACAATAATAGTAAATATTTCCTACTACATATAAATATCTGATACAAGAAAAAAATTTATTAGTGTTAATATTAATTTTGAAATAATTGATTTATAAAAATATAAATATTAAACGACTAAATATTCTCAAACGAAGTTGTGTATTAGCCAAATTTGAGGATGGTTAACAACTTATATATGATTAAAATAAAAAAAACTCACTTTGTACAATATAATTTTTAAAGAAGGAAATTCAGTTGAGTAACCATTCTCCAACCTTGCTCCACCACTGAAAATATCCGTGCATCGCACGAACATAGAGACTAGTTATATTAAAAGTACGGAGAGCATTAGAAATATTGATTGAATTTTTTTCCCTTCATTAAAAGACTTTACAATAGGAAAAATTGTCATTTACTATTTTTCCTAATATTTAGAATTTTAAAATAAATTAAAATGTTATATTTATTAAATCTTTCCTATTTGAACTATACAAGAGGTCCTAAGATTTAAGAATTTAAATCAATTAAGATTTATTTTCTATAAATCCTTTACCTTTTACATATTTTTTTCACGGAATTTTGAAAGTGAGTTTATTTCTTTTATTTTTTTTTAGAGTTAACATATATAAATTAAATTCCTTAAATATTAACCGACCTTAAAACCCAGTAGCGGCCTATTAATAACCTTAACCCTAATAGTTTAGCTATGATACCCCATAATGCTCTCAACCTCCCAATTTATTTGGCTGTCGTGTCTTAATTAATCAAGTTTGGTGAGATATTTGCTAATTTATGCTTGCATATGGTCTAACTTATGATATACTATTTTCACTGTCTGTAAATTTTCATTCTTATTTTGATCCGTTCCTCTCTTTTTTTGGTATTTTGCAGAGGAAATCTGTAATAATTTTGTTTTTCAATGGATATAGATACATCGATTAATCAAGGCTAATTTATTGGCATTCTGGTCTTCATATTGCATAGTTGATTCGACTGTAATATCTTTCTACTAATTGTCGAATTGCATTATTTGTAGTTTTTTTTAATCAACTATTGTTACTTGCACGGAATATTAGTCCCGCTTAAGGTAAGTTTTTTCTTAATCACATAAAACTCTTTTAAATCAAAAGATTAATTCCATGTATGCATCTGAATTCTCAATTTCTATTGTTGCTTCTCATCCTTTTTTATTTTTATAAAATCATGTCAAGGGATTAATTGCAGCCGACCCTTGGAAATATTCTCTTAATCTTTTGCATCATGAATGACTTTAGTGTTTTCTTCAAAGTTCTAAAAGGAAAGTTTAAATTAAATTGTCATTTACTATTTTTTAAAATTATTATTTAATTATTTTTATAATATTTTTTCTATTTTATTTTTTCGGAAAAGTAAAAACTTATTGAAAGAAATAATCTCCTTGATTATTTTCATTAATTGTAAGGTATATATACAAGTTACAAAATAGGATAATCCTATTCCTATTCTATTACTAAAACCTTATTCTACCATAATTTTAACTATACAATTATGGTAAGTGTATATTCTAATTTAGGTAACAAATACACTACAATATACTTTCCTAATATACAAGTCTAGCCACTGCCCGTGATGGGCTTGACAGCCAATACCCGTGATGGGCCTCAGCCTCAGCTACTGTCGATTGGGCCACTGTCCACTGCTTCTGTATATCTGTGATATATACTTCTGTATATTCAGTGTATATCACGGGTATATTACCTTCATTAAAGGATTCTACAATAGACAAAATAGTTCTTTAATATTTTTTTAATAACTCAACTAAAATTTAGTTATTAAATTCCTTCCTTCGTTGTACTTTATAAGAACTTCTAATGTTTAGTCAGTATTTCAAAATCAAACTAATTTACCTTATATAGAATCCTTTCTTTATTTGAAATATAACGTAATTATAAGACCATCTATGTTAGAACTTCTAATTTTAAAAATAATAGTAACGTGTAATTGTGGGAGAAGTAGGACATTGACATATATTGTGAAGTTACCATTAGATTATTAATTCCTGAATAGGATGACGAGTTATTCATTTGACATGGTATTAAGTGAATGGTTTATTGTGAAATTAAATTTTGGCACCACAATTACAAATAACTACTTAATTTTATCTTGTCGGAGAAGTAGAAAATTGACATAAAATAATATTATTGTCTTAACAGATAGTTGTCCTTGCCATCATACTACAAGAAATCATTACAACCAATTATTTAGGTGAACATAAATAATACAAATTTAAAACTCAAAACAGATAAATGCATAAATAAGCCTAGCTCAAAAGTTAGGATCGTGCTTCCTTTTATAACTTTGTACCTCAGAATAAAAGTATCAAAAGCTAAATTTCTACCGTTACCTCTCTGGCCCAATTTATGTGATACACTTTTTTTAATCTATATAAAAAATGATATATTTTTATATTTATAAATAATTTAACTTAAAACTTTCCTTTTTATCCTTAATAAATGTGATACACTTTCTTTTTAGTCTATATCAAAAAATGATATATTTCTATATTTATAAATAATTTAACTTAAAACTTCTCTTTTTACCCTTAATGAAATGATTTTCAGCCACATAAATATCAAACTATATCACATAAATTGAGACGAATGTAGTACTATTTCACTGAAAAACACAATAGGGAAAGAAGTATATGAACATTTTCATATTTTGATTAATTTATTAAATTTCGTGTACTTTGTTTATCTTATTTACTTGCGTTTAGTTACTGCTTCTTTTTTCAAAATATTTTATCATGGCGTATTCGCTTTTGTTACCATCATTTTCATACTACTTTAAATTTCTTGTCCGGTTCTGACCGTTTCTCTTGCTTTGCTTGTGCCTATCCTTTGTCTTGAGCCGCGGGTATTTCGGAAACAACCTCTCTACTTACCAAAGTAGAGGTAAGGTCTACGTACACTATATCCTTCCTAGACCCCACGTTGTGGGACTTCACTGGGTTTGTTGTTGTTGATTAATTTATTAAATTCAAATAAAATTAGACAAACAAACAAAAAATGATTTGTTAGCCAACACTAATCTGATTACTCTTTCATTCATTATACTTTTAAACCATCTCTAAAATTAATTATTGATAGAGTAAAAGAGACTGTTTTGCGGTATAGGATCACATAATTAGAAAAATATTTTGAAATTTAAAGCAAAAATAACAATCATCTAACTTATATAACAATCATATAACTTATATAATTTAACTATACATCTTTGAAGGTTCAAACAATAGCTAATTATTTTGTATTTAAATACCAGCTCAATACATGCAATTACAAATGTACTATTCTAATTGTTCGCCTTTTTATCCCCTTTAAATAGTGTTCACATTGGAACAGAAAATATTTAAATAATTTTTCTTATAAAAATACATTATAAAATTATTTCATTTGATGTTGCGTACAAATAATTATAGTTTTGAATTAGCTAATTAGCAAAAAAAAATCAAATTTATTCTTTGTCAAATTCGTCACATTCAAATTGACAAAGCTCTTAAGTATATAAATTTGTTAAATAAGAAAAATATTAACGGTGAAAGAAACTGATATAAAGCAAAATCTATTATAGTATAATGTTAAATGTCAAATGTCAAATTGATAAAATATAAATTTAAAGTAACAAGGATGAAATATTAGAAAATAAAAATATTTAAAAAATAATTGTCAATTTATTTTTTGTTACACTTATTCTTACAAATGAAAACTCTCAATATTCTTTATATAATAAGTAATTTTACTACAAATAAACATATATTATCGATGGAAAGATAAATGCTATTAAAATTCGTCGATAATCCTATTTAATGACGAATTATCAAACGAATTTCTTAGCTACGAGCAATTTAGCGATCGATTAACAGTGAAGTTTGTAGTTCAATTTTTTTTGTAGTGTTTATTGTCAAATAAGGTACGCTCTTGGATCACGCGCGAAGCCGTACACTAAAATTAGTTGTCACATAAATGTCCCTTAACTTGTTTTACAACATAAATTTTAATTTTTTTCTTGAATTCGAATTTAATAATGACACATAAATGTTGAGTTGTGGAGCCTAATTCACCGCCGACACTATGAAGACCCTACACAGAGTGTAGAACACTGATCGACCTGAGACCCCTGAAAATTGGAAGAGGGGTGGTAAATCCCCTCCCGGGGGAGTAGGGGCGGAGCCCCTTGATTTTTTTATAATGTAAGGTTATTTAGTAGAGGGTATTTTGATAATTTTAGGCTTGTATTATGTTCGCCCTAGTTTTCGCTATATATAGACTAGGGACGTCATTTTTCTTTCGGATGTCGATCAAGAGAGAATTGTAAACTCAAACGCTCTATTTGATTATAGTAAAATCTGCAGCGACAAAGTGGACGTAGCTCTCGCATTGAGGGTGAACCATTATAAATCTGTGTGTTATTTGTTCTTCTCTTATTTACTATTTTCTGATTAGGTAGTATTTGAGACTCAAATTCTAACAATAAATTGGACCAAATAAGAGTATTACCTAACGAATGAAAATCTCAAAAACAAAATACTTGATAACATGTGCAGTATTCTCCATAGCCAGAAAATAGACTTTGAAATTCTTCCAGCCTCTAGCATACTTAGGTCATTCTTTTTTTTTCTTTTTTCTTTTTTATATTTAGCTTCCCGGATTACGTCAGACTATTCCTGGAGATAGTAGGTCCGATCCCTCAGCACTACTATTAGTAAATCTCTGAATGTGCCTGAATGAGACTTAGGTCATTCTTAATAAAAATAATAATAATGTGAAAGCTTAATTTATAATCGATTTGAATTATATCTTACCTATAACCCATTTGGGGTTTTCCAGGTGTAAAGTTTGTAGGAATCAAATAAAGGAATTTGATATTATTGGTAAAGTAATAATCATTTCCTGGTTACACCAGGACCATAACTTTGGGTGGGCATTTTACTTCTCTCTAGAGAAAACATCAGTAGTATTCACAAATGAAATATGTTAAGAACATGCATAGGAACATATAAAATGTATAAATAATAGAATTTTCTTTGGTGAGTAGTTAGGAAATAAGTCAAGTTGCAAGATATTTGCCCTAAGCTTGCTCCAATATTCCTATTACTGCATGGCTAATTAGGAGTTTTAAGCCTTCTCTAGGCTGAACACTTGCCACCAAGGCTATGGTTCATTAGTAAGGACAAAACACATAATATGTGAGTTAGTTGCACGTAAAAAAATCAAATTCTATCTCAGACAAAACCTGCTATAGTATCTAAGTAGGGAGGTGAGCATATGGAGCGGATTCAAATTTTCAGAAAAAAAAAAGCTTAATTTGCGGGAGTCACACCTAACCGCCGCAAATTGTATCAAATAGTGGAGGTTTGGTTAGGTGACGCAAATTATTTACAAATTGCGGGGCTTATAAACCCCCCTACCTTTAAAAAAATGGGGAGGATGCTATATATATATATATATATATATATATATATATATATATATTTCTTGTATATATTGTTGGATACAAAGATGCAGGAAACAGAAATTACAAGTAACTGCTAAGTATTACAAGAACTGAAATTACAATTGAACAATAAACTGAAATTACAAAGAACTTGAAGAATAAACTCGAACAATTTTTGGTATGCTGAGTCGAGTGTTTGCACTCTGTCTTTAAGACAATATTGCCCCGTATGCATCATTTTTACGTCCTGGATAATGAAATGATGCTGGAAGGTAGTAGGAAGACTGATTTCGTTTATGTTTTTGTGTGTCTGTTTGTGTAGCTCAACAATGGTCAAATGGTCCTTTTTATAGTTGAAGGAGAGGCTTACCAACTGCCCACATAAGTGCCATTACTGGCTAAGTAATGACAATTATGGAGGAAGTAATTCCACCAAAATAAATGGTGAAGATGTGCAACGGATTGACATTTAGGAAGATTAATTCAGCCAAAATAAATGGCTATATTGAGTGATGGTTGACGTTCCAGAAATCTGCCCAATTTGACTTCTTGAAACTTCAGGGACCAAACTGTACATATGAAAGAATCCCGCAGCCCGAGAACCCGGAACCCGGACCGGACGGGCGGCGGCGCGCGTGTGGGCTTTCCTCGAACCGAAGCACATCTAGTCCTCCCTCCTTTAAACACATGGGATATCCCTTGGGGTCCTAAACCCCAAGCCAATCTTGAGACTTATAAACAAAACAATTCTTTCTTCCTCCACCGATGAGGGAGAATTGATCTCAATACCACACTTTTCCATGCTTCAAACACCTCACTTCGTGGACCAATATCTCTTTCATTTCTCAAAGAAATTTGACGATCCTTGGCCCTACAGTTATCTACTTACTTAGTAGATTATGCACGTGTGAAGAACCAGATTCTCCAACATGCGGAACACTAGTGTTTAAGCCGTTAAAGTTGGTCGGACGCAATTCCCGCCAAAGGAAAATTTCCAACATATATTGTGTATGCCACATGTGTATAATTGTATGTTTCTTGTATGTCATGTATATTAGTATTATATACATAACATACATGTTAAACTTAATGATTATAGTTTGTGTTTGTCACACGTATATCATTGTATGACATATATATGCCAGGTGCATGTTCAATACGTATACAGTGACATACATAGGTCATGCAATGATATACTATGAATATACAAGGAAACCGGCAAAACTCCAGCAAAGAAGCAACAGGAACGAACATGACAACATTCCGATAAAGATGCACCAACAATGAAGAAAACATTTCGCTTGTAGTCAACTCTCTCAGCGTTAATCATATATTCTTTGTAGTTATGTTATCTGAAAAGTAGGGGTGATAAATGAGCCGTTTCAACTGAAGTTGGGCATATCAAAATGGACTGAACCAATAGATGGGTTAATGTAACCCTGCCCAAAGCTTATTTGGACTAAGATAGGTTGGTTCAAGATTTGGCTAAATGATGGATTATAATCCAACCAGCCTAACTTAACCGACTTTTAAAACATTTTGAGAAACTAAAAATATTTTTTAAAGAAATTAAAAAAAAACAAATAATTTATTTTATAAAATTAAAAATGAAAAATGAAAAAAAAATGAAAAATGAAAAATTTAAAAATTATTTTTAAGCTTAGATTAGGTTAGTGAGTTATATTAGCTATTCCTTTCACTTGCTCTTCTTCACTCCAAGAAAGTACAAATTATTTTAAGCTTCTTCCTCCTAATTTTACTTTCTTGAGCAAAATTAGTGAAGCACAATTATCATTTTCATGATTGTGGAGTTTGGCAAGGGAAAAAGTAATAAAATGAAGTTCTATGTGATTTTTAACGATAATGACTTGATATATATTTTGCTTGGTATGATTGTGCGAGAAATTACTGAAGTTCTGGAAAAGTATTATAAATCTTAAGAATCACTGGAGTCTTTAATGAAATCCTATACCGATTTTCAAGAAGAATGTCGAGTTAAGGAAGATCCAGCTTGTTTAAGTGGAGAAAAAACATAAAGAGGAAGGAAAAGTATTGTAATATCAGTATTCATGATTGTGGTATTAATGGAAATGATTATCAGTTATTTTTACAAATATACCATATAATTATCTTTGATTTTAGTAAATGAAGCACTATGTTTGAAGAATGAGAAATTTCTGTGTATTTAATCGTTGAAAAATTTATGTGTATTTAATCGTTGAAAAATTTATGTGTATATTCCTTTAATTGTGCTTACACTTAAGTGTAACGAAGAGGGTACCTAAACCCCTATTTCTTTTTGAAAAAATAAATAAAAAAATACTTGGGGCTTGAAATTAATGCATCTCCAAAAGACGTTTTTATGTTTATATTTATGTTTATGTTTGTGTTTGTGATTAGTCTTCGTGCGTGGATCACCACATCTGATGTTAGTTGCATCCCTCATGGCTAGTTTTGGTGTTTAGGGTATTACCTCAGTGGCGTACTGGTGGGGTTGGGTAAGAGCAATTAATGATCTTACCCAAAATGGGGAGGCAAGGACCGGAGAAAGATGTCCTTCGCCTGAGATTTTACCAATTCCGGTAATACATGACGTCGAGAATGAGAGAGGATACGAGGGCGGCTAGGGTTTGGAACCCTAGCCCCAATTCGCAAAAGTGATAAATGGAAGGGCTTCAACGCCCTTTATTTACTGAGATGGGTCGGGTCTGGTCCCATTTGTACTGGACCTGGCCGGCCTGAAAACAAATGAGGCCTAAACGATTTAAATGAAGGGATTGGGACTCTGGGATTGGATTTCGCAAATGTGACAATGAAAATAATTTAAAAAATAGCCACGATATATTTCAATTATTGCTAAATTGGCCGAATCTGTGAATTAAAACGCCATCGAAGACCAATTTTAAAATCACCTTTTCAAATAAAGCCAAACAATGTAAAGTCTTTGAAATAATCGGAAATAAAATTGAGATGCGATTTGATATTTCATTTAATTAGTCAAATTTTCTAATTTCACGAAGTAAAATATTAATTAATTTATAATAGTTAATTTAGATAATTAATTAGATTATCATCCTCTTTAAATTTATAAGAATTGATAGATATTTCTCAAAAATATGTAAAAATAGGCAAATGATGTACAATAATATATTCGATGATATTCTGCCAAATAAAATGGTAAAATGTCACCAAGATAATTTCGTAAAATTATTTTCATTTCTGTAAATGCATATTTCACTCCGTTCGTGATTCATGAACTTTGAATAATTAAATAAATGTATTGGAGGGTAAAAATTAGGTCTAATACTTGGTTCCTTAAAACACATAGACAGCATAAAAAAATTAAAGGTGCAGAAACGAGCAATTGTTGAACACTGTGGAGGGATATTCTGTGTAGGTGAAGATCACAAGAGAGAAATTCTACTTGTCATACAAAAAATGCTACAACTGCAATGCTTTGTGGATGTTGGAAGCTGAACGAGTAGATTCATTATTGAAGGTTGTGAGTACAAGAATATAGTGTATTGGTGCGTACTAACCAATTGCCATTATCAAGAGGGTAACCTTAAAACTGAGCTTTTTGGGATGACAAAATCTCTTACTACAATTTTAAAGATACAAAAGTCCGATGCTATAGCCTGAGAAGACTTCAGTTGACAAGCTCACTCAGTGTTACCTGCAATTAACAAGTAAACAACAGCTAGCTTCTAACCATTGTCTCCTCTATGACCTTGCTTGAGGACAAGGTCAATTTCAAGCGGGATGAACTGTCATGAATAAAATATTATTTGGGCACATGAGAAGCACGTGACTACCAGTGCATTCTCATATACACACATATAAGCTGAGTTGGAGGGATATGTAAAAATCGGCTTTCTAGCTTCTCTCTTCTCTAAGTTCTTCTTCTTCTTCTACGGATTTAACAGAGGAATTAAAGCTCGTCAATGGAGTTTAGCTTCGAATAATCCGCTTTCATTTTACTCTTCTAGTGTAGCTACGATTGTATTAAATCCTACAAGTAATAAAATTTTCATTTCTGGCCAAATTCTTTTGATTTCGATTCAAGTACCCAAAAAGTTAGCTTATAGGGTGAGGATTGTCCAAGTAAATATAAGAAGTTCATATTTTTATTTCATATCCGATGTGAGACTTTTAACCGTACATAACACTTGTTGTACAACTCTTGTAGTGCATATAGAGGTTGGTATGGTGAATCATGTCTAATACGTGTTTGTTTATTAAATTTGTCCACTATTTCTAATTCAGGTTTTAAATGCTTTCTCCATCTCAAGTTAAGTGTCTTAGTTTGACTAGGCACATAGTTTAAGAAATAAATGAATACTTTTGAATTTTATGATCTTTAATTAAATATGTGTGTATTACTTTAAATTTTGTGGTCTTAAACTTGTCAAAACTTACTAAATATAGAAAGAATCACTTTTTTTGACAAACCAAAAAGAAAAATAAGACACTTAAATTGAAACGAAGGGAATAAATATTAGCAAAGAATGTTTTTAGGAGTTTTTCAAGTTTTCATTCACAAAATTTCAACTATATTTCATGTCCAATCAACTTTAAAATATGTTTTATTCAACTAAATTTTAAATACTACACTTTTTTCAAATATCAACCAATTCATTTCTACACGCCTTTAAATAAGAGATTGAGTGGCATATGATTATCCTGGTCCCTTGTTATGCCCGTAAATTGTATTTTGGCTTAAAAAGTAGAGAAATTGACATATAAGTATCATTCGATCCACTAAATGACAAAAAATATCCAACTTTATCTTATTAACCCATGTTTGACAATTTAAGCTAAAAAATTGGTAAACTATGGCCAAATGTACAAATTCACGCATCTTCATCTGCTTCTTTATCGGCAATACCAAATTCGCTACTCAAAAATCAATCAATTGAGATTTCAAATTCTCTTCTTTTTTATTTTAATAGCTCATACTCTCGACTCAACCTGCTAACTAACGTTGTCTATTTTGAATTTAAATTCCTAGGAGGGATATAGATTTCACACAAACTTTCAACCTAGCAACCAAAAATGCGATAATGAAGCACGTATTTGGGAAGAAGAAACTTGAATAAGGTCTTGAAAATACTATTAAAGATCATTGAAGCTTGGTTTAGATTTTTCGATGTGTATTAGTGATTTGGTTTGATTGGATAATATCGGATTTTATTGAAAATATCTTAATGAGAATGAATATCAATTTTAGAGGTTTTAGAGACGATTTGAGGCTGATTTTCAAATTAAAAACTCGAGGTTAAAGACGACTCCATCTTTGTATCCCAATATATATCCGTAGATATCCCATGTATATCAACATATAACACCATGTATATCAATATATACCAGTAAGACTTAAAGGTAAGTTTTAAAAGTGGTTGTCAGAACATCTATGTTGTATGAGACGGAGTGTTGGCCGGTCAAGAACTCGCACGTCCATAATATAAAAGCAGCAGAAATGAGGATGTTCATATGGATGTGTGGACATACTAGAAGAGATAGGATTAGAAACTAAGATATTTGGGACATGGTGGGAGTGCTTATGTGGTAAATTAGACGAGGGAGGTGAGCTTGAGATGATTTGGGCATGTGAAGAGGAGATGAACATATGCCTAGTGAGGAGGTGTGACATGTTGGATATGACAGGTATGATGTGAGGTAGATGTAGGCCGAATAGGTATTGGGAGAGGTAATTAAATAGGACATGACATATTTGCAGCTTACCGGACATGACCCTACATAGGAGGGTATGCAGGTCGAGGATTATGATAAAATGTTAGTAGGTAATTGAGACATTGTCTAGTTTCCCTCATCAGTATTGTTATCATTATTATTCTCCTATTATCTTATTCTTCGGTTTTATTATATTATATTTTTTTTGCTTCAGTTATCATATTTCTTTTGTTGTTGCTACTATTCTCTTTTCCATTATTTACCTAACTGCTTCACTATTGTATTTTCTTTTCATACTTGATTTTGTTATGCTTTACTTAGGCTGAGGGTCTATCGGAAACAACTTCTCTACCTTCAGTAGGTAGGGGTAAGGTTGCGTACACCCCATCCTCCTAGACCTATTCTCTTCGGAATGATTCCAATTATTTTTTTAATTGTATTCTTTTTATTCAACCCAATTGAAGGAAATGCCCAAATTTTATATTTTGAAGATCAATAAAATAAGAGGTTTTGTCGTTATAGAACACATAATTCAATGGAAGCAATGATAAATAAATACAAATAGAAAAGGAAAGGGAGGAAATACAAAAAAATAGAAGAGAAAAGTCATCGAGAACAAATACATATTCTCGTGATTTGTTGGCCAGTGGCCCAAAGAAACGAAAGAATCGGTGTACTTCATTTAATTTCTTCTGCAGTATTGGGCTTTGGCGGCATTTATCATGCACTTCTGGGACCCCACTTGTAAAATTATACTGGATATATTATTGTTGTTGTATATCTACTTATCTCATGTATATCTATGCACATTCATCAAAATCTATTTGAGGTATATAATGATATACAACATAGTATACTCATGTCACAATGACGTTTTCATACCTGAATTTGATTCCAAATTAATCCAAATAACTTTCAGCCTTCCTCAAATTTTGCATATTACTTCGTCCAAGTATTTCAAACCACACCAACTCAAAAGAATATAGAGTAATATGTTTACATGAGAAGGTAGAATTAATCTTAGTTCTTAGGCAGCGAAACAGAGGAGAAAGGGTGGAGCTTTAGGGTCACGGCTGTCGATCCTAGTCGAGATGACATTGGAGTTTCTGGCTCGAATGCGTTGTTTAGTTCTGGGTTTTGGAAGTGTTGACTATTATTTGCCTATTCTTTGACTAATTTGGTGCCAATAACTGCTACGATTGGTATATATGTCTCAATGTCCCTAAAAGAGTATTAGCATATCTAATTATGCAGTGCTCTTATGTAGCACACATTTTGACTTACCTAATCACCAATTAAATTATGATATATTATTATTAATGAAATAAAAGAATTGCAAAATAGAACAAGCCATGTAGATGTGTTACAAAATGGAATAAAAAGGCTCCAAAATTTTATATATTTCTTTGGAATTCACATGCAATGTATGGGGAATTCACATGCAATGTATGGGGCATGTAAATACAATACACGAAGAAACTTTATTATTTTCACCAAAGATGTGACATGTAGGAAAATCACTTCAATGAATCATCTAACTCCATTAAATCTAGTCACCACATACACTGGATTTTGTAAAAATTTGTCCTGCACTGTTTTGACCACAAGCTTTCTAAAATTGCTGCAAATGCAAATATTTTTTTAACAAAGCATCCGATGTCTTTTTTCCTTTTTGCTTGAAAATTTGTATAATTTTTTCGGTACAAATAGTACTACTTTTTAGTGAGGAAAAAAAGTCAAATTTCCCCTTATACTATTAGAAATTGAGTAATTTTGGTCATCCGTTAAACTTTTCATCTAATACCAACTCTTCGTTTAGGAAACAACCTATTTTTTCCTCGACGTGCAACTAAGCTCCAAGTTGTAGATAATTCTGAAGTATAGTCAGAAGTTGGAGGGTACATACACGTAGAATCTACTCATTTTTTGTTGGAGCTTCGTTAATGCAAGAACAAATATTAGACAATTTGCTAATGACTGTTGGTTACAAAGGTGCAGAAAATGAAAATTACAAGTAACTGCTAAGTAATAGAAGAACTGAAATTACAATTCAACAACAAGCTGAAATTACAATTATGTTGAACAAGAAACTGGAACTGCTTTTGTGTATGCTGAGTCGAGTGTTGCACTCTGTCTTTAAGACAATATTGCTCCGTATGTATCATTTATACGTCCTGGACAATTGTCTCCCAAGATAAAACAGCAATGGAACAATTGAGCAAAGGAAACTCAAGTGCTATCGTGAAGAATTTTGAGTAATGAAATGATGCTTGAAAGATTGTAGGAAGATGAATTATGTTTCTGTTTTTTCATTTGTTTTTGTGTGTAGCTCAACAATGGTGACAAGGGGTCTTTATATAGTTGAAGGAGAGGCTCATGAACTGCCTCCATAAGTGCCATTACTGGCCAAATAATGACAATTATGGAGGTAGTAATTCCTCCAAAATAAATTGTGAAGATGTGCAACGGATTGACCATTTAGGAAGAGTAATTCAGCCAAAATAAATAGCTGAATTGAGTGTTGTTGACGTTTCTGATCTCTCTGCCCAATTTTGAATTTCTTAAAACTTCAGGGACCAAACTGTACATGTTGAAACTTCAAGAACCAAACTGTACATATGAAATAATTCTGGTTCAAACTGTACATATGAAACTTCAGGGATCAAACTGTACATATGACAAAGTTGTCTGGTCCAAAAAGATAATATCAAAAGAAGCACAGCCCACAGCCCAGCGAACCAGGAATCGGCGGGCGGCGGCGCGTGTGTTGGCTTTCCTCGAACCGAAGCGCATCTAGGTCTTCCCTCCTTTAAACACATGGGATACCCCTTGGAGTCCCAAACCCCAAGCCAACTTTGAGTCTTATAAACAAAACAATTCTTTCTTCCTCCACCGATGAGGGAGAATTGATCCCATATCACACTTTTCCATGCTTCAAACACCTCATTTCGTAGACCAATATCTCTTTCATTTCTCAACGAAATTTGACGATTCTTGGCCCTACGGTTATCTACGTACATAGTAGATCATGCACGTGTGAAGAACCTTATTCTCCAACATGCGTAACACTAGTGTTTAAGCCGTTAAAGTTGGTCGGAGGTAACTCTCGCCAAAGGCAAATTTTCAACAATCACAAGGGTATGAATGAGCCAAAAGTGTAATGCAGGAAAAAATTGAGAAATTTCAAATTGTGCGATGGTAAAATTTGGACTTTGAATATGTAGCTAAATTAAATAAAGTTTCTAAATACAAATATATTTTTCTAGCACATAATTAACTAGGTGTGAGAAATATCTAAAGAAGCCATCACGGGATTCAAGACTCGTAACGTTGTGGAGTGTTGTGATCTTGTGTGGACTAGACTGTCCCCTTGAAGACTAATTATACTGATAGTTCAATGACAATAATAGGAGAAATCCACTAATTAAAAATAGCCAACTCCCACTGTCTTCTTGCACTTTTCCACTTCCCTATAAGAATTGGACAAAAAATATAAAAAATATAAAAAATATAAAAAATAAAAATAAAAATAAAAGACAAAAAAAATGTGCAAGTTGTGTAACAAATATAGTTCATGAGAATTATCTCAAGAATATTAAACACTAGCTCCCAAAAATTGACTATGTTTATCCTAGCATGCCAAACAGAAAATGTTTTTTTCATTCCCACCAAGTGTACGTTATTCGCTTTTGGGCCCAATTAAGCCATTAAAAAGTCTCACTTCGGAGGTAAAACGCTCCCTGTTAAAAGCGATTTCATATCATGATTCGAATTCGAGACTTCTATTTAAAAATGAAAAAGTACTTACTACTCACCACCGTTAATGATAAAGAATAAAGAGTATTACTACTATTAGCTTTTAGCAACTTTCATGCAACTTTGACATTTTTCAAAAATAAAATCAAGCAGTGGGTGCTGATAATTAGCACTTATCCAAGTCTATGTGCTTTCTTCATCATCTCTTAGCAAAAGAGTGTGGAAATGACTGCCCCGTTGTCTTCTAACAAATATCTATTTAACATGGATTTTTGTTCAGTTTCTTTGCCATCCTATTTGGAATTGTCAACATATTCAATTATTTTAGGCTTTTAGCTTTAGAAAATATTAGAATTTTAAATTTATAAACATGGGTTATTATTTTGGTCACTTCTTTTTATAATGATTATTTGCTTGAATTGAGAGGCGTGCATGGAATATGTAGAAACGATATCCGTTTATTAACATAATTAATCTTGTACGTGGATTTAGATTTAGAACTATAGTGGTCTGGGTTTTAATCCAATCCCATAAACAAAAGGTTTTTTTTTTTTTTTTTTTTTTTTGCGAAGCGATGTTGGATGACAGATCTCCGTAAAAGTGTCTCTGCAACTACTAGAATTAGTGTAAATATATGTATTTTTTTCTTAAAGAAAAAAAAAATCATACATGAAAGAAAACTCACTACTAGAAAGTAGAAACAGGGCAATTCCCGACTGCAACCTATCAATCGTTCGGTCGGTCCAAAAAACTAACTGCAAAACTGACTGAGTCAGACAAATTAAACAAAAAAAAATCAAGTCTTTTAACAAAATCAGTCGATTCTTTTTTCAAATCCCGGAAATAGATAAACCGACCGACTAGGACGGATCAAAGAAACACTTTTTATAACCAAAACGAAAATTTCATGGATCAGTAAAGACTTGTTTTGGATCACGACTACATCCGTCAATATTTTAGTTATAATAAATGAAAATTATATTCACAAAACTGACTGAGTCGGTCGATTTTTTTGGTCAAAACCTCAATCAAATCAATTAATATTGAGTGAAGTAGGGACGGAGTCAATTATTCTTTTTTTTTAAAAAAAACATAAAGATTTGTGCAACCCGTCTTTTTCCTCCATTTTTCTCTCTTCTCTCTCCCCCTCCCTCCTCCCTCTCCATTGCCCCACCACGTCGGCGCCCCGCCCGCTAGCTAGTAGCACCATTATCGTCCACCCCCCGCTCGCTCACTGCTGCAGCCAACAACTATCCCAAGTTAGTTTTTTTTTTTTGATTTATCCTTTTCATTGTTTTATATAAAGTTGATTACTACTAATTAAGGTATATACGTACTTTAATTGCTTTTTTCATTTTTAAAAATTTCTTTCTTTTTCACAATAATTGATTTGTTTGCCAAGCTTGCCCCAACCCTCAAGTGGATGGGCCACTTTGTTTGTTTTGATATTTGGCAGGTGCACCCTTCGCTGCACAATAGTTAGACCGAGACGTGGCCAATTCTTGAACATATAAGAGTTGCAACACAATCCATGGCATTTAAGGCTCTTTAATTCATATGCTTGAAACTTTTAATCTATATCCATTTGAAATGGGATGCTACTCGGATGGCTAGCTAGGGGTGCAAGAAGAGGTCACTCAAACTTCATTCGTCCAAAAATTAGATTGCTCACTCAAACTTATATATATATATATATATATATATATAGCTAGTAAATTTTGAATTTTTTTGATTTCTTCGTGTGTTTACGTGTTTATACTTTGAACATCCTTATTAAAAATTTTGACTTCCCCACTGATTTCATTTGCCAATTGATTTGCCAATTAACATGTCAAGTTCTCATTCGAAAGTTGTTACTTCTCAATCACATATAAAATTGGAGTCTCAAAATGTAAGTAATCAGGATGTGATTTAGTGGTAGATGAAATAGGTGTAACTATTGAAGATTTTTAAATCCAACAATGAAAAGACACTAGGTGACATCTTTGGAAGGCAGGTTACCCGATACACGGCTTCATGATCGGTAACAGGTACTCGGCATAATAATTGAGATGCGCGCAAATTATTCCAAACACCACCATCAATTAAAAAAATGAAGTCTCTAAATTTTGGCTTATAACTCTATTACGTTCACTAGATAGAGCCTAGAAACAAGGAAAGCATAAATACGAGCGATGTAATAAGCAATACGAAGAACCAGTACAATCGAGTAGAGGAAATCTAATAATATTACTTTCTTCATCTCAATTTATGTGGCACCGTTTCATTTTAGAAATTGAAATTTTTGAATATTGATTGTGAATTAGGACATGAAATTTTAAGTACTTTTTGAAATAAAATTTACATATTTAAAAACTGTGTAAAAAGTATTGTAAATCATAATAGTTAATAATTTAAATATTTAAAAGGTCTATGAAAAAATTATGATCAAAGAAATTCGTTTGACTCTCAAAATTTAAAAGATGCCACATAAATTAGAACTGACTGAATAACTTTGTATAACTTCTAATTTCCATGCATGGATGTAGCGAAAAGATGAGAAGCAGGCAACTAAATTATTTTCTTTTTGACCATATAGAAGCTGGCAACTAATAACATAGTCGTACCCTAGTCCTTAGGTGGCCAAATATTTCTTCCATAGCTGGCATGTCATTAATTAATTCATATGATTTCTGATTTCAATCCCTAATTCAGACAAACTTTCACCTACATCAAGCTCCTCAAATCGACAGGAAATTGTTGGTTCAGTTAACATTCCGAAGTAGATACATATACATTGTAAAGAGTCCATTTATGGACCTTGTGTTTTTTTTTTCCTGATATAAAGAACCATTCATCAACTAAAAATTGAAAGGTTTTATAGAAGGTAGTTAATATATCTCAAGCACCTTCAACAAAAGAATATTTGGTCTTTCAATAATGATTTATTAATTAGTCATATGTGCCAAACTACTCCTGACAATGATTGAAATGATGATTAGAGGGATTTATGCACATGATCCCAGTCATCAATATTAGTCCTTCCATTATATGAATTTTGTTCCTTTAGTATCGATTTTCTTCCATCAAATAATTTTTGCACCCTTTACTTTTTAAATGTTTTTCAAACACCTTGACATAGGAGTGTCAAAGGGAATTGTAATTCCTTCAACTTCTCGAGGTATAATGACAGACCGAGAGGCTCGACTAGAAAGAATAGGTGGAGAAATTTTGTGTTATATCTGGTAATCCTTTATAAGGAATGGACGGTATCGAGCGAGTCAAAATTAGCTAAGTTAATAAACTTATCCACCCACTCAAAAGTTATTTGGACTGAGATGAATAGGATCAAGAAGGGCTAAACAATGGGTCATTAACGTAACCAACCACCCAACTCTTAGTTTTATTTTTTCTTGCTTTTTTCTCATTATTATTTAATTATCAAGCAAAACTAACAAAATTTTTACCATGACTATTTATTCTTAGCATATTAAATTTTAAAAATGTAAAAATATTTTGAGTTCTCATGAGTTAATTTGGGTTATAAATTTATTAATTTAGCTCGAACTAGCCATTTTTTTTTGGTAACTAACTGAATTTACCAATCACCAAAATGACCATTACAAAACACAGCATAGCTACATCACAGCTTGTTGTTTCTCAATCAAAAGAACAGAACCACAAAATCAAGACTAAACACAACCCGATGGAAGAAAAGAGGTTCACCTCCTAGGAAGGTATCCTCATTAAAAAACTAAGTGTTGCAGGTAGTCTCTCATTGTACCAGTTGTTGTTGTGCCTGTGTTCAAAAATCAGGAAAAACAGAAACCAAACGGAAAGACAAAAACCAGAAAAAACAGAAACTGGAAAAATAATACAGAAGTAAGAAAATATCCGAGACCACAGAATTCACTGTGTGTCCTTAAGGAATTTAATCCCCTCACTGTACCCGAGGTTATGGATTACTTCCTCCCAGGATAAAACGGATATACATCGCCGCAGAGTAGCAGATCGTCAAACGCCTTCGACTTCGACGAACTCAAAGTTGGCAACGAAACACAAGAAGACTCGATAGTTTTATTTGTGAAAAAGAATGCAGAATTTCAGATGCGTAAATTTTTGGTTTTTGGTATCTTTAAAATGAGGCATTGCCTTAGTTTATATAGCCTTGAAGGTGCCTCTTCGGAATAGGTTGGTGACTGTTCGGAAAGGTTGCCTTCCATTTCTCATTCACACCAACTTGGCTAGTTTTATTCATTAACTAGCTTTAACAATCCCCCACATGAATGGGGAATGGCTATATGATGAAAAACATACATGACAAAAAACTGTGTGATTCGTAAGCAAGGATTAATCGCATCTGGATAAGTAGATTTCTCTTTGAACTTTCCGTAGTGAACATATGTCGGATATACTCGGTCAATCGGTAGATGTGATATCCTTGAACCGTCGAGCTTTGGTGTATACCTAGACAACCACATGTCACACAATTAACCCTTTAACCGCCTTTTTGGTTCTCATTGTTTTGTTCGTTTCACCATGAACACCGCTCGGTTCATAAGTGCGTAGAGAATTGGCCTTACATAATTCTCCTTGAAGCGGCTTACACTTCACACTTACATAGGTGATTCCTAAATGTGTCATCCCGTAGATACACTATTTGATATACCCGTACCAAACTTAGGAACCATTAAAAAGCCGCAATGCTTTATCCTGCATCGAACATTGTCTCATCACGAGAATGGACCAAAGAGTTATTGTGACAATGTTGAACCGTCATTAATGACTTTGTTTGATCTCTTTGAACCTAGATCTTGGGATCTCCGGTCTTCTAGGTAGAGTTACCGTCCACGATGACTTGTCCTCGGCCATAGTCCCATTCCTTGATGATCTTTCAACTACCTCTCTAGTTAGGCCTTTAGTTAGTGGATCCGACACATTATCTCTTGACTTAACATAGTCAATTGTGATAATTCCACTAGAGAGTAGTTGTCTAACGGTATTATGTCTTCGTCAGATGTGACGAGACTTTCCGCTGTACATAAGGCTCCGCTCTTCCTATTGCCGCTGGCTATCGCAATGTATGCATATAGGAGCCAACGGTTTGGGCCAAAATGGAATATCTTCTAAGAAATTCTCGGAGCCATTCAAATTTTCTTCACCGCTTTGTCTAAAGCTATGAACTCAGATTCCATTGTAGAGGGCGATACATGTCCTGCTTTGGATGACTTCCAAGACACTGCTCCTCCACCTATGGTAAAAACATATCCACTTGTGGATTTAGTTTGATTGAACCGGTGATCCAATTTGCATCATTGTATCCTTCAATAACCGCAGGATACTGTTATAATGCAAAGCAAAGTTTTGAGTATGTTTTAAATACCCCAAAACTCGTTTCATTGCCACCAATGTTTTTGGTCGGGATTACTAGTGTAGCGACTTAGTTTACTTATAGCACATGCAATATCGTGTCGCTGCACAGTTCATGATATACATCAAACTTCCCAACACTGCATAATCCAATTGAGAATGACTTTCACCTTTATTCTTTGCAAGAGCAAGGTTCATATCAATTGGCGTCTTTGCAACTTTAAAGTCCAAATATTTGAACTTTTCAAGTACCGTTTCAATATAATGAGATTGAGACAATGCTAGACCTTGAGGAGTCTTATGGATTTTAATTCCCAGAATTAAATCGGCAACTCCTAAGTCTTTCATATCAAACTTACTAGCAAGCATGCACTTAGTAGCATTTATGTTAGCAATGTCGTTACTCATTATCAACATATCATCCACGTACAAACAAACAATGACTACGTGGTTTGGAGTGTTCTTAATGTAGACACATTTATCACACTCATTTATCTTGAATCCATTTGACAAAGATTGTATGGTCAAATTTTGCATGCCACTTGTTTGGGTGCTTGTTTTAGTCCGTAAAGAGACTTAACAAGTCGACACACCTTCTTCTCTTTCCTGGAACTACAAACCCCTCAGGTTATTCCATGTAAATTTCTTCCTCTAACTCTCCATTTAAGAAAATTTGTTTTCACATCCATTTGATGGATTTCAAGATCGCATACCTGACTAACGCTACTAACACCCGAATAGATGTAATCCTCGTTACCGGCGAGTATGTATCAAAGTAATCAAGACCTTCTCGTTGTCTAAACCCTTTAACAACTAGTCTTGCCTTATATTTATCAATAGTACCATCAACTTTCATTTTCCGCTTAAAAATCCATTTGGAACCTAAAGGTTTATTCCCTGGAGGAAGGTCAACCAATTCCCAAGTATGGTTGTTTAATATGGATTCTATCTCACTATTGATTACCTCTTTCCAAAATTGAGCTTCCGATGAAGACATAGCTTCGTTGAAGGTTCGAGGCTCATTCTCCAACAAAAATGTTAGAAATTCTGGTCCAAATGAAGTAGACGTCCTTTGACGTTTGCTGCGTCTCGGTTTTTCCTCATCAGGAATATTCTCCTTTGTTTCTTCCCGAGGTCGTTTAGATTCTTTGCTAGACGACTCACATTCATTTTTATACGGATATATGGTTTCAAAGAAGTCAGCATTATCTGATTCAATTACCGTATTTACCTGAATGTCGGGATTTTCTGATTTGTGAACCAGAAATCGATATGCCTTACTATTTGTGGCATATCCTATGAAAACACAATCAATGGTTTTAGGTCCTATTTTTACCCTTTTGGGTTTAGGAATTTGCACCTTGGCCAAACACCCCCACACTTTGAAGTATCCCAAATTGGGCTTCCTTCCTTTCCACTTTTCGTATGGAATAGATTTTGTTTTGCTATGGGGCACTTGATTGAGTATTCGGCTATTTGTTAGAATGGCTTCCCCCACAAGTTACAGGGTAAACCGTAACTTATTAACAGGGCATTCATCATTTCTTTCAGGGTTCTATTTTTCCTTTCCGCAATTCCGTTTGATTGTGGCGAGTAAGGAGCAGTTGTTTGATGAATAATGTCATATTCCAAACATATTTGTTCAAAAGGAGATTCATATTCACCGCTCTATCACTCCTTATCATTTTAATCTTTTTGTTAAGTTGAGTCTCAACTTCACTTTTGTATTGCCCGAATGCTTCAATTGCTTCATCTTTACTATTAAGTAAACAAACGTAGCAATACCGCGTACTATCGTCAATAAAAGTTATGAAATACTTCTTCCCACCACGAGATGGGATTGACTTCATGTCACAAATATCTGTATGGATTAAGTCTAAAGGACTCGAATTCCTTTCAACTGACTTATAAGGATGTTTAACATACTTAGACTCAACACATATTTGACATTTTGATTGATTGCATTCAAACTTAGGCAATACTTCCAAACTAATCATTTTTCGCAAGGTTCTATAATTGACATGTCCTAAACGTGAATGCCATAAATTATCGAACTGAATCAGTTTTGACAGCAACAATTATAATACACAACGGTGAAGATTTTATTTCTTCAAACCGAATCAAGGTTACACAAACAGATTTAAAATACTTGAAACGAAATGCAGTAAATTGTATGTTGTATACTTGATGAAGTTTTTATATCTTCAAATCAAGTACCCAAATGAGTAGAGAGTTATGAAAACTTTAATCTCAACCGGAGTAGAAAATCCGAAGATTTTAGTCTCCAAACAACATATAAGTTCGTTACACCGAAACAACAAACACCTTTTTTTTCTTGTAAATTGTATGTTGTATACTTGATGAAGTTTTATATCTTCAAATCAAGTACCCAAAGGAGTAGAAAGTTATGGAAACTTTAATCTCAACCGGAGTAGAAAATCCGAAGATTTTAGTCTCCAAACAACATACAAGTTCGTTACACCGAAACAACAAACACCTTTTTTTTTCCTTTTTTTTTTCCCAGTAAATTGTATGTTGTATACTTGATGAAGTTTTTATATCTTCAAATCAAGTACCCAAAGGAGTAGAAAGTTATGGAAACTTTAATCTCAACCGGAGTAGAAAATCCGAAGATTTTAGTCTCCAAACAACATACAAGTTCGTTACATCGAAACAACAAACATACACCTTTTTTTTTTCCGACAATGTTCTGTAATTGTTAAACAAGAACAAATGAACACAGAAATAATGTTTAAATTCCTTAAGCTTGTTGTTGTGCCTGTGTTCAAAAATCAGGAAAAACAGAAACCAAACGGAAAGACAAAAACCAGGAAAAACAGAAACTGGAAAAATAATACAGAAGTAAGAAAATATCCGAGACCACAGAATTCACTGTGTGTCCTTAAGGAATTTAATCCCCTCACTGTACCCGAGGTTATGGATTACTTCCTCCCAGGATAAACGGATATACTGTCGCCGCAGAGTAGCGATCGTCAAACGCCTTCGACTTCGATGAACTCAAAGTTGGCAACGAAACACAGTAAGACTCGATAGTTTTATTTGTGAAAAAAGAATGCAGAATTTCAGATGCAGAAATTTTTGGTTTTTGGTATCTTTAAAATGAGGCATTGCCTTAGTTTATATAGCCTTGAAGGTGCCTCTTCGGAATAGGTTGGTGACTGTTCGGAAAGGTTGCCTTCCATTTCTCATTCACACCAACTTGGCTAGTTTTATTCATTAACTAGCTTTAACACCAGTTGCTCTCACATTGCATATACAGGCTATGTCTCTAGCCAATGCAGTAGATTCTCTTTCAACTTTCTCAAAAACTCGTGCATTTCTCTCAGTCCAGATAAAGTAGATTGTTTCAGTGAAAATCTGCTTCATTACCTTAGCTTTCCTGCAATTCACTTTAATTACTTGCCTGAGCCACTGTTGTTGTTGTCATCTGTCAATAAGAACCACTTCCTGTAGCCAAACTAATAGCCTTTTCTAGAGGAGTATAGTGAAAGTGCACTGCTTGAATAAATGTTCACTAGTTTCTGGCATACTCTAGCATAGCACACAATAGAATCCACATTAATGTCCCATTTTGCTAACTTATCTGTTGTATTCAAATGATCATGTAAATATATCATGTGTGTAAATATAGCTTTTGGTCTGGCTGCATTTTTGCACATAAGATATTTTCATTCCATTCTGGGATAGTCACCTAAAGATTGTTTGTAGAATTTTCTGATCGTGTTGTGCTTTGAGTGGCCATCATAATGCAACTGCCTGACTTGCAATCCTTGCTTCAAATAGTTTCTTGAGCATCCCACTAGCTTGTTTTGGTACATGCATATCTGTAAGAATATTTTCATCAATTGTCATCTTTTAAAAGTGTGGTTATTATACCACAAATACAACCTCATCTTAGGTTAGGATTAGACTAAGATTATGATATGATTAGGCTAAGATTATGCTATCTAATCTACCTACCATATACACATGATTCTAATATCAATTACAATAAATACTAAATAATTACAATAATATTCTATTAATTATAATTATTTCATCACTCCCCCGCAGTCGAAGCGAGAGGTCGACGTATGCTGAGACTGTTCCAAAAATCTTCAAATAATACCGACAGAAGACCTTTAGTAAAAATATTTTCAATCTGATAGCGTGACGGGACATGTAAGACACGCATTTGTCCGCGAGCGACTTTTTCACGAACAAAGTGAATATCTAGCTCAATATGTTTAGTGCGTTGATGGTTGACCGGATTCCCTGAGAGGTAAATAACACTAACATTATCATAGTACACCAAAGTTGCCTTCGGAACCGGACAGTGGAGTTCTAGAAGAAGGTTCCGAAGCCAACAAGATTCAGACACTACATTGGCAACACCTCTGTATTCTGCTTCGGTACTAGATGTGGACAACGCTGCTTGCCGTTTCCAGGACCAAGATACCAAGTTATCACCAAGGAATATACCATAACCAGACGTGGAGCGTCTGGTGTCCGAACATCCTTCCTAATCAGCATCTGTGTAGGAGACAAGGGTGGATGTCGACGATGGATATAAATGCAAGCCATACTCCCTGAATATAACACACAATGCGTTTGAGAGCATGTATATAATCATTCATCGGATTATGCATGAATAGGCATACCTATTGCACCTCATAAGAAATATCTGGCCTTGTGAATGTAAGATATTGCAGGGCCCCAGCCAGGCTGCGGTAAAGTGTCAGGTCGGTAAATGGCTTGCCGGAGAAGGCGCTCAAATTGGGTTTAGTATCAACCGGAGTTGCTGACGGCTTACAGGATGACATGCCATCACATTCAACAATAATTGTTGTGTACTTCTTTTGGAATAAAAATAAACCACCTGCATGACATGTCACAACTATCCCTAAAAAGTAGTTTAGTGGCCCTAGATCTTTCATAGCAAATTTAGAGACAAGCAACGACATGATGGACTTGCGAAGAGCATCGGATGAGGCAGTCAATATAATATCATCCACATATAACAGAAGGTAAACAATATTATTATCCTGAAGGTAGATGAACAAAGAATGATCAGAACGACTATTAGAAAACCCAATATGTGAAACAAAATCCGCAAACCTCTTGTACCAGGACAGGGGGGCCTGTTTCACCCCATATAATAATTTCTATAGCAAGCACACATGATTTGGATAAGTGGAGTCCCTGTATCCCAAAGGCTGATACATGTATAATGTTTCATTTAATTCTCTATGGAGGAAGACATTTTTGACATCTAGCTGATGAAGTGGCCATGCCTTCAAAAGATCCAAACTAAGGACTGTTCTTATAGTTGATGATTTAACCACCGGAATAAATGTCTCACCGCAATCCACACCAACCTGTTGTTTCTTTTCATCACCTACGAGACAGGATTTATGCCGCTCAAAAGTACCATCAGATTTTTTTTGTGACTAAAAATCCACATAGACTGAATTACATTAGCATGAGTGGGATAGGGGACCAACTCCCATGTCCTATTTTTAATAAGAGCATTAAATTCATCATCCATAGTTATTTTTCAATTCAGGTCATTAAGAACAGACACAAAATTACGAGGTAAAGGTGATTTTGAAATTCGGGTGTGAAGGCTATATTTAGTGTTGGTTTTGACAATACCGTGTTGACTACGGGTGACTGGCCATTGGGCCGAAATCAGAATTGGGCTAACGGGAGGGACGGTACTGCCTGGCAGTTGGCAGTGAACTGGGCCGTGACCCACACTGCCATGTGCTGGACGTGACCCAAGCCACTGCCAGGCAGTGGGCTGTGCGGCATCGGTCCAGTACCTTCGACCAAAATTGGCCTCAAGAAAGGAGGCCCAGACCGATGTGCAGTGGTGTGTTGCGGTTAGGCTACTGTTTCTGGGCCCAATTCACCCAAAAATTTTGGGCTGGCCGAAACAGTGGATTTGGGTTGATACAAAAAATGTTGGGACAAATACGGGAGTATACCATCATCTAGAAAATCATAGGTAGGAGGTTCAGACTCATACATTTTGGTAAATGGGAAATTTGTTTCATAAAAAATTATGTGACGACTCACAATTATTTTATTGGAGGATAGGTCGTAACATTTGTATCCTCGATGATTAAAAGGATATCCCAAAACAAAATGCAAGAAGTAGACCGGGGTTAAAGTTTGGTGATTGTGGTGGATGGAAAAAGAGGATAGCATAAGCACTCGAATACCCATAGATGAGAATAAGATGGATCCCTTAGGTATAGAATTTTGAGAGGAGCTTGGTAGGATAAGTTTTTGTGGGGAAGTATCTTCAATATATATGTTGCCATTTGTAGTGCATGATGCCAAAAGGATGGTGGTAGTGCGGCATGAGCAATGAATGTTCTAATAATGTTATTGATGATTTGAATTTTTTTCCGCCTTCCCATTTTTAGAGGAGGTATGGGGACATGAAAGGCGAAATGTTAAACCATTCGCATGGCAAAAATCTCAAAAATGGTCATTATCAAACTCTCTACCATTATCATATTGAATATTTTTAATATTCCGTTCAAATTGATATCGAATGAATGCTCTAAAAGTGAGAAATGTGGAGAAAACTTGTGATTTTTTAGATAAGAGAAACGTCCACAAAAATTAGAGTAACCATCTAGCAAGAGAAAATAATATCTATGGCCCGAAGAGCTCAAAATGGGTGATGTCCAAATATCACAATGGATAATATCAAAAGGCATAAGTGTGCATGAATTACACGAAACAAATGGCAATTGAACATGTTTTTCAAGTGGACATGAACGACACATATTTGAATTATGTGTTTGAGTACATGAAATAAAATTATTTTATTTGAGGGAGGCTAAAACGGGTGCTTCCGGATAACCCAAATGTTCATGCCATAATGAAGGTGTGAAAGATGCAAAAGTGGATGGTAACTTGGCTCATTGATTAGGTGTGGTAATTGAATAGAGCTCCCCTTGACTATCACATCTCATTAGAAGCATCTCCGTCTAAAAATCCTTTACGAAAAAACCAAAAGGGTCGAATCAACAGACACTCAATTATCAGTAGAAAACTTTCTAATCGAAACCAAGTTTTTAATTAATTGTGGAGCATGAAGGACATTCTTTAAAGTTAATGGTGGGTTTGGTGGAGACAATTTGGTAGAACCATAACCACGAATCAGAATAGAATGACCATTTCCAACAATTATACCATTATTTTTGCTCAAATTAAAATAGGACGAGAGATTAACTTAGGAGGATGTCATATGAGACGTCGCTCCGGTGTCCATGTACCAATTTGCGTCTGGCGGATTAAGTCCAAGAGTGTGCATGGTGGACTTAATATCAGTTGGACTAGCCACTGCCGAATGTGCCTCCTGCCATTGGTTCTGCAGTGGCCCAAATGACGTTGAACTGATTCTTGGGCCCAAAAACATGCTGCTGGTTGGCAGTGGGCTAGCCAGTTTACCTTGGACTGGGCCCGGCCCAATTTCCCGAAGGAAATAGGCAGGGTGGCACAGCCCAAGGCCACTGTCATGTCCACTGTGGTGGTCCGCCGCCCCACCGGGTTCGGGGCTGCCACTACTAGCCAAAATTTATCTACTTGCCGCCATTTTCGCTGTCCCTACCGCCGATTTCGCCGTCGCCGGAATTTCGATGGCCTCTACCTTTTCTATTACTGCGACTACGACCCTGGTTTTTACCACCATTTCGTCCTTTTGTCCCAATTTTGTGGTATAGGTTCATAATATGTAGTAGCTTCATTGGTTGAGGCGAAAACCATGGCAGAATTTGAGATGATTGCGGTCTTTTTGGCAAAACCCGTCTCTTCAAGAATAAGCATAGAGCAGGCTTGGTAAAAAAAGCGGTAGAGAATTGCTTTGTTGATGAGCATCCCCTTGCCACTATACGCATCGGTAAGGCTGATAACCAATTGTAAAACCAACCGATTGTTTGTAACCGGTGAACCAACGTTCTTGAGTTGATCCGATGAAACTTTGAGGCGTTGACAATAAGCGGATGCATTCAGAAATCCCGTCATATTAGTGGTGGAGAATTCTTGCTCCAAAGTGATAGCTTGGGAATTCTTGTTATCTTGGAAGATATCCTGTAAGCGATTCCAAGCCTCTATCGCCGTGGAATCGGGTTCCATTATTGTGTGCAATAAATCACTAGAAATGATTGCATAAATCCACGAAAGAACTGTCACATCAAGTGTGAGCCATAGTTTTTTTTCATCATCGGTTTTTAACACCTTTTTCTTGCCTTTTTCGGTGGGATTATGTGATGAATAACCCGGTGGGAGCGGCAATAAATTTTAAAGAGCTCTGCCCAAGTTACGTAATGAACATTTTTCATCCCAAGAGTGATGGAAATATGAGTTTTGATGTTGAAAACGGCAAGAGCGGGATGAAATGTGGATTTAGAGTCAGACATTGTTGACCGAAAAAAGAAAAGAAAAATGGAAAAAAATACTTTGATTGGTCGGCCGGTTGGTGGGAGGAGGGGAGGGGGCCGACGGTGGAGTGTATAATTTTTAGGGTAGGATTTTTTTTCCTAATCTCTTGATAACATGTAAGAATATTTTCCTCAATTGTCATCTTCCAAAAGGGTGATTATTATACCACAAATACAACCTCATCTTAGGCTAGTATTAGGCTAAGATTATGATATGATTAGGCTAAGATTATGCTATCTAATCTACCTACCATATACACATGATTCTAATATCAATTACAATAATTACAATAAATATTCTATTAATTATAATTATTCCATCAATATCCATAAACACCTTATCCTTTATATAGTAATTGTGGATCAACAATTTATCTTTCTTTAAAGCCAACTCCCAATAGGTTTTAGTAATAGCACATTTATTCCATAACTTCAAGTTAATCACCTAAAAATCTCCTGTTGTTGCAGTAGGTAAGCACATGTTTTCCCATGATACTAATGCTCTCTTTGTAATAGTGTTGCTGCCTGATCAAATATAACATCTGTAGTGTGCCTCAATTAGTTTGAGAACCTTTGCAGGTAGCAAGAACAATTGAGCCCAATAATCTTTGACTCCAAAAATCACTCTCTTAATTAACTGAACCTCCCTGCATAGGATAATGTTTTCGCAGTCCAAGAAGTGATCCTTGCTACCACGTTTTCAATGAGTGGTTGCCATTGGATAAGGGTGAGTTTTTTGAAGACAAAGGAATGCCTAGATATCTAAATGGAAACTCCTCTTGTGAATATCCTAGCAATTGAACAATTGTTTCCCTATCTGAGCTAGATACTCCACCAAAAATAAACATAACTTTTAGTCAGATTGGCTTGCAAATAAGAAGCTCTAGCAAACTCAGTGAACCTTGCATGCATTAGCCTAATAGATTCAATATCTCCCCTGACAAACAGAAGGAGGTCATCCGCAAAGCTCAGATGATTTATCTTTAATCGAGCACATTTGGGATGATAATTATAGTTGCCATCAGATAGTGTAACCAGTTGTCTGTTAAGATACTCCATTACAATGACAAAAAGAATGGGGAGAGGGGATCTCCATTTCTAAGGCCTTTTGCAGCATTAAAAGTATTAGAATGTGTACAAATATTATTTAGCCATATTTAGTGTTATGAAATTATGGTAAATATAGGATCCCTATTGTATAAGAATTCCACATTGTATACCCTATATATACCCGAAGGAACAATTCTATATGGTATCAGAGCCAACAATCCTTCCCGACCTAAGACCTAATTTCGGCCATATCTCCCTCTACGTGGCATAGTCGACTTGGTCATCTGAGT
This sequence comes from Anisodus acutangulus, assembly GCA_029783415.1. Taxonomy (NCBI): domain Eukaryota; kingdom Viridiplantae; phylum Streptophyta; class Magnoliopsida; order Solanales; family Solanaceae; genus Anisodus; species Anisodus acutangulus. The sequence goes on along the minus strand of CM056498.1, from coordinate 33,251,063 downwards.
TCTCACATCTTTGATTCTCTAAGACACCAAAATTTAATCCAATGTAACAAAGGGAACCTGTCTCATAGTTGCTCCTCTTGTCAGTTTGGGAAACATGTTAGACTACCATTTACGACGTCTATGAGTACTACTTTATCTCCCTTTGATATTATTCACGCTGATTTATGGACATCTCCCATAACTAGCAACTTAGGCCACAAATATTATCTAGTGTTTTTGGATGATTTCTCTCACTTTAATTGGGTATATCCACTCATACTCAAATCTCAAGTGTTTTCCAAATTTATTGAGTTTCGTACAATGGTTAAAACGCAATTTGAAAGAGACATAAAATTATTTCAATGTGATAATGGCCGTGAGTTTAATAATTCCCTATTTCATAAATTTGGTGCAGATAATGGCATGATCTTCCATTTCTCGTGCCCTCACACCTCCTCTCAAAATGGAAAAGCCAAAAGAATTCTCCGAACCATTAATAATATGATTCGTACTCTCATTTTTCATGCGTCTCTCCCCCTACGTTTTGGGTATATGCACTAAAAATGGTAGAACACATTCTCAACATTTTACCTACACGCGCGATTCAAAACAGAACACCCACCGAAATTCTCTACTGTCAGATCCCCACCTATGACCATATTTGAATTTTTGATTGTCTGTGTTATCCTAATCTGACATCCACGGCCCCTCACAAATTGACACCCAGATCTACTCCATGCGCCTTCCTAGGTTTCCCGTCAAACCATTGGGGGTACCTGTGCTATGATCTCTTCACCGACAAAATCATAATCTCACGTCACATCACCTTTATTGAGTATGTTTTCCCATTTGACAACATTAAAAATTTTGAATCACTGATTACCAATTCCTCTAAGATTCGGACGTATCACCCCTTGTCCAACAAGAACTCCGACAGGCTTCTACGATTTCGGCGGCGGCGGACGCACCAACTGCCGCCACCGGTAGTCCAGCCACAGTCTCCTTTTCTCGTCCTCTCAGGTCTGCCACCTCCATTCTGGCGGCAGCCGACGTACCATCCACCACCACTGCTCCATCCAACCCAGGTCAGGGCACTGCCACCTTCGGCAGTCCCATCGTCCCTGCCACCTCTCCGTCACAGTCACTGCCATTTGCCATCTCCACCAACAATCGGCCTACAACCTTAGTCTCCCCACCGGTCAACTTCCCCACCACTATGTCTCAGTCACCTGCTGCCATCAACCCCGCCACTACACCAGTACCCAAAACCTACCCTAGCATCGATACCCAGAATAACTCAACATCATTGCCACACCGTCACTCCAGTCCCAACAGACGACAATCATCATTTCCGGCAACAACCACCCAAACCCACTTCGATCTTCCCAGATTATTTCCCCCACCCACCCCGATGTCCTCACCAGTAACAACCAACCCACTTCACTGCTCCGTCACCCGCAGACAGCCCGACACTGCCCTGCCACCAGTGGCCCGAATCTAACCCCACACCAAAATACCAAACCTACCCCTGCCCCCATGCACCGTATGGAAACTCGTGCCCAATACGAAATTTTCAAACCAAAAGTCCAATTCAGCCTATCCACTCAAACCATATCCCCAATTCCCAAAAAACCCAAAATTAGCCAAACTAGACCCCTACTGGAATGCGGCCATGTGTGAGGAGTTTAATTTTTTAACAAAACAACACACTTGGGATTTAGTTCCTAGACCGGAGGGGGTGAATGTGATCCGATGCATGTGGTTATTTCGTCACAAATATAGAGACAGTGGTGATCTAGAGAGATATAAGGCGAGGCTTGTGGCGAATAGTACTAATCAATAGGAGGGTATTGATTTTGGTGAGACGTTCAGTTCGATTGTTAAATCGGCTACCATCCGCACAGTTCTGAGTATTGCAATGGGTAAGCATTGGCCGATACATCAACTAGATGTAAAAAATGTGTTTCTTCATGGGAATTTGAAGGAAACTGTTTACATGCACCAACCACCTGGTTTTGTCCATCCAGTAGCCCCTCAGTATGTATGTCATCTCTGTAAGTCACTTTATGGTTTAAAACAGACCCCTAGAGCGTGGTATGATCGCTTTGCACAATACATCATGCAGATTGGGTTTGTATGCAACAAATGTGATAATTCTCTATTTATTTTTCATAGATGTAGTAGCATTGCATATTTATTATTGTATGTGGATGATATTGTGCTTACTGCCTCATCCGAGTTATTAAAAAATGAGATCATTGCATTGCTCAAAACAGAATTTGCTATGACCGACTTGGAAAAGTTGACCTATTTTTTGGGGATTTCAATGACTAGATCTGCAGATATTATGTTTCTCTATCAGCGTAAGTATGCAGAGAATATTGTGTACAGGACTAAAATGGCAAATTGCAAAATCATGTCTACTCCAGTTGACTCTAAATCAAAGCTTAGTGCTTTGGCTGGTGATCTAGTGTCAGATCCCACTCTCTACCGGAGTCTTGCAGGTGCACTACAATACCTTACTTTCACCAGGCCTGATATGGCTTATGTTGTTCAGCACGTATGCTTATTCATGCATGCCCCTATGGAGCCTTATTTTACTCCCCTTAAATGTATCATTCGATACGTTAAGGGCAAAGTTGATTATGGACTGCATCTATACCCCTCAGCACAGACCAGGTTGTTGTTATATACGTATGCTGATTGGGTAGGCTATCCGGATACGCGACGATCCACCTTAGGCTATTGTGTATTCTTGGGGGATAATCTCATTTCTTGGTCTGCCAAGAGACATGTCACATTATCCCATTCGAGTGCAAAAGCAGAGTACCGAGGTGTTGCTAATGCTGTTGTTGAGATCTGTTGGCTCCGAAACCTTCTTTTGGAGCTTCAGTGTCCGTTGCGTAAGGCATCTTTGATATATTGTGATAACATATCCGCCATCTATGTATCTCATAATCCGGTTCAGCATCAGCTAACCAAGCATATTGAGATGGACATCCACTTTGTTCGTGAGAAGGTTGCACTTGGTCATGTCAAGGTATTGCATGTGCCCTTTTCTTATCAGTATGCAGATATATTCACAAAAGACCTTCCTAGACAACTATTCCTTGACTTCAGATCCAGTCTTAGCGTCCGACCTTCTCCCGCTCACACTAAGGGGGTTTATTAGAATGTGTACAAATATTATTTAGCCATATTTAGTCTTATATAATTATGGTAAATATAGGATCCCTATTATACAAGGATTCCACATTGTATACCATATATATATTGTATTAATGAGAAAGGCTCCCAAAGGAGACATTTTGTTGGTTCCCCATTAATGATGATAGTATAGTTTACTGAGGTCACACATTCCATGATCCACTTGTATAAACTGGTTAGGGAATTTAAGTCCTTCCAATACTTGTTTAACATAAATTCACTCAACTGAGTCATAAGCCTTTTGTAAATCAACTTTAATCATACACCTAAGAAAATATTCTTCCTAGTGTAAGTTTTGATTAGCTCATGAGCCAGTATCACATTGTCTGCAACTCTCCTCCCTGGTACAAACCCTGCTTGTGTTTCACTAACAACTGATGCAATAACTTTTTGGATCCTTGCAGTGAGAACTAGACAACTACTTAGATGTGTTGAATTGGACGGACCAAAATGAGTGAGTTAATTAATGAACAGCTCATATTTTCATAAGTTAATTTTTCCATGACATATGTAGTATTCAGTCATTTAATCTCTTGCAAATATGTTTTGCGGGAAGGCAACATGGTGGCGGACAGACTAGCAACTTATAGGAAGATGACCTAGATTCACATAGTTTAATTAGAGATGTATATATTTGAAGCTCTCCGGTCCCTTTCATGCTTTGATTTACTTTTGCAAAGACTATTTGAAAATTGAGTCACCGTGATCAGTTCCCACAAATTTTTTCTTCAAATTATAGTTTAAAATGGATACCATATCAGACCTTGTGAGGTAAGGTCAATTGATTAAAATCGACAGGACAATTGATTATATGACGGTTCTTGTCGACCAGACTGGCATGTTAATTCTAATCTTTAAATTATGTCGACTTTTATCAGAAAAAGAAATAAAAAAGAATGCAAATAATAGATATAAGGTTGTAGATTTTCGGACTACAATCTAACAAGCAGAAGTTTAAAGGTATTTATCAAAGATATTCTTATAAGTGACTAGGCATGCACTAAGTGGTCATTAGTGGTTTGAGAGGACATGAAAGGAGTAACTTATCGTTCTAAAGTGGAGCAATTCTTTTGATTGATTAACCTTTAGTTTTATCACATGGCGAAATTGCTTCTTCTTTTTCAAGTCAAAGGATTTCTCATATAGTTTCATTTCGGCTTATTTAGCCTTTTTTTTTAATACCTAAACCTCTAATTTGCTTGACTTCTTTCAAGTGCAGTTTTGAAAGAAGTTTATTGCGGGTAGCGGCTTATGTTTTGTCAAATTATTTAAAATATTTTTTTCGTATTATTGAATAACTTGTGTTTGATTAGTCTTTTCAAGAAGTAATTTTTTATACTAAATTATGAAAAAGGACACATCACACGTATTATTTAAAAAGATAAATAATTTTAATCTTTTATTTATTATGAGAGAATTATGTTATTGAAATACGATATACCCGGCTACAACCGTGTATATCACTTTGTATAGTTGTCCATATTTTACCATAGTTGTAGAATTCTTGTATAAGTATAATTATGATATTAGTCTTGTATTAGGAAAAGCTATTAGAATTATAGTAAGAAAATGTATATTTATTTTCCATATTTAGATATTGTATATTTGTATATATACCTCTTCATTAATGAAAATAATCAAGAGATTATTTCTTTCATGGTATCAGAAGTCTAGGGCAAATATTTTTCTTCTCCAACTCACACATCCGTTGCCCTAATTCTTGGCAATCGAGACCTCCTCGACCGCTGGCCACTCCCTCTATTTTTCTTCCCAATTTTTTTTCCAAATCCCTAATTCTCCTCTTGTTCTTTCAATATGTCTATCTCAAAGAACATCTTTCACCCTTCCCTTACCGTCTCAAATATCAAGAACAACATCCCTATCGTTCTTGAGATGAAAAACGTCCAATATGCGACGTGGATGGAATTATTTAAAGTTCATGCACGCTATCATCGAGTCCTTCATCACATCATCCCCGTGGAAAAAGGCAAGGAGAAGGTGCCTACCACCAATGATGACACTGAGTCATGGGTAACTCTTGATGCTACGGTACTCCAGTGGATTTATTCCACTATTTCTACGGATCTCTTGCAAACTATTATTGACCCCGACGCGATGAAAATGGACACTTGGAATAGGTTGCGTGATATATTCCAAGATAACAAAAAATCTCATGCCGTGACCCATGAGCAGGAATTCTCACACATCACCATGAAGGATTTTCTGAATGTCTCAGCCTATTGTAAAAGGCTCAAGGAATTGGCGGATCAACTCAAGAACGTTGGTGCGCCTGTCACGAATGATCGTCTTGTTCTCCAGATGGTTGCATGCCTATCTGTGGCTTATAATGTCGTTGGGAGGCTTCTTCGTCAAAGTAATTCTCTCCAACCGTTCTACCAAGCACGTTTCATGCTCACATTAGAAGAGCTCGGCTTGGCTAAAAAGGCGGCTATCGGAGCAAATTCCATCATTATGATAGCCACGTCCGATGACCCTTACTCATTCTTGGATAATTATAGCCAAAACCATACCAACGATGGCGACCAAAAGGTCAAAATTGAAAAAATGGCGGCAAGAACCGCGGCGGCGTCAGCCGCGATGGCGTGAAGGGCGTGGTGGCGATGGTAGGGACGTGATGGCGGTGGGCCGGGATGCAAGACTATCGCCGCAACCTTTGGCCAATGCACAATGGCTATAGGGTTGGGCCAATGGCCCATGCCACAATTCCGATTTTATTCTCCCAATTGGGCCAAACTCAATTACACCCAGCAGACATGGACTGGGCCGTGGCAGCATACTGGCCTGCTTGGGCCTCGACCTTAGTAGGCCTTCGTTGTTGCGGGCCCAACATCGATTCTGATGCCTACGAATATTGAGGCCGCGATGCATACACTTGTTTTAAATCCTCCGGACATAAATTGGTACATGGACACCGGAGCCACTTCTCATATGACGTCCATGCCAGATAATCTCTCGTCTTATTTCAATTTGAGCAAAAATCATGGCTTTATTGTTGGTATTGGAAATTCAATTCCTATTTGTGGTTATGGTCACACAATGTTATCTCTCCCAAACCCACCGTTATCCTTGAAAATGTCCTTCATGCTCTTCACTTAATTAAAACATTAGTATTTATTTGAAAATTAACAACGTATAATTGGGTTTTTGTTGACTTTGACCCTTTTGGATTTTCTTTAAAGGATTTCACAATGGGGATGTTACACCTCGTAAGATTAAGATGATAATTAAGAACGTCATTAAGGAAGCAAGATTCGGACATTGAATATAAGGAACGCTTACATATGTTAATACGGGAAATTAGTGTATAAACGGATGTTATCCCGGAATAATTTTTCTTTAGTGCTATACACGTGATGACGAGAATTAATCCTAGTAGTTGAATTTATTCCAATGGAGTTATAGACTAGCATTGTATTAAAAAAATTATGACAATGAGGATACCAGGCTTATGAAATTCTCGGAAATTAAAAGAAGTGGGTTTGAGATTTACTAATTGAAGAACTTGGGGGCCAAAGTGTAAAGGAAAAAAATTAGATTTTTTATATGACATTACACCTACCTCTTCATCTTCTTCCTACACTTAAACAAAAAAACCAAACTCTCCTCTCATTCTCTCCTCCAAACTCATCCGAAAATCACCCTCCACCCATAACCAAAATTAAGGTTTTTATCTTCTCTTCCTAAACTACATTTTTCACCAAAAATTAGAAGCAAAACAACACCAAAAACAGTGGCAAAAACAGAGGCAAAACAGCCACTGCTTGGCCGAAAATTGCCCAGAAAATTATGATTTTTGGGATGAAATTTTGAAAGCAAAACGTGCAGGGATGATGGCTTAACATTGTAGAACACTTGCATCTCAATTGGAGTTGAAGAAGTGAACAAAAAGGAGGAGAAAAATTACAAAACAGTGGGGATTTTCGGACAAACAGTGGCAGAAAATATGCGGACTGTTTTGACGAATTTGAGGTATAAAAATTCTTCTTTCTATGATATAATTGGAATGCATGTTGTTAGAATTAAGGTAATGAATTTGTGTTAAGGAAGAATTGGAATTTAAGCATTGCATGTGACGATTTTGGGCTAGTTGTCAATTTGTGACAGATTTTGGTGTTGTTGGATTCGTTGGTTATTGTTGTTATTATTATCACTAATTGCATGATGAAATTGAAAGAAAACGTGGAGATTTAGTTGGAATTAGTTATATGGAAGTATTAAAATCCGAAATTGGATTATAGGAATTAAGATAAGAGTTATGGAATTATGACATGTTGTGGCCAAGAACTTGCATGAAATTGTTGGGCATGTTGTGATGTATATGGACTGTTTTAGGTACTGTTTTGTGGTGTTATAATTCTGAAAATTTAGTCACCATTATGCATATTTAAGTGTGGTAATTGCTAAGGTAAGTCCTAAAGGAATAAGAGTGTGGAAAGGCATAGAAAGGCTTCACATTCTACCACCGTTGTTGTTGTTGAAACATGGGCTATTTTGTGGGCTGTTTTTAAGGTGGATTAAGAGGCTAAATTTACATGAGAAGTGAGTGTGTAAATTCCCTTTATTGTTGTCTTGGTTGTGCCCTTAATTGGTGCTTGTTTATTGATGTTATTAGCCTCGTTTGGAAGTTGTGGAAACATGTATAAACAGGGGAAGTGCTGCCCGAATTTTTGTAAAATAAGAAGTCGTTATTCGATATAAAGTATGCTAGCGATCATAGAATTGACGAACATATTACCATTATTATAGGTTGAAGTTCTAAATCGAGACGTACTCTAATATAGAGTTGATTAGTTCGTCTAAGAGGTATGTGAACTATTCCTTCTTTCTTTGGCATGATTTTTATTTAATGAAGGTACGGCGGACGTACTTGATTCTTATACAGTTTAATTCCTAAAGAGGATTGTTATGAGAAGTGCATATGATTTTTCAGCAAAGAGTTTATTATGATATTATTATAATGATTTTATTGAGAGTCAAATGATAATTTTTACTTGCATATGGTTACTCATGATATCTACTCGTGCTAAGTGTTACTACTTCACCTCACCGAGTCCCGGACCGGGTTATGTTCGTGCACAGCTTTGCATTTTTCACCGAAACCCTCAGTACAGGGCCGAGTTACGTAGGATGGATCCATAGATGAGATATGACTTTACCAAGTCCCAGCATGGGCCGGGTTATGATATGATTCCAATGAGTCCCGCACTAGTGGACTGGGTTACGTTACAGATATATATATGTATATGGACATGCACTCATGTTTTCTTGACTTGACTCTCATTTTTGTAACGCAACTGACTTTTATTGTTTATGTCACAGTTGGATTTGGATCCTGACTTTTATACTGATCTCCTATTTCTGTTGGCTACTTATGATCTCATATGCAGTATTTCATGTTTATATACTCAGTACATTATTTCGTACTGACCCCCCTTCCCTCGGGGGGCTGCGTTCATGCCCGCAGGTATATGTGCTCAGTTTGGTGATCCTCCGGTTTAGGTTCCTACTCAGCAGGTTGGAAATCTCATTTGATCCAGAGCTTTGTCATTTTGGTACCGAACCTCTTTTAGACTTATGTTTGTATTTAGGGGCACGACGGGGCCCTGTCCCGTCATATGTCGTTGTTCTTCTTATAGAGGTCTGTAGACAGTGGTGGGTTGTACTTATGTAAGGGTTATAACTCTGTTTTGGTCAGCCATATCATTGTACTCTATGTTGGGGGTGTTCCCGTGTATATGTTATATTATCTGTTGGCAGCCTTGTCGGCTTGCCTGTATATTGTGTTGGCCAGTTGTGACTCCTCAGGCGGCAGGTATATTCGGGGGTAAAGGCAGCTTTGTCGGCTCGCCTACCCTGGTATATATTGTTATTGCAACGTTATGCTGCCGGATTTCAGACTCATTAAGTGTTAGTTGGATTATGTGTGACAGGTTAGTATAATGACATCATTAGGGTGGTTAGTCGCGGCCCGTTGGGTCGGGTCGTGACAAAAGTGGTATCAGAGCAGTTACTCCTCGGAATGTCTACAGACCGTGTCTAGTAGAGTCTTGCGTATGGGTATGTTGTGCACCATACTTATACACAGGAGGCTGCAGGGCATCTAGGATTGGTTTCTATTCTTTCATCTCTTAGATCGTGCAATAAAGCTATGTTATTAGGATAATTCCTTTTTGACGACTTACGATGTTTACAGCTATGCCTCCGAAGAAGGCGACAGCGGCCCACAAGGGCAGGTCTACAGCGGGGGATACTAGTCGGATTCAGAGAGTTACTATGTCTCATACCCAGTCTATGCCGGAGACTATGCCCCAGTCGATGAGCTCTGCTTCATCGCCACCACCAGAGGCTCCAGTTCAGGGGGCAACATCACCAGTTTTCGAGGCCCCAGCACCTAAGCCTCCAGTTCTTCAGCCGGGGGCAGAGGACAGAGCCATGAGAGATGCAGTTCAGCTGCTGACTAGCTTGGTGGCAGGGCAGAACCGCAGACAGGGACCAGGAGTCGGCCCTAGGTCTGACAGTTTGAGGGTTCGTGATTTCTTGAGTTGTAACCCTCCAGAGTTTTTCTGGTCTCAGCCCGAGGAGCACCCGCAAGAGTTTATCCGGCAGATGCAACGTACCTTGAGGGTAATCAGGGCTTCAAACAGTCTCTGTGGAGTTGGCTTCATATAGGATGCGGGATATAGCTACAAACTGGTATGAGTCTTGGGAGTTGTCCAGGGGAGAGGATGTTCCTCCAGCTACATGGGATGAGTTTACAGAGGCCTTCCTTGGTCACTTCTTGCCTCCAGAGATGAGGAGAGCTAGAGTGGACAGATTCTTACAGTTGAGGCAGAGTGGCAGGACCATTCGTGAGTATAGCCTGGAGTTTGATTCATTGGCCAGATACGCACCCACTATTGTAGCAGATATGGCAGACAGGGTGCATCGCTTTGTGATGGGGCTGGACCATTATCTGATCGATGGTTGTATGGCGGTAGCTCTTCAGCCGGGTATAGATATTGCTCGTGTCCAGGCATATGCACATGGGGTTGAAGACCGACATAGAGGGCGACAAATGTGACAGAGGTCATGACAGGACCAAAGATAAGAGGGCTAGGAAGCTTATTCGGCGAGTCTCGAGGCGGATGGGCCCAAAGAAGAGGTCGATATTCACCTCAGCCAGCACAGAGTGCTCCTCTACAGTCTACGGGCAGGAGGTTCGACCGCCCCGGGTATTCAGAAGCCAGACAGAGCTCCAGGGCTTCGGGTTCTCAGAGGAACATGGGCCCTAGTCAGTTGAGACCACCTTATCATCGGTGCTCTCAGTGTGGTAAGTTTCATATTGGGGAATGTCGTTCGACCACAGGTGCTTGCTTCTCTTGCGGCCGTCAGGGCCATATGATGAGAGAGTGTCCCAACATAGGTGGTTCAGGTGGGCTGGCTCGGCCTACGGGGTCGGGTACTGGTTATTTTTCATCTATAGCTATACGCCCCACCGGGTGGGGTAGTCAGACGCCAGCAGGCCGTGGTAGAGGTCGTGGCAGAGTTTCTAGTTCCGGCGGTCCTTCGAACCGCATATATGCTTTGGCCAGTAGACGTGATCAGGAGGCGTCACCAGATGTTGTTACAGGTATACTATCGGTCTTTTTCTGTAATGTATATGCGTTGATAGATCCAGGTTCCACCTTGTCCTACATATCCCCTCTTGTTGCTAATAGAATAGGGATAGAATCTGAGCCGATAGAACCATTCGAGGTAGCTACACCGGTAGGAGATTCGGTTATAGCTGAGCGTGTGTATAAAAATTATTCGGTGGTGATATATAGCCGTCATACCTTAGCAGATTTGATAGAGTTGGATATGGCCGACTTTGATGTCATTATGGGCATGGATTGGTTGGCTTCTTGTTTTGCCAACGTTGATTGTAGAGAGAAGTTGGTTCGATTTCAGTTCCCAGGTGAACCAGTTATAGAATGGAAAGGGAATGCAGCATCGCCGAGGGGTAAGTTTATTTCATACCTCAAGGCAAGGAAGATGGTCAGAAAAGGTTGTATCTATCATTTGGTTCGGGTGCATGATATAGAAGCGGAGGTACCGGCTCTTTAGTCAGTTCCGGTAGTTAGTGAGTTTCCGAATGTATTTCCGGATGATCTTCTAGGTCTCCCTCCAGAGCGGGAGGTAGATTTCAGTACAGATGTATTGCCAGGTACCCAACCTATATCCATTCCTCCTTATAGAATGGCACCTGCAGAGCTGAAGGAGTTGAAGGAGCAGCTGAGAGACTTGTTAGAGAAAGGTTTTATTAGGCCAAGTACATCTCCACGGGGAGCACCAGTGTTATTTGTGAGGAAGAAAGATGGATCACTGCGGATGTGTATGGATTATAGGCAGCTGAACAAGGTAACCATCAAGAACAAGTACCCCCTTCCCAGGATTGATGATTTATTTGACCAGTTGCAGGGTGCTAAGTGCTTCTCGAAGATAGACTTGCGGTCAGCTTATCATCAGGTGCGGGTAAGGGAGGCAGATATTCCAAAGACAGCATTCAGAACCCGATATGGACATTATGAGTTTAGGGTGATGTCTTTTGGACTGACCAATGCTCCAGCAGTGTTTATGGATTTGATGAATGGGGTATTCAGGCCGTTCTTAGACATGTTCGTCATTGTATTCATTGATGATATCCTGGTTTATTCCAGTTCAGAGCAGGAGCATGCAGACCATTTGAGGACGGTACTTAGGGTCCTCCAGCACCAGCAGTTGTATGCCAAGTTTTCCAAGTGTGAGTTCTGGTTTATTCCAGTTCAGAGCAGGAGCATGCAGACCATTTGAGGACGGTACTTAGGGTCCTCCAGCACCAGCAGTTGTATGCCAAGTTTTCCAAGTGTGAGTTCTGGTTGACTTCGGTGGCATTCTTGGGGCATATTATTGGGGCTAATGGTATTCGGGTGGATACACAGAAGATTGAGGCGGTGAAGACTTGGCCTAGACCTATGACACCTACTGAGGTACGCAGTTTTCTGGGGCTAGCAGGGTATTACAGAAGGTTTATGGAGAAGTTTTCCTCAATCTCAGCGCCTTTGACTAGGCTAACCAAGAAGGCAGCTAAGTTTCAGTGGACGGATGCTTGTGAGCACAGTTTCCAGTTGTTGAAGGATAAGTTGACTACGGCTCCAGTTCTGACTCTTCCTAAGGGACCGGATGGTTATGTCATTTATTGTGATGCTTCAGGCATTGGGCTAGGTTGTGTGTTGATGCAGCATGGCAAAGTTATAGCTTATGCCTCCCGACAGCTCAGAAAGCATGAAAAGAATTATCCCACTCATGATTTGGAGTTAGCAGCGGTGATTCATGCCTTAAAGATTTGGAGACATTATTTGTATGGGATTCATGTTGATATTTATACGGATCACAAGAGTCTCCAATATATCTTTAAGCAGAAGGAGTTGAACCTACGGCAAAGGCGGTGGTTAGAGTTGCTAAAGGACTATGATGTTGATATCTTGTACCACCCGGGAAAAGCCAATGTCATGGCAGATGCTCTTAACCGTATATCCATGGATAGCTTGATGGATGTGCAGCCAGACAGAAGGAAGATGGTTCGTGAGATACATAGGCTAGCGAGTCTTAGAGTCCGGTTGGCAGATTCGGGAGATAGTGGGATTCTTATTCGGGATGTTGCGGAGTCCTCTATCGTGGAAGAGGTAAAGAGACATCAGTATGAGGATCCTGTTCTGGCCTGGTATAGAGATGCAGCTCTCCGAAAGGGAAAGACTCTATTTGAGGTTACACCTGATGATGTGTTGAGGTATGAGGGCAGATTATGTGTACCTGATGTTGTAGGGCTACGACAGCAGGTTATGGGAGAGGCACACAATGCCCGTTATTCCATTCATCCAGGATCGACGAAGATGTACCTTGACCTTAGATGCTTGTATTGGTGGGATGGCATGAAAAGAGACATAGCAGAATTTGTTGCCTAGTGCCCGAATTGTCAGCAAGTTAAGGTTGAACATCAGAAGTCTGGTGGATTATTACAGGAGATTGAGATCCCGACTTGGAAGTGGGAAGTGATCAATATGGACTTCATTACAGGCATACCTCGCACTCAGCGAAAGTGTGATTCCATATGGGTTATCGTGGATAGGCTGACGAAATCAGCCTATTTTCTTCCAGTGAGGACTACTTACTCAGCTGAGGACTATGCTAGGCTGTACATTAGGGAGATAGTGAGACTGCACGGGGTTCCCACATCTATTATATCAGACCGAGGAGCTCGGTTCTGACTAACTTACGGAGATCATTCCAGAAGGGATTGGGGACACAAGTGAGTCTCAGCACAGTATTTCACCCTCAGACGGACGGGCAGGCAGAGCGTACGATCCAGACAATAGAGGATATGCTGAGGGCATGTATTATTGACTTCAGAGGTAGTTGGGATGACCATTTGCCACTCATTGAGTTTGCTTATAACAACAGCTACCACTCTAGCATCCAGATGGCACCGTATGAGGCTTTATATGGGAGGAAGTGCATGTCACCTATTGGTTGTTTTGATGTAGGTGAGACTAAGTTGATCAGCCCAGATATGGTTCAGCAAGCTGTTGATAAGGTGAAACTCATTCAGGAGAGGTTATTAGCAGCACAGAGTCGACATAAGTCATATGCTGATAATCGACGTCGACACTTAGAGTTTCAGGTTGATGATTGAGTGTTCCTAAAGGTGTCACCCATGAAAGGTGTGATGAGGTTTGGCAAGAAAGATAAGCTTAGCCCAAGGTACATTGGGCCTTACCAGATCATTCGTAGGATAGACAAGGTTGCCTATGAGTTGGATCTACCGCCTGATTTGGAAGCAGTACATCCAGTCTTCCATGTATCTATGCTGCGTAAGTGTATTGGTGATCCTTCTAGAGTCTTCCCAGTAGATGATGTCCAGGTGACAGAAGAGTTGTCCTACGAGGAAAGCCCCGTAGCCATAATTGATCGCCAGGTCAGGAGATTACGGACGAAGGATGTGGCTTCCGTCAAGGTATTGTGGAGGAACCACAATAGGGAGGAAATGACTTGGGAGGCAGAGGATGAGATGAAGAAGAAGTATCCTCATTTGTTCCCTGTGTCTCCAGGTAATTCAATTCAACTCCCCATTTGATTATTATAATTGGTGAATTGCATATGTGTGATATATTGTGGCCCTGTGTGGCATCTGTTGGTTGGCTGAATATAGGCGGATAGGCATAGTTATAAAGGAGACTCTACCGAAATTTTTCTAGCATTAGATTTATTATGAACATTCGAGGACGAATGTTTCTGAGGAGGGAAGTATGTTACACCTCATAAGATTAAGACGATAATTAAGAACGTCATTAAGGAAGCAAGATTCAGACATTGAATATAAGGAATGCTTACATATGTTAATACGGGAAATTAGTGTATACACGGATGTTATTCCGGAATAATTTTTCTTTAGTGCTATACACGTGATGACGAGAATTAATCATAGTAGTTGAATTTATTCCAATGGAGTTATGGACTAGCATTGTATTAAAAAAATTATGACAATGAGGATACGAGGCTTATGAAATTCTCGGGAATTAAAAGAAGTGGGTTTGAGATTTACTAATTGAAGAACTTGGGGGCCAAAGTGTAAAGGAAAAAAATCAGATTTTTTATATAACCTTACACCTACCTCTTCATCTTCTTCCTACACTTAAACAAAAAAACCAAACTCTCCTCTCATTCTCTTCTCCAAACTCATCCGAAAATCACCCTCCACCCATAACCAAAATTAAGGTTTTTATCTTCTCTTCCTAGACTACATTTTTCACCAAAAATTAGAAGCAAAAACAGTGGCAAAACAGCCACTGCTTGGCCGAAAACTGCCCAAAAAATTGTGATTTTTTGGATGAAATTTTGGAAGAAAAACGTGTAGGGATGATGTCTTAACATTGTAGAACACTTGCATGTCAATTGGAGTTGAAGAAGTGAACAAAAAGGAGGAGAAAAATTACAAAACAGTGGGAATTTTCGGACAAACAGTGGCAGAAAATTTGCGGACTGTTTTGACGAATTTGAGGTATAAAAATTCTTCTTTCTATGATATAATTGGAATGCATGTTGTTAGAATTAAGGTAATGAATTTGTGTTAAGGAAGAATTGGAATTTAAGCATTGCATGTGATCATTTTGGGCTAGTTGCCAATTTGTGACAGATTTTGGTGTTATTGGATTCGTTGGTTATTGTTGTTATTATTATCACTAATTGCATGATGAAATTGAAAGGAAACGTGGAGATTTAGTTGGAATTAGTTATATGGAAGTATTAAAATTCGAAATTGGATTATAGGAATTAAGATAAGAGTTATGAAATTATGACATGTTGTGGCCAAGAACTTGCATGAAATTGTTGGGCATGTTATGATGTATATGGACTGTTTTAGGGACTATTTTGTGGTGTTATAATTCTGAAAATTTAGTCACCATTATGCATGTTTAAGTGTGGTAATTGCTAAGGTAAGTCCTAAAGGAATAAGGGTGTGGAAAGGCATAGAAAGGCTTCACATTCTACCATCGTTGTTGTTGTTGAAACATGTGCTGTTTTGTGGGCTGTTTTTAAGGTGGATTAAGAGGCTAAATTTACATGAGAAGTGAGTGTGTAAATTCCCTTTATTGTTGTCTTGGTTGTGCCCTTAATTGGTGCTTGTTTATTGATGTTATTAGCCTCGTTTGGAAGTTGTGGAAACATGTATAAACAGGGGAAGTGCTGCCCAAATTTTTATAAAATAAGAAGTCGTTATTCGATATAAAGTATGCTAGCGATCATAGAATTGACGAACGTATTACCATTATTATAGGTTGAAGTTCTAAATCGAGACGTACTCTAATATAGAGTTGATTAGTTCGTCTAAGAGGTATGTGAACTATTCCTTCTTTCTTTGGCATGATTTTTATTTAATGAAGGTACGGCGGACGTACTTGATTCTTATACAGTTTAATTCCTAAAGAGGATTGTTATGAGAAGTGCATATGATTTTTCAGCAAAGAGTTTATTATGATATTATTATAATGATTTTATTGAGAGTCAAATGATAATTTTTACTTGCATATAGTTACTCATGATATCTACTCGTGCTGAGTGTTACTACTTCACCTCACCGAGTCCCGGGCTGGGTTACGTTCGTGCACATCTTTGCATTTTTCACCGAGATCCTCAGTACACGGCCGGGTTACGTAGGACGGATCCATAGATGAGATATAACTTTACCGAGTCCCAGCATGAGCCGGGTTATGATATGATTCCACCGAGTCCCGCACTAGTGGACCGGGTTACGTTATAGATATATATATGTATATGGACAGGCACTTATGTTTTCTTGACTTGACTCTCATTTTTATAAGGCAACTGACTTTTATTGTTTATGGCACAGTTGGATTTGGATCCTGACTTTTATACTGATCTCCTGTTTCTGTTGGCTACTTATGATCTCGTATGCAGTATTTCATGTTTACATACTCAGTACATTATTTCGTACTGACCCCCCCTTCCCTCAGGGGGCTGCGTTCATGCCCGTAGGTACAGGTGCTCAGTTTGGTGATCCTCCGGTTTAGGTTCCTACTCAGCAGGTTGGAAAGCTCATTTGATCCAGAGCTTTGTCATTTTGGTACCGAACCTCTTTTAGACTTATGTTTGTATTTAGGGGCACGACGGGGCCCTGTCCCGTCATATGTCGTTGTTCTTCTTATAGAGGTCTGTAGACAGTGGTGGGTTGTACTTATATAAGGGTTATAACTCTGTTTTGGTCAGCCATATCATTTTACTCTATGTTGGGGGTGTTCCCGTGTATATGTAATATTATCTGTTGGCAGCCTTGTCGTCTTGCCTGTATATTGTGTTGGCCAGTTGTGACTCCTCAGGAGGCAGGTACATTCGGGGGTAAAGGTAGCCTTGTCGGCTCACCTACCCTGGCATATGTTGTTATTGCAACGTTATGCTGCTGGATTTCAGACTCATTAAGTGTTAGTTGGATTATGTGTGACAGGTTAGTATAATGACGTCATTAGGGCGTTTAGTCGCGGCTCTTCGGGTCGGGTCGTGACAGGGGATACCTCTAATGAGATGCAATAGTCGGGGAGAGCTTTATCCAATCACCACCACTTCCACGATTCAAGTCACACCATCAACATTTGCCGCTCGAGCACCTTCTTTATGGCATGAACGTTTGGGTCATCCGGGTCCGTCTGCTATTTCTTCTCTCAAAAATAGTAATTTTATTGATTGTAATAGTACGTGTAGTACTAATATTTGTTCTTCTTGTCAATTAGGCAAACATGTTAGATTACCTTTGGTAGCCTCTACTTCTAGTACTTCGATACCTTTTGATATTATTCATAGTGATTTGTGGACCCATTTTGAGCTCTTTGGGTCATCACTATTATGTGTTATTCTTGGATAATTATTCTAATTTTGTGTGGACTTTTCCATTGTCTAAAATGTATCAAGTTTTTTCAATATTCTTAACATTTAGAGCATTCATTCGTACCCAATTTGAATGGAAAATTAAAACAGTCAATGTGATAATGGAAGGGAATTTGACAATGGGCCGTTTCGGGAATTTTGTAACAAAAATGGCATCTCTTTTCAATTTTCTTGTCCTCATACGTCCTCACAAAATGGGAAAGCCGAAAAAACAATTCATACCATTAATAATATTGTTCGAACTTTACTAGCCCATACTTCTGTACCTCATTATTTTTGGCATCATGCATTGCAAATGGCTACTTACCTTCTTAACATACTTCCAAGCAAATGGTTAGCATACCAATCTCCTCTAAAATTCTTTATTTTAAAGATTTTACGTATTCTCATCTTAGGGTGTTTGGGTGTTTGTGCTATTCCCTCTTCCCGTCCACTATAATTAACAAAGTTCAAGTCCGTTCTACTACTTGTGTGTGTTTCTTGGTTATCCGTCTAATCATTGTGATTAAAAATGTTTTGATTTATCCTCTAATAAAATCATAATTAGTCGTCATGTTATTTTTGATGAAACCCAATTTATGTTTGCTAAATTGTATAATTCCGTAGCTAATTCTTATAATTTTTTGGATGATGGGCTCTCATTGTATGTGGTCCATCATTTAATTGGGCCATCATCTCGGGATCTGGACAGTAAACACCGGCTGGCCCAGTACCCACTGACCTAGTTTCGGTCCGAGACACAAATCTGCCAGCAGGACCACTGCCTGCTGGCGAAAAAAATATCTTTTCCAGGCCCATCGTCTAGTGCTGGCCCAATAAATTTTTCTCCAAATCTGATCGTTCGTCGAAAGCCCATTTGCTCGGCTGGCGATCTCGAAGCGATCTGCCACCTTCCACAGTCCAGTCCACTTTTATTCTGAGTCAAGGGCCCGTTACTCGTAGCCAAAGGGGTATTTTAAAACCAAAATGATATTTTAATCTAAATTCTAATGTTACTAAATCACCCCTACCACGACCCAGTGTCTGCCCTTCATGACCCGAATTGGAAAATGGTCATGGATGATGAATATAATGCTCTTATTAAAAATAAGACGTGAGAGTTGGTGCCTCATCCACATGGTGTCAATATTATTCGTTCTATGTGGATTTTTGCTCATAAGAAAAAATTTGACGGTTCTTTTGAGAGGCATAAGGCCCGTGTTGTAGGTGATGACAAAACTCAACAGGTTGGCATGGATTGCGGAGAGACATTTAGTCCGGTGGTCAAACCGAAAAATATTCGCATTGTTCTTAGTCTGGCTTTCTCGAAAGCATGGCTCATTCATCAGCTAGATGTGAAAAATGCTTTCTTACACGATGATCTTAAAGAGACAGTATATATGCATCAGCCCTTGGGTTTCAGGGACCCCGATCATCCTCACCATGTTTGTTTGCTGAAGAAGTCCTAGTATGGGCTTAAACAGGCCCCTCGGGCTTAGTATAAAAGGTTTGCAGATTATGTGTCTACTATTGGATTTTCTCACAGTCGATCGAATCATTCTCTGTTCATCTATCGTCGTGATACTTCTCTGGCATACATTCTGTTATATATGGATGATATTATATTGACTGCCTCTTCTGATAAACTACGCAAGTCTATCATGTCTCTTCTCAGTTCCAAATTTGCTATGAAAGACTTGGGGGCCCTGAGTTATTTTTTGGGTATAGCTGTCACATGTCATGCATGTGGCCTATTTTTATCACAGATGAATTATGCGGCTGAGATTATTGAGAGAGTTGGCATGTCATCTTATAAGTCATCTTCTACTCTGGTTGACAAAAAACAAAAGCTGAGTGCTACCTCTAGCACACCTTACAAGGATCCCACTCACTATCGCAGTCTTGCAGGGCACTTCAATATCTTACTTTCACGAGACCCGATATTATGTATGCAGTTCAGCAGGTGTGTTTATTTATGCATGATCCGAGGGATGAGCATATGCATGCACTCAAACTCATTGTGCATTACATACAGGGCACTATTGTTTATGGTTTGCATTTATATCCTTCCTCCGTCTCTACTCTCGTGTCTTATACAAATGTTGATTTGGGTGGATGTCCAAATACTAGATATTTGACATCTGGTTATTGTATGTTTTTTGGTAATAGCTTGGTCTCTTGGTCGGCAAAACGTCAGGCACTTTATCGCGATCCAGTGCGGAGGCCGAGTATCGAGGGGTAGCTATTATGGTGTTTGAATCATGTTGGTTGCGTAATCTTCTGTTAGAGCTTCACTTTCCCATTCAGAAAGCTACCTTGGTCTACTGTGATAATGTTAGTGCAATATATCTGTAACGCCCCATATTTTCGGGTAGCGGTTGAACTCATAAACGTAGGTGAGTAGACCCGGACCCGGGAAAATTTATGTCGTACTTGTGTATGTTAATAAGAAATTAGTTTATAAAAGGACGTGATCCCGAAATAATTTTTGATTTGTTATTGTGACGACGGTGTTTAATAATAATAATTGTGTATCCCCGAAGAGATTATAGACTGGTATTTTATTACAGGGATTATATATTGACATGAGAGGATTTTAGTAATCATTGGGATTTAAATAATTGGAGATCGGAAATTTAATTGTGTGTATAATTAATTAATTGTGAGATTAATTAATTAAAGAGGGGGGAGAATATATAGTGGGATTTTATACGTGTCTGTGTTTATAACGATTTGGGGTGACTAAGCCCCCAAACCGATCGACCGACATCAACCATAAGCCCTTCTATTCTCCATTAATTCATTTCTTCAAATCCATTTCTTCAACCTTCATCTTCATCAAGAATCTGTGAGGAATTAATGGTCACATTTCTAGCGGATGGAGGTAAGTCTCGGTTGATGGGTTTTCTGGAAAGTTTCGGTCGAAATTGGGGATTTTCGGGAGCTTCCATATAACCAAAAGGGAGAGAAATTTGTGGTGTCTAGACCTTAGTTCCAGTGAAGTGGAACTGTAAAGCAAGGTTGAAAGTTCAGAAACCAAGCTGAGACTTTGAGTCTCGGCAAGGCTCAAGCAAACGATTCAAGTGCTTCTGATTCTGTCGGTCGGAATCCGGTGCAAGCGAAAGATTTTCCGGCGATTCTCGCCACTGCGTCCAACAGAGAGGTAACCTTCATTGTTCTTAATAGTTTGTACAATTTCTGAGTTCGATTCTTGCCACTAGTTCTAGGACGATTATCGAAAATGTTAAGTTTGGATTAATGGGGTATTCTCGGAACTGTTTGTACGAAATTGGAGGTTGCATGTAGAGTTGTTATACTGTCTTGAAGATTGTAGTAATAAAAGAAGGAGGATTAGGTGTTTCGCTTTATGTTTAGATTTCTCTATAGAAGGAATATAGGTTCTACGCGTTCAAGGTGTTCGCTAGAATGTCCCACTGAATCTGTTTTTAGTATGTTGATTCGATTATGATTTAAATCATCTGTATGATGTAGATAATCATTCATAGAGCGTACAAGGACCCGCAGAACTTAGATAAATTCGACAACAAGGTTGAAGTTCTAAAACGAGACGTACTCTAATATTGAATTGATTAGTTCGTCTAAGAGGTATGTGAACTATTCCTTCTTTCTTTGGCATGATTTTTATTTAATGAAGGTACGACGAACGTACATGATTCTTATACAGTTTAATTCCTAAAGATATTAGTTATGAGAAGTTCTTATGATTTTTCAGTAAAGAGTTTATTATGACATTATTATAATGATTTTATTGGGAGTCAAATGAAAATTTTGATTGCATATGGTTACTCATGAAATCTACTCGTGCTAAGTGTTATTACTTCACTTCACCGAGTCTCGGGCCGGGTTATGTTCGTGCGCAACCTTGCATTGTTCACCGAGTCCCTCACTAGAGGGTCGAGTTACGTAGGATGGATCCATAGATGAGATATGACTTTACCGAGTCCCAGAATGGGCCGGGTTATGATATGACTTTACCGAGTCCCAGAATGGGCCGGGTTATGATATGACTTTACCGAGTCCCAGAATGGGCGGAGTTATGATATGACTTCACCGAGTCCCAATATGGGTCGGGTTATGATATGATTCCACCGAGTCCCGCATTAGTGGGCCGGGTTACGTTACAGGTATATATATGTATATGGACAGGCATTCATGTTTTCTTGACTTGACTCTCATTTTTATAAGGCACAACTGACTTTTATTGTTTATGGCACAGTTGGATTTGGATCCTGATTTTTATACTGACCTCTTGTTATCCATTGGCTACTTATGATCTTATTTGCAGTATTTCATACTTACATACTCAGTACATTATTTCGTACTGACCCTCTTTCCTCGGGGGGCTACGTTCATGCCCGCAGGTACATGTGCTCAGTTTGGTGACCCTCCGGTTTAGGTTCCTACGCAGCTGTTTGGAAAGCTCCTTTGATCCAGAGCTTTACCATTTTGGTACAGAACCCCATCATTTTGATTTATGTATATTTAGGGGCACGACGGGGCCCTGTCCCGTCATATGTCGTTGTCCTTCTTATAGAGGTCTGTAGATAGTTGTGGGTTGTACTTATGTAAGGGTTATAACTCTGTTTTGGTTAGTCATGCTATTATACTCTGTGTTGGGGTGTCCCCGTTTATATATGATATTATCTAGTGGCAGCCTTGTCGGCTTGTCTGTTGTATTGTGTTGGCTAGTTGTGACTCCTCAGGAGGCAGGTACATTCGGGGGTAAAGGCAGCCTTGTCGGCTTGCCTACCCTGGCATATGTTGTTATTGCAGCGTTATGCTGCCGGATTTCAGACTCATTAGGTGTTAGTTGGATTATGTGTGACAGGTCAGGATAATGACGTCATTAGGGCGGTTAGTCGCGGCCCGTCGGGTCGGGTCGTGACACTATCTCTCTGGAAATCCGGTCCAACATCAGCGCACTAAACATATCGAGATGGATATTCACTTTGTTCGCGAAAAGGTAGCTCGAGAACAAGTACGTGTCTTGCATGTCCCTTCACGGTACCAGATTGCTAACATCTTTACTAAGGGTCTCCCCTTAGTACTGTTTGAAGATTTTAGGGACAGTCTTAGCATACGATAACCACCCACTATGACTGCGGGGGTGTGAAAGACGATATACACGGCTACAACCGTGTATATCACTTTGTATAGTTGTCCATATTTTACTATAGTTGTAGAATTCTTGTACAAGTGTAATTATGGTATTAGTCTTGTATTAGGAAAAGCTATTAGAATTATAGTAGGAAAATGTAGATTTATTTTTCATATTTAGATATTGTATATTTGTATATATACCTCTTCATTAATGAAAATAATCGAGGGATTATTTCTCTCATGGTATCAGAAGTCTAGGGCAAATATTTTCCTTCTCCAACCCACACCCGTTTCCCTAATTCTTGGCAATCGAGACCTCCTCGACCGCTGGCCACTCCCTCTATTTTTCTTCCCAAATTTTTTTATTTGTATATATACCTGTTCTTTAATGAAAATAATGAAGAGATTATATCTTTCAGATATCAATTTTTATTAAATTAAAATCTGAATTAACTTCTAAGATGGGGTATATAACATAGCATGAAAGATAGATATGTTAAATTAAAGAGGGATAGTTTTTGTAAACATAAGTTTTTTTATTGATGCATATTTTTCTGGGAAAATCATTTTCTTGCTTCTAGTTCTACTTCCTCTTCAAAGGAAAAGTTGAAGGATTTCTACTTCTACTTGAAAAATAGGGATCTTATCTGGAATCATAGGACGAACTAAATTAAAAAAGTATCTTTGTTGAAAAAAAAACTTCTAGTAAATACATTCACCATAGAGAAAATATGTTAAATGAAAGGAGTAGGTAGCCCGTACTATATATACCAACAAGTAGAGCTGGGAAAAGAGTCGGCTCGGCTGGATTGAATTTAGTTCGGTTCGACTCGTTTTGAGAAAAGCTCGATCCGACTCAACTCGATTTCAGTTAAATTTTGGTTCAGCTTGGTCAAAGCTCAGCCTCAGTTGATCTGGCTCGACTCGACTCAATTGGCTCGATTTAAAAAATAATATCCATTCATTTGGCTTAATTATTAAATACATTAAAATTTAACTTAACACACTATGTTAATTTAACGGTTAGTATATAATTAATATTTATTGGATGTAAGTAATATTTTAACCACAATGTAACTTAAGCCTACTATATCATATGAGTAGTGGTGTTCATGGTTCGGTTTGAGTAAATTTTTGATTAAAACCAAATTAAACTTGTAACTATTCTTAATTAATTAATTAATTTAATATGAATATTATTTTTAACGTATTCATTTTTAGATAACAACTACAATTATCATGTTCTTGACTTAATAATGCTAAACGTTTTTGTTCATAATATATAGCTTGTTTAATCATGAACATCCACATCCTTAAATCAAACTTTTAATTTGATATGAATCTTATTTTTAACAATTCATTAGAACTAAAACTATCATATTCACGAAAACTACTGCCTTCCGATTGGTTTTACATCGTTTTGATTTTTACAGTGCATACTGCAGCCTTTCGACCGGAATTACATCACTCTAACTTTGGGAACGAAGACTGCAACCTTCCGACTGAATTTACATTATTCTGGCTCTTGGAGTGAATACTACAGCCTTTCGATCGAATTACATCACTCGGACTTTAGGAATGAAGACTGTGGCATTTCGATCCGTTTTACATCGTTCTAACTCTTGGAGTGAATACTGCAGCCTTTCGACCGGAATTACACCACTCTAACTTTGGCAACAAAGACTGTGACCTTCCGACCGATTTTATATCATTTTGACTCTTGAAGTGAATACCGCAACCTTTCAACCGGAATTACATCACTCGGACTTTGGGAATGAAGACTGTGGACTTCCAACTATATTTACATCGTTCTGACTCTTGGAGTGCATACTATATCCTTTCGATCAGAATTACATCACTCAGACATTGGGAACGAAGATTGCGGCCTTCCGACCAGTTTTACATCGTTCTGACTCTTGAAGTGAATACTGTAGCCTTTCGATTGGAATTACATCATTTAACTTTGGACTCCCAAGGTTAGGTTTGTACCTTTAGCCTTATGCCCTTTTATGGCATTTTATTCTATTGCGGCTCTCAGGTCCGGTGTTGTGTCTTTACTTTTTTGGTGGCTCTCAGGGCCTATTAGTTGTCTTCTGATGTCAGAATGACTTTATGTTGTACCTGTTTCATTTATGAACAAACAAGTTAGTATAAAAACTCATTGTCTTCTCGACAACATTTTGGTGACCTGTAATCACAGAAAGATTTGTTAGTTTCCTATGCGGTCGATCCGTGTTGCCGACTCCTACTATGTTGTTTCTTCGTTTTCTGATCTCGACTCCTCTTTCGGTCCTGGTGTAATAAGAGAAATGTTTTGAAATAAAAAATGTTTGAAGATATTTTCAAGACGAAATTTTTTGACTAAAATATTTCATTCATTTAAAATATTTCTAACTCATGTCATGACATATTCACTAGAGCGAGGTTCTTTGACCATCTTCGGTGCTCTTCTTTTGCTCTTTATCTGTTCTCGATAAAATTTTTGAGACTCCCTCAAAATTTTGCCCTAGTTGCATATGTGAATCAGTTGGCTCTCGTGCTGATATATGTTTGAAGGAATTTTTGAGCCTTTTTAAAAAATTCTGCCCCAGTTTGTGTGCCTGCACCGGCTGATCGTTTGAGCCGGATTGTTAATGGAATTTTTTAGATCTTCTCAAAAATTTTATCACAATTTATACTGGGTGAGGCAATTCTTTGCATTCTCGATGTCTTTGAGGTTTCCTAAGGGTTCCTTTGGGTGTTTTGTTTGGTACGACCGAGCTCTAAGAGCGCTTATGTATCCTATCTCGAGAATCAGATCGAAACATAGTTCAGAATAAATGCTTTAATATTTGTAATAATGCGACCGAGCTCAAAGAGCACCTACGTATCCCTCTTTGGGAATCAAATCATTGCGTAGTTCGTATTACAAAGCAATTGATAGATTTAAATAATATTGCGATCGAGTCCGACATGGACACCTACATATCCCCTTTGTTTGGGAATCAGGTCCTCGCGTAGTTCGCTACAAAGCAATTGATTTGGTTTTCCAATGCAATTATAAGCAAAAAGTACAATTATAAGATAAACAAATGCGATTACAAGTAAAAGATGATTACAAACTTGAGAAGCGTGTCTTCACGCATAGTATCACTTGATTACGTCTGAGTTGATTACTTTGGGCCACTCTTGGCCATCAATTTCAGCGAGGATGAAAGCTCTTCCTGACAGTATTTTGTGCACTATGTAGGGCCCTTGCCAATTGGGTGAGAACTTTTCTTTTTACTCATCTTGGTGTGGGAACACACGCTTGAGCACAGGTTATCCTATTTGAAATGTTCGGGCTCTTACTCGTTTGTTGAAGGAGTGTGCTATTCACTGTTGATATAGTTGACCGTGACTTATGGTAATCATCATTTTCTCATTGATTAGAACCAATTTCTCATATATTTTTCAGACCCACTATGTGTTGTCCAGTTCTGCTTCTTGTATGATTATGAGCGAGGGTATCTATATCTTAGTTGGTATCACTACTTCAGTGCAGTAGACAAGCATCTATGAAGTTTCTCCGGTTGAGGTCCGAGTAGTTTTTTGGTATCCTAGCAATGCGTAAGACAACTATTCATGCCAACACTTATAATTGTCGGTCATTTTCCTTAGGATTCTCTTGATGTTCTTATTTGCTGCCTTTATGGCTCCATTCATCTGTGGCATATACGTGGTCGAATTTCGATGAGTGATATGGAATTGTTCACAGATTTCTTTCATCAGATGGTTGTTCAAATTCTCTCCATTGTCTGTTATGATTGATTCTGGTAGCCGAATCGGCATATGATGTTGTTGCGCATGAAGTCGGCTACTACTGTCTTTGTTACCTACTTGTGAAAGGTAGTTTTAACTCATTTTTGTAAAGTAGTCTATGGCGACCAGGATGAAGCATTGTCCATTGGATGTTGTTGGCTCTGTGGGCCCAATGACGTTTATGCCCCAAGCTACAAACAGCCAGAATGAGCTCATAACATTAAGCTTATTTGGAGGGACTTTGATTAGATCTCTGTGAATTTGGCATTGATGGCATCTTTGCACGAATCGACTAAAATTAATTTCCATTATCATCCAATAATAACCTACTCTCAAGATTTTCTTCGCCAAGACAAACCCATTCATGTGAGGTCCGCAAGTTCTGGCGTGTATTTCTTCTAATAGCTTTGTGGCCTCTATAGCGTCGACACATCTAAGCAACCCAAGAATAGGCATCCTTCTGTAGAGCACTCCCCTGTTCATGAAGAAACCATTGGCCATTATTCTGATGGTCTTCTTCTGATAATATTTATCTCATTGTGTGTTTCAACAAGGAGATTAAGTCTTTCAGGTGGACTGGGATGGACTAAGACTTGTGGATTGGAGAGGTATCTCTTGATGGTATCGAAGGCTTTTTGACACTCATCTGTCCATTTGGTGGGGACATCCTTTTCAGTAGCTTAAGGATGGGCTCCACAATTACTATAGATTGCACTATGAAGCGCCCAATGTAATTTAGCCTTCCCAGGAAGCTCATTACATCCTTCTTGGTTACTGGCGGTGAAAGTTCTTGAATGGCTTTGATTTTTGTAGGATCTAGTTCTATGCCCCTACGGCTGACTATGAACACTAGTAGTTTCCCAACGGGCACTCTGAACGAGCACTTGGCCAGATTTAATTTCAGATTGAACTTGCGGAGTTTGTCAAAGAACTTTCGCAAGTGTATGATATGATCGGAGCCTTCTCGCGACTTGATTATGACATCATCCACGTAGACCTCAATTTCTTTATGCATCATGTCATGGAATATAACGGTCATCGCCCTCACATAAGTGGCGTCAATATTTTGAGGTTGAATGACATTACACGACAATGGTATACTCCCCACAGGGTAATAAATTCTATTTTCTGAGCATCTTCTTCACTTATCAGTATCTGATGATAACCAACGAAACAATCCACAAATGACTGTAATTCATACTTTCTGTAGTTATCGATGAGTATGTGGTTATTGGAAGTAGAAAATTATCCTTGGGACTAGCTCGGTTGATACTTAGTAGTCCATCCAGATTCTAATTTTTCCATCCTTTTTTGGCACTGGCATAATGTTGGCAAACCACGTAGGGTATGGCGTTACTTCCACAACCCTTGACTTTATTTATTTCTCAACTTCATCCTTGATTCTTATGTTGAGATCATGCTTGAACTGTCAAATTTTCTCTTTAACCGGGGTGAATTCCTCGTTGATAGGTAGCTTGTGAGTTAAAACGTATGTGCTCAACTCGAGCATATCCGCGTATGACCACGTGAATATGTCAACAAACTCTCTCAACAAATTTATTTGTTCTTCTTTTCTGGGCGCATCTAAATGCAAGCGTATCCTGGTTTTCTTAACCATTTTCTCATCTCCGAGGTTAATTGCTTCTGTCTCATCCAAATTATGCATGTGCCTATTCTCATATTGATCTTCCTTTTCCATGTGGTCTTCTGGTCACGTTGCTTATTCATCACTCCTAGTATTCTATGTCACTTGACTCACTCGTCTCATGATATGTATGAGTTGTTTTAATGTTATTACTGAAAAATAAGGCAAAGCATCGTTATTGTGTAAAAACATGTTATATATATAAATAAAAGACACTATTTTTTGCATTAAACTGAGGCTTTTTGTTGATTTTGACAAAAGTACAAACTGTGGTCCTGATTCAGATCAATCATCGAGTCATTTTCATTTTTGAACAATACGTGGAAAAGGAAAGTCATAAAGGGTGAAGGCTCGGGCCTCAAGCCGATTTTCACTAATTTTGGGGATTTTTTTTTAAATTCTCTCTCTACTGAGGAGCGAAGAGTGGGGTAGAGGTCCAATTGAAAAATTGCTCGTCTGGATCAGCGTGGCATATGGTAGGTAATTCAAAGCATTCCTCTATTATAGCGACACACTATTCCTCTTGGAACAACATCCCCAAACCTTCTTCTAGGTCCCCGCCATTGTGCATGGGCATGCATGCCTGAAATGACTGGTATAAATTCGGGAAGCGCTTTCTCATCTTTGGAGGACCTCTCTTTTTCTTTTCAGCATCAGAGGCTTAATTGCAATTTTATTATGTAATTTGAAACTTTTGGACAACACCACAAAGTTGCAATTTAGACAATTGTATTTGTATTACAAAAAAATCATATGTCTATTAAATAATATAAGAGGCACAAAAACAGCCTTGGAATATTTTTATTACATTATCTTGTCTTGTTTATTGAGTTTTTTTATACATATGTTATTAAAAAAAATAGGAAAACCCGCCGGAACCCGATACCGATCCCTCCCCCGACCCGCTCCCATCCCGACCCGATTCCGACGGGATTGGGATCAGAACAGGACTTCGGAAAATCCTGCCAAACCCGATCCCGCCTAACCCGCCCAACCCCGATCCCGCCTCCTTCACCCATCCCCCCGACCCGACCCTGCCAAACCCGGCCCGCTAGACCCGAGCCCAGCCCACTGGCCAGCTTTAGTTTTGACACCTTGATAGGGACTATGATGTTATCAGGGCTATGATGTTTGCCTTTTAGAAAATGATAGATTGCCTTCGGGGCTATTGGCCATATAGCTTACCTACGGGGCTACACAAATACAACTTGACTTGGGGGCTATTTATTTATATCTAGATTTCTTATAGGAGGCTAAGTAATGAATCTAGGTTGTATAGTTAATAGACTACCAAGACATGTAAGCCTAGCCAGTTTTCCTTTAACAGTTCTGCAGTTTATATATTCAGATTGCTTTACCTTTCAGTACAGTTCAGTTTCAATCACCTTACACACTTGGTAAATTATCTCGTACTGATGTCCCTTTTCCTGGGATAGTGTGTTCATGACCGCAAGTTCAGATAGGTAGCAAGACAAATCACACTAGTATTACCCACCGAGCATCAGCGTTTGTAGAAAGCTCCAGATCACTCAGAGTTTCCAGGTCTAGTTTTTGGTTTATAGATCATGGGTAGACCGGGGCCATGTCCTAGTCATGATACAGTTATGACTTGTTACAGGCTTATAGACGTGTTTGTACATAGTAGTGTCAGTGTAGTGGCCTAGTCGGCCCTTGTATATAGTATGTTTTAGATTTTACTGCGTGCAGGGACTAGGGTAGGCCTTGTCGGCCATTCAGTCATGTATGTATATATATATATATATATATATATATATATATATATATATATACTGGGACAGTCCCGTTTAGTCAAGTTGATTTCTAATTATCGATATGTTAGTATACGACCTTGTCGTCCTAAGTTGAGATTGCTTTTACAGTAGGGCCTCAATGGCCCAGTCTGCCTTTAATGCTCAGATTCTGAGTTCAGTTTGGTACGCTCGGACTTAGCAAGCTACTGGGTGCTAGTTATGCCCCACCTAAGTTGGGGTGTGACAACTCTCGCTTTACTTGGGTCATATTTCTAACTCACAACAGTAAAGCTTTCACTCAGTTTGAGACCTTTTGTAGAAAAGTTCAAGGAGAAAAAGAATACTACATCTCAACTATTCACAGTGATTATGGAAAGGAATTTGAGAACAAATAATTTGAGGACTTTTGCGCTAAGCAAGGCTATACTCAAACTTTCTCTTCACCCCGATCTCCACAATAAAATGGTTTTGCGGAAAGAAAGAATCGATCCTCTCAGGATACTGCTCATACAATGATTTTAGAATAGGGCATGCCTGACAGATTTTTGGCAGAAGCTTGCTCAAAGTGTTGATACAGGATAAGAAGCTATTGAGTTTACTAACATCCAACAGACATGAGTATCTCCTAGTAAAGATACGGTTAAGCTGACTATTGAACCATCTATAATCGAGCCCTCACCCACTCGGCCTGAGAAGTCAAAATTAGATCAAGAAAAAAAGAAAATATCAAAAGCTCAACAAATAAATATTCCTATGGAATGGAGAAATGAAGCTAGACTAGTTGCCCAAGGGTACTCACAACAAAAAGGTATTGATTATGAAGAAATATTTGCTCATGTAGCAAGGTTAGAACCTATTCACATTTAACTTGCATATGCATCCTATAAACGTTTTAAGTTGTTCCAAATGGATGTCAAAAGTGTTTTTAAATGGTTTTATCAAAGAAGAAGTTTTTGTAAAAAATCCACCAGGTTTTGAAAACTCCTCTTGTCCAGACCGTATTTTTAAATTATCTAAAGCTTTATATGGATTAAAACAAGCTCCCAAATCTTGTTACGAGAGGTTAAGCTCATTTCTGTTGGAAAACAGTTTTAAACGTGGGAAAATTGACACCACACTGTTTGTTCAGAAATCATCATCAAACTGTATTTTAATTGTTCAAATTTATGTTGATGATATTATCTTTGGAAGTTATGATCCTCTTCTATGCAAGAATTTTGCTGATCTCATGAAAGGAAAATTTGAAATGAGTATGATGGGAGAACTTACATTTTTCTTAGGACTGCAAATAAGGCAGTCGGCTAATGGAACCTTCATAAGCCAAACCAAATACATGAAGGAGTTGATTAAGAAATTTGAAATGGAGAAAGCCAAAGCATTTGGCACACCTATGAGTCCCTCAACATGTCTTGAGACAGATGCTCCACGGAAGGATGTGGATGAAAAGACTTATCAAGCTATGATAGGGTGACTACTATATCTCACTGCAAGTAGACCAGACATCATGTTCAGCGTGCGTAAATGTGTTAGATTCCAGCCGGCTCCTAAAGAATCACATCTCACCACAGGAAAGGGAATTATTCGCTATCTCATTGGAACACATGAGTTTGGTTTATGGTATCCTCACTCTAATAATGTTGATTTATTAGATTAGTCAGATGTTGACTTTGTAGGTGACAAAACGGATAGAAAAAGTACTAGTGGAACATGCTAGATTTTGGGAGAATCTCTCATATCCTGGCATAACAAGAAACAAACCTCAGTCATTTTATTGAGCACCGAGGCTGAGTACTTTGCATTAGGAAGTTGTGGAATACAAATACTTTGGATAATCCATCAATTAATTGATTATGAATTATCTTTTAATTATGTGCCTACTTTTTGTGACAATACCAGTGCAATTAGCTTGTCTAAATACATTGTGCATCATTATAGAGCAAAGCATATATACATCAAGCATCATTTTATTTGTGATCATATTGACAATGGTGATTTTACATTAGAATTTTTGGACTCTGAAAATCAACTAGCTGATATTTTTATAAAATTATTACTTGAAAGATTTTATTTTCTCAGAATTAGTTTAGGATTTCTACATTTCAAAATTATTTTTTTCTTTTTTCATTCTATGTATCTTTATGTTTTCTTAAATACAATGTGTATGCTTCCCGCCTCCAACTCCTCTACATCATTACACTTATTCCCCACAAAGCTGCACCTATCGTTTCAATCACCTCCATTATTCCCACCACAACCTTATGCCTTCCCACATCCTCTATACAAGCCCTCACCTTCCAACCAAACCCTCCATTTTTGTCTTTTCCTCGCCCCAACCCTCTCACGAACAACCAAAACACTCCTATTCCATTATCATGGTTAGGGTTAAAGGTGAAGCATCTGGGGTAAGACAAACTAGTCAGGGATTACTAAGCCTTACAGACATTGAAGACCATATTAATCTATATAATTCCTCTGATGATGAAATCATTGGAAACCTTCCTTAAAAGAAGTGATGCATTCCCCCTTCTACAAAATAAAACCCTCTCAAAAAGTCCAAAACAAAGTCTTGTGACGATTTCGGACCTAAGGACATGCAGTTGTTTTGAGGGTCTAATGAAAAAGCCAAGTATAATCTATTCAAAAATGCTGAATTGCATCTGGCAGGGTGTAACACCTCGTACCTTCAAAACTAAGTCTAGTTCATGATTCAGGAGTTTAGAAAACCAAGACGGGGAGTGTGAAGTTAAAATCCATTGAAGTTCAGTGATTCATGTTTTACGCCAGGATATTATGGACCGTATAAAGTTATACGGGCTGTAGAAATTACACCGTACAATAACAGTCGAAAACCAATGATATACTATAGATTATACGGTCCGTATAAAATTATATGGATCGTCCTTTTGTACCGTAGGATGACCCTCAGGTTTTGAGGCTCACTGGAAAGTGACTACTGGATTACAACACTTTTATATATATTGTACAAGTTATACCGCCCGTACCTCTCACCGTAAATAATTATACGGACCGTACAATCTGATCGTAAAAGTGGTTCAACAATTGGACCTATATAATCTGCGTTTTTCAGTCTCTTTATTTCACTCTTTGTTCTTCCAAGTCCTAGCACAAAGTTCCTCTCCTCCCACCCTTCTCCTACATCAAGGTAATCCTATTTCATGCAATTCCAAGTAATTCTAATATCCTCCTTATGAATTCTAAGCGAAATCATTGATTTTTAACCTAGGGTTTTCAAGAAAAACTCATCTAAAGGAATTAAGTTCAGGATTTTGGGAACTCTTAATCAAGTTTAAATTCTTATTACAAGATTAGAAGCGAATAAGGTATTTAGATCTTCTATCCATGTGTGGGAACATCATTGTTCTTCCCCACGCCGCTTTTAATCCATTAGACACGAATTTCCTCAGAATTAGAGTTTTGCTCTAATTCATGATGACCCTATATACATGTACAACTATATATCATGCTTATATTGATGATGATCCTATATACATGTACAACTATATACCATGCTTATATTGATGATTTCATTAATTATATTCATGATATGCCATTATGATTGTCATGAACCTATATGTAATCCATGAACATATGTCTTGAATCCCATGAATTCATAAATACAAGTCAAGAATTATTATTACTCAATCCACGCAATTATACATGTTTTCACACAAGTTATGTTATGTATTTATATTTATGTTAAATTACAATTTCAAATGATGTTTACAAGTTATATTCATGAAATCCATGGACTGTTAAGACAACTATATTCACGTTCATGTTTGAGAGTTGCACAAATTATTGAGAAGGCTCAGACAACCTGAAACTACGTATTCCAATGTATGATAGGGATCACTTCACCCACTTAAGATGATTCCTTCATGTTATCCATTGCGGGGTTATTAGATCCATTCATGTCATGTTTATGTCTGGTACCCCGACAAGGTACGAGATGACTTAGTTGATCGGGCAGAGATCAGACGTCATGTTCTAGTTTGGTGGTTTCTTATCAGTTATACTAAATCTCTCCCACTTAAAATGATTTATCATGTGTTATATTATATTCATGTTAGATATTATACATGCTCATGCTCAGGTTACAGTTTCAGTTCGTATTATTTTATGTGCTTGCTTATTCTATCAGTTGCTTTACATATAGTATAATTCAAATATACTTACATCCTTTTTTGCTCGGGGCCTACACTTCACGGTGTATGTACTGAGTTTCAGGATGACGGATCTGCTTATTAGGATTTTATCAGTATCAGTTATTGGTGAGCCCCATTTAATTTGGGGTGTCAGTTTTATTTATTTTCATGTTATGCGTTACAGTAGAGGCATGTCAGGGCCTTGTCCTGGTAAGACAATTTTCAGTCAGACTCATATTTCAGAGGTTTCATAGACTGGTTTAGCATGTCATGTCAGTCATTTAGACTTATTATATTTTTCAGACTATTTTCGCAATATATTTTCAAACTATATTTCAGTATTTAGAATTTACTCATTTTAATTACTATTATTATTACATGTTTTGATACCCATGTTGATTCAGCAAGCTATGTGGTTCGCTCAGTCACATGCAGTCAGGCACCGACTATCATGTTTCAGCCATGCCATGGTTCAAGGTGTTACAAAACTTGGTATCAGAGCCTAGGCACAAGTGTCTTAAGGAGTCTATGAAACCGTGTCCAGCAGGGTAATTTTTATATGTGTGTACGCACTAGACATATAAACGGTTGACTGCCAAGACATTTAGGATTGTCTCTCTTCTTTCATACTTTAGATTGGGCAATTAGAGTAGTACTTTCAGGAATTCTTCTAACTTGTGTCATGAAGCCTAGAGCAGTAAGTAACATTCTCGTTCCATTGAATTTCGAACATATTGAATGCGTAAGAGACAAACAGGAAATTTAAGGTTCAAATAAGGATGATTACCCATTGGGGTATAAATTATGATGTACATGTTGGTAACATATGAGACTTGAGATGATATTGAAAGTGGGACAAAGTACATAGTTACTACAGACTAAAGCATAACCCTTATCAGAGAGTTCAAAAGCGGTTATCATAATTTATGGTTATCAGTTAACCTCAGTTACCAGTTATATAGTGTTTCAATTAGCAGAGTTAGTTATTCAGTAGACCAGTGTTCAGCTATGTCGTTATCACATTTTTAATTTTCAGTGTATCCAGATTCTTTTGACTTGACTTGTAACTATACAATAAGGCATATGGGTGCTAAAAGAAAGTATAAATAACAATGACTATAGCGAGATCTCTGTATTTTTCAAGTTCGGGTTAATACCCAAGACTCGCCAAATGACGCATGATGTATTTATCAGGTGATGGTACCATTTTAAGGACAAGTTTCTGCATGATAGTATACGTATATTTTATACCTTACAGAATGAGTTTATATTGATATTTGGACCTTGGAGCTACAAGTATGAGGATGATAGCTCAGATTTAAGATTCTACAGGGTAACATGTTATGCAGTTAGTCGTAGTGGGTATAAACTGCTCACGATAGTTTTGAGCAGAAAAGAGCCTAAGGGAAAAATACCTAGGAGGCAAAAAGACGTGATATTACAGAATGTGTTTCTGTATAACCTATGTACATGACTAAGAAGAGATAATGCACGACATGAGAACCAAGAGCAAACGATATTGGGTTTCAAAGAATGGAATTTATTTGTGCAAGATTATTCCGATCAGAACTAGAGAGTATGACGTTAGTAAGTTTCTACAAGAAGTTGATATTACTATGAGATGATAAGATATGACAGTTCCCTCTAAGGTTGTGTGATTTAAGTGTTTATCCTATATGTGTATAATTTGACATAAATTTAAAGTGGATAGAAAGTTGGGGTTAGATATTTCAATCTTTCATTTAAGAGAGACGTAATTTCCCTAAGTTTGATCCATGTCTATAGCTCAGAAAAGATAATATACAACTGCAGGATAAGGTCGAATGATGAGGGAAGTTAGAAATAATCTTACGCTTCACTTTAGTATTCAAGACAGAACCAGAGAACATAATGCTAGCAGGTGGTAAATAGAGAATAATAAGTAAGTTTTAAGTAGATACAGTGAATTACCAATTTCGGCAGAGCTAGTAGAGGTACGCTTTGATTTCCTTAGTTAGGTTAACACTGGTGAGTAGTAGTTTGAATGCATCGAATACATGTTAGAACCCAAAGAGTTTAAGTATGAAGTATAGTGACAGTGGGAGAAGAAATTTAGCTACACCGTAAGAGAGGAAATTATAGAAGAATAGTCTTTTAGAGTTATCAAAAAGGGGGTCTCCCTAAGACTAGCAGTGTGAGCGAACTTAAGTCGTTAAGACAGAATATGCCAATAATTCAGTCCATGAGTAATTTAGTTCATCATCCATGTAACTAATATCAGTTTTCCTAGTAAGAAAGATATCTCAGAAGTATGTTGATAGATGAGCCATTAGTGACATAAAGTGCAAAGAATTGCAGAAGTTGAGAAAAGTTGGTTGGATCCCAATGAGAGAAATTGATCCCCAAATATAAGATCTTAATCTTTGGTCTAAGAGAGAGATGTGTAAATTGTCAATGAGTGTAGTTGAATATTTGAAAGTCCAAAGGGTTAACATGAGATATGAAGAACCTCTGTTCAGTAAGGAGGGCATAATGAGATAGATTCCATAAGGTTGTGCCTCGTATGTACAAGAAACATGAAGTGAGTAGAATGATCATAGATTAACTTATGTCAGGATCAGTTATTATCAATTAAGCGATCATAGAAAATCTATAAGATCATGCCCAATTATGTGTCACAAAGGTAGTGCCATCACACGAGACTCTATTCTTCAGGGTGTTAGAAAGACTTAACGCACAACAGTACTATGACTATTTCAGGAAGTATCTCAAAAAGATATCAAGTATAGGTATTTTAGCTCATGTTGAGGTAGACAAGAGAATCATGATGAAAGAAGTTTATCTTTTAGCAAACCTAGGAGCTCAACTTTTGGACCCAGAAGATAGTAGAGTTGTTTTACAGAACATAGCCAAATCCTCCTTAGTAGTTGAGTAAAAAAGGAAAACAGTTTCATGATCCCTATCTATTGCGGATAAAGGAAGGGATTCGCAGACATAAATCCATACCTTCCAAACAAGGGAGAGATGATGGTACTCTAAGGTACTCAGGAAAATTTTGCGTCCTGGATGTAGATAGAGGCAAAGAGAGGATTATTGCAGAGGCACACAATTTCATATATTCTACTTACCCATGCTCCACGAAAATGTATCATGATCTTGAGAAGGTTTATTGGTGGAATGACATGAAGATGAAAGTATCCAATTTCGTGGCTAAGTTTCCAAATTGGTAGCAAGCGAAAGCCGATTCAGCAGAAGATTATGTCAAGTTATATATTCAGGAAAGTTCCAGATTCCATGAGACTCTAATGTCCATTGGATTAGATCTAGGTTCCTAGATCAAAGCAAAAAATATTTTTTTGATGTCTTTTTTTAAAGGAATTGGATACCATCTCAGTATTTTTTCATCCTCAAACAAATGTCAGATGGATCACACTATCCAGACACTCAAAGATATGTTGAGCGCATGTGTCCTAGACTTTAAAGGTAATTTAGATGATCACTTGCCTCTCATTAAGTTATTTATAAATATAGATATCATGCTAGTATCAAGATGGCACCATTCGAAACATTGTATGTGCGAAGGTGTAGATCACCTATTAGTTGGTATGAAATTGGCAAAATAGAATTGCTAGGGCCAGATTTGGTCCATTAGGCTATTGAAAAAGTTTAATTAATTCAGGAGCGATTGAAAATGGCTAAGAGTTGCAAGAGTCCTATGCGAATTTGCAGCGCAGAGATTCAGAGTTTCATTTGAATGATTGGGCGGTTCTAGAAAGGTTTGCCTATGAGAGACGTCATGTGATTTGAGAAGAAAGAGAAGTTAGCCCCAAATAGATTAGACCATACAGGATCCTATGAAAGATCATCAAGTTCATAAGTTAAGAACTAAGGATGTCGCTCCAGTGAAAGTGTTATAAAAGAACCAAAATGTAAAGAAGGCTACATGGGAAGCCAAAGAAGACATGAAGCCCAAATATCTGCACTCATGGATGGACAAGCAGCAAATTTCTAAGGTAACTATCTCAAGTATTCAGAACTCATGTTAGTTTAGTGTTCAGGTTCCATCTCCGCTCATCATTCAGATCTCACTTTTTAACACTCATCTTTTGGGCAATCAAATATCATGTTATGATATCTATGTTTACAAATATCTGTATCTCATGTTAGTTTAGCACTCATGTATCCATGTTAGTCAGTCTTCATAAATTCATGTCCCATGTCATGCTCCTCACGTCTATGTAATCATGCCATGTTCATGCTTATATTACAATACACATGTCATTCATGCTTATGAATTCATTTCCAAATCTCATGTGTAGTATTCATTCAGTTAAATATTCAAGTATTCATGTCATATCGGTATTCATGATAGTTGGTATTCACTCATTTAAGCCAGTTCAATATTCATGTTAGTCATGTACATGCTTTAGTTACCCTGTTACGTCATGTCACGCGTATTATGATGCCCGGTGAGGCTTGTGTTGTGCTCTGATTAGCTGGCATGTGTTTGAGAAATATTGGGATAGTCATATATACAAAGAAAACTCTGTCAAAATTTCTGCATAATTCCATAAATTAGTCCCACTTCTAGCCACGACCATCATTCGAGGACAAATGTCTCATGATTCACGTTCATGTATTCACTACTCATGTCTCATGCCACATGTTCATGTTTTTAGGTAATCATGTCATTTCAGTCCCCACGTTATATGTCATGTTTCCTCACATTCATGTACCCATGGCAAGCCCAGTTTTATTCTTAACCATGACCCATCATTCGAGGAAGAAAGATCCCAAGGGGGAGATATTGTAACACCTCGTACCTTTAAAACTAAGCCTTGTTCATGATTCAGGAGTTTAGAAAACTGAGACGGGGAGTGCGAAGTTGAAATTCATTACAGTTCAGTGATTCATGTTTTACGCTAGGATTCTACGAACCGTAGAAAGTTATAAGGGCCGTAGAAATTTCAATGTACAATGACCGTCGAAAACCAATGATATATGGTGGCTTATACAGTCTGTATAAAATTATACGAACCGTAATTTTGTATTATAGGATGACCCTCAAGTTTTGAGGCTCACTGGAAAGTGACTACTGGATTACGACACTTTTATACGGACCGTGCAAGTTATATAGCCCGTACCTCTCACCGTAAATAATTATATGGACCGTAGAATCTGATCGTAAAAGTGGTCCAACAGTTGGACCTATATAATCCGTGTTTTTCAGTATTTTTACTTCACTCTTTATTCTTTCAAGTCCTAGCACGAAGTTCCTCTCCTCCCACCATTCTCCTAAATAAGGTAAGCCTATTTTATGCAATTCCAAGTAATTCTAGCATCATCCTCATGAATTCTAAGATAAATAATTGATTCTTAACCTATTATTTTCAAGAAAACCCCATCTAAAGGAATTAAGTTCAGGCTTTTTGGAACTCTTCATCAAGTTCAGATTTTTATTACAACATTAAGAGCGAATAAGGTATGTAGAGCTTCTATCCATGTGTGGGAACATCATTATTCTTCCCCGCAACGCTTTTAATCCATGAAACACAATTTTTCTCAAACCTAGGATTTTGCTCTAATTTATGATGACCCTATATACATGTACAACTATATACCATGCTTATATTCATGTTTTCATTATGATTGTATTCATGATATGTCATTATGATTGTCATGAACCTGTCCGTAATCCATAAACATATATCTTAAATCCC
Source organism: Anisodus acutangulus (assembly GCA_029783415.1). NCBI lineage: Eukaryota > Viridiplantae > Streptophyta > Magnoliopsida > Solanales > Solanaceae > Anisodus > Anisodus acutangulus. The sequence continues at coordinate 33,211,261 of CM056498.1, read as the reverse complement.
ATGAGTTCTTAAATACAACTCAAGAATCATTATTATTCAATCCATGAAATTATACATATTTTCACACAAGTTATGTTACGTATTTATATTCATGTTAAATTACAATTACAAATAATATTTACAAGTTATATTTATGAAATTCATGGGCTTCTAAGACAACTATATTCATGTTCATGTTTGGAAGTTGCACAGATTACCGAGAAGGCTCAGACAACCTGAAATTATGTATGCCAACGTAGGATAAGGATCGCTCAACCCAGTTAGGATGATTCCTTCATGTTACCCATTGCGGTTTATTGGATCAATTCATGTCATGTTCATATCTTGTACCCAGGCAAGGTACGAGATGGCTTAGCTGATCGGGCAGAGATCAGACGCCACGTTCCAGCGTGGTGGTTTCATCTCGATTATACTAAATCTCTCCCAATTAAAATGATTTATCATATTTTATATTATATTCATGTCAGATATTATGCATGATCATGCTGAGGTTACAGTTTCAGGCTCAGTTCCTATTATTTTATGTGCCTGCTTATTCTCTCACTTACTTTACATACAGTACAATTCAAATGTACTTACGTCCCTTTTTTCCCAGGATCTGCACTTCACGGTGCAAGTACTGAGTTTTAGAACAATGGATATGCTCATTAGAATTTCATTAGTATCATCTATTGGTGAGCCCCATTTCATTTAGGGTGTTAGTTTTATTTATTTTCATGTTATGCATTACAGTAGAGGTATGCCAGGTAGGGGTGGGCGTTCGGTATTCGATTTGGTAATTTCAAAGTTCGGATTCGGTAATCGATAATTGAAAGTAGTTACCAAATAACGAACTTTCAAATTTCGATTCGGTTATTCGGTAATCGATAAATCAAACTTCGGTTCGGTACGGTATTCGGTAATACCATATTAAAAACAACAACAATTATTTCGAGTTTGAAAGAGCATCACCTACCATATTAAGGAAAAACAACAAAACTTTTGGACAAATATTGAAGGAGCTAAACTATAAATTGGAAAGCAACGCCAGAAGAACAAGATTGAAAAAGAAAAGTTTCGAGAAGAACAAAACATACATGAAAGGGTAAAGACAATAGAAGCACCTCTATGCCGTGGGCTAAAAGTACGTATTGGCAATAGGTAAAAACACCAAAAGTACTTTATAATATTATATATACAGCAGCTAATCGAAACTATTAAAATGGAATCTACAATTCAGGTACACATGCCCATGTTTAGATTACACAACTTGCATGTTATTTTGGTATTAGGTAGTACCGAATTACCGAACGATAAAATTCTCAAAAATCGAATATCAAAATCGAATACCGTATATTTTAGTTTTATTCCTGAAAATGGAACTAAAAACCGAATTACTGAAATCCTCGGGTCGGTTCGGTAATTCAATTTTCGGTATTTTATGTCCAATCCTAATGCCAGGGCCTTGTCTTGGTAAGATAGTTTGCAATCAGACTCACATTTTAGAGGTTTCATAGACTAGTTTGGCATGTCATGTCAGTCATTCATATTTATCAAGTTTTTTCAGACGTTTTTCGCAATATATTTTCAGACTATATTTCAGTACTCAGAATTTACTCATTTTAATTATTATTATTATTATTACATGTTTTAATGCCCATTTTGATTCAGCAAGCCATGTGGTTCGCTCAATCACATGCAGACAGACACCGAGTGTAGTGTTTCACCCAAGTTATGATTCGGGGTGTTACATAGGGTTATCAACCTTGAGCAACTCAAGGATCACCACTGCAATGTAAGTGTTATTTTAAAAATAAAAAACTGCCCTTTATTTTTTAACTTTGTGAACCTGAAGTCTTTGATAAACCTGTTAGGATGTTCTATGCAAATCTTAGAGTGCCAAAAGATAGTGGAGAGTTGGAGACTCTTGTTATGGGTACATGTATTGTGGTTAATGGTTTTCTTTTTGAAAAGGTTTTTGGTGTTAAATTCTCTGGAAAAATTGAGTTTATGTGCATTGTGTGGCCAAAAAACTTTGAGGTCTCTCTTGAATAGGCGAGGGCTTTTGTATTTGAACCTCACTCTGATTTGTCTTATTTTGGACCATCTAACCTCTATTTTGTCAATCGTGTTTTGGCTCATATGGTTGCTACTACTCTACTACCTCGTGTTGGTTTTCTAAGTCTATTACAAATAGAGATGTGTATGTGCTCTATTGTATCTTAAAGAAGTATCGAATCAATTTGGCTGACTGATTTAAGGAATACATACTTGAAAGTGCCTTGGACACCTCGCCATCAGCAAGCCTCCCTTATGGGAAGATCATCTCTCACATTTTGAAAGACCTTTATGTTGATCTTATTGATTTTTGTGCAGTTGAGGTCACTACAATGTATAATCATAGGACCTTTGCTAGTATGAACTTTGTGTTCGTGAATGGAGAGTGGACCAAAAGGGATGTTGCAAGAAACAAACTTGATCCAAAAGGAGCTGAAGCTAAGGGTGTTTCAGACTCTGTTGTTGATCTAGATGTTCGCAAGGAGATTGCTGAGTTGAAACTGAGTCTTGTTGCAGTGGAAGGTAGACTATAAAAGATTCAATAGACTCTAGACAAAGTGTTGAGCTCATCAAAGGAGGTGAATACTGATGTTGGGAAGTTGTGGGTTCGCATGGAGGGGTTACATACTGAAGAGGTCAAGACTGTCAACAAGTTGATTGCACAAGTCAACTCCCTAAATAGAGCGACCACATAATCCAATACTGAACTTGTTGTGGCCGTCCAAAACTCCTACTCCACTCTCTCCCAAAAAGTTGAAACCTCCTACAACTCTTTCTCTGACATAATCATCACTACCCTCAAATACTTCTGGAAACGGGCTAGTTAATATATGTCGTTTGAACAATTTTTTGTCTTGCTTGTGATGCTAAAACTATGAGGAATGTTTCTGTCCTCTAGACTTGATTTTTTTTCTTAGTATGTTAACTCCCTAGGCTGATATTATCTACTTGCTAGCGATTATTATCTGCCCTATTTGCTTGCCTGTGTTTTCCTTTCTGATGATTCCAAAAGGGGAGAAAATGATACATCACCAACGCTCCAACTCGGGGGGGGGGGGGTATTAAAGAGCTACACAAAAGAGCTCCGGGGGAGCACCTCAACTTTTCAAGAAAGTAAAATGTCACATTTCCTTTTGGTTGTCATGATAAAAAGGGGGAGATTGTTAACCCTGATTTATCCTTCGATGAATTTTGATAATGACTGTTATTTTTACAGGTACCAAAAACAAAATAAGACCATCCATCCTATGTTGATAAATACATAAGATTCTCTCCACCAGAATCTTCAATCACGGAGTCAGAAATGGAAAACCTAGTAATCAAGTCTCCAAGTTCAAAGCCAGTCAGGGCACCGATAAATCTCAAGACACAGAAGAAAACAAATACAAAGAAAGATCCCACACAATACTATCGACTAAGGAAATCTCAAGACACATAAGGAAACAAGATACCAAGGAAGATCCCACATAGTACCATCGACTAAGGAAAGAAAATATCAAGACATTGATCTGAAGACCAAGATATCAGAATAGATACAAGACACAACTTGAAGATCGTTGGTATGAGCTGTCAAAGGAAATAGAACATCAAGAAGATACAAGACCAATCAAGGGATCATATCAAAATCCCTTATTGAGTACAAACTCCCCTAGGTTACCTTAGAGCGAGCCAATCAAAATCAATTAAATGGAAAGATTGATTCCTTACCTTCCCTCTAGACCTGAAGTAGTCAACTATAAGAAGCAGGCTCTACGCAACAAAGAGACTCATGATTTTACTTGAGCAACAACTTTTATTCCTCTTTCATCTTACAAAAAGCACTATACTGAATATACTAGTGTTAGGAAAAGAAAATGAGTGAATAGAGAGTTATACATGTTGAGGTTGTTAATAGAAGTTCTAGACACTGTCATCACGATGAACTTGGTTCAAGGATTGAGCCATCTCTGTAATCAAATCAAATTCAAGGCTCTAAGGAAATCCTTGTAACCCAAGGGGATTGGAATAGGCACCACACCGGTGATCCGAACCAGTATAAAAATATTGGTGTCAATTATATTTATGCTTTTACTTCAAGTTTTATATAATTACTCACTAACTCTTTGAACTTGCAGGAGAATCGACTGACTGAGCGAATAGTCGACTCACTAACCCCCCCCCCCTTTTGGTTTTCAATAACACATTTTAGTTCTCAGGAATTTCAAAGTAACATATTAAGATCACAAATTTTTAAAATTTGACATCTTAAAATTTTGTATTGAGTCAAATTATGCTAAAACAAGTAGTATTTTCTTTAAAAAAAATGTATATGTTACAATAACCAAATAGAGAAGAAAGATTTTTGAAAAAAAAGAACTTATTTACATGGGATTCTTTTGGATTTCTGTGCGAGAATTGAACAAAGTATAGCCCCCAGGAGCACAGGCGAGTTGGTAAGTCGCAAGGTGATTGGGGTACAACCACTCTGACGTCGCGGGTTCGAATCTGTGTGGTGACAGTCTTTACTGAAATATTGCAAGGGCTGTTGCTGAGTTCGTGTCCCGTTGGTCATCTCCCTTGCAGGGTTGCCACTCGCGCATATCCCTCGATTTACATCCCACCTGACCAAGGGGCCTCTGGTACAGGTGGGGGGTTTCGCCTTCGGGACTTTCCCCTTCCCAGAGAATTGAACAGAGTAAAACCTCTTAAGTCATCCCATGTTCCGACAAACCTCATGATTTCATTTTAGATTGTTTACTCATATTTATGTCTTGGTTTTATAAATATTCATCAATAACAATCAAAAGGTGGTTAAAATTAAAATACTAAGTCTTCAGATAATTAAGCAATATGAATGAGCTGTGGCCGACCATATACCAGGTTGCCACTTCTATATTTCGACCAATCCCACAATGAAGGTGGCCTTTTGTCTTTAGCTCACACTTTTAATTAAAATAGATAACAGTAACAAGCCTAACTACATGATTGATGGGGCACAAACACGTGGGGAAAATGGGTAGTATTAGATCCTCCGATTACTTTATTACAGTAGGTAATTAAAGATATTTATAATGGAGTGAATATACAGTCTCACCTTCATAATAACATTTTACTGTAACAATCAAATTTTCTCAATAACAAATTTATATATTATATTATGTATTTTCTATAATAATATTTCGCTATAATAACTAAAAATTATTCAGACAAACATCACTATTATAGAGAAGTTTTAACTGTAGCAGTTCGGTTCAATGAAGGAAAAAATCAATGTTATGACTCGTTAACAAATACTTTTTTTAGTTACAGGATTTTTCTCATATGAGATAAATAAAATATAACTCAAAAAATCAAAAATAAAAGATAATAAATTCTTGTATATCGTTTTCTTCTATTCAATTATAACTGATCATATCAGATGTTTTTCTCATGTGATAGCACTGGTAAAGTTGTTTCCATTTGACCAGGAGGTCATTGGTTCAAGTCGTGGAAACAACCTCTTGCAGAAATGTGAGATAAGACTGCGTATAATAGGCCCTTGTGATCCGACCCTTTTCCGGACACCGCGCATAGCGGGAACTTAGTGCACCCTTATAGCTATAAGTTACAACTTAGAGGTTTAAATTTGTGGTGCATCTCCTGCACTAGAAAGTAAGGCTGGCCAGTGGGCCGGGTCGGCCTGATCCCGCCCCGACACCGCCCCGGTAACTCCCCGAAATCGACATTTTTTTAAAAAAAATTTGGTATCGGGACGGGACATGGTCTCATCCCGGCCCAGGCCCGCCAGTCCCGACCCAATCCCGTCCGATACCGCCCGAAACCCCCCCCCCCCCTTTTGGAAAAATAATCGTTACACCAACGACCATTTTACATTTTGGTCGCTCTGCAATGACCATTTTTGCCCCCTCCCCTCCCCTCCCCAACCCCCTACCCTTAATATTTATTTTTAACTCATAAGTTATTATATTTACACTTTAACCCAATTTTCCAACTATAAATACCTCATTTTCTCTTCACCTTTCTCACAAAACTTCCTACAATCTCTCAATATATCTCTCTACAAGTCTACATTGTCTACTAAATATTCAATTTTATTTATTCATTTGGGAGTGAAGTTGGCAACTAGCTTGAGGGTCTTCCATCGAGCAAAGTTTCAATTTTCAACCTCTCGATTACACGTCGACGTTACGTCGGCGTTTGGTATATTCGTTCCTTCATTAAATTATTATTGTCTGTTTATTTTATTTAGCGCACTTAATTTCAGTTACTTTAATTATTTATTAGTATAATTATAAATTTATAATGAAAGGATTTAAACGTATGCTTATGGGTAGAGGTCATGCTTCTTCTAGTAGGGGCAACAAGGGCAAGGGTCCTATTTCTAGACAGAATCATATTCCTACACATGATAATTTTGTTGATACTGAACATTTTCCTACAATACCATTAGATTTAGACGATGAGCTATTTTTTGAAACTCAAGAAGACTTTAATTTAGACGATGATCTAGATGATACACCCACTAATGTAGATGACAACACACCTACTAGTGCACCTTCAACTGAAATGCCTCCTATTGCCCCTAGTATGAGACGAGGTCCAGCAAAACGAACATTAAAATCAGATGCATGGACATTTTTTGATAGGGACGTACAGAATCAAGTAGCTAGATGTAAAATTTGTAAAGATGTTTTAAAATTTAAAACTGGAAAATATCAAGGTGGGACGGGGGGTTTAATAAGACACGTATCAAGGTCTCATCGTGCTTGGTATGCCCAATACGAGGCTTCAAAATCGGGTGCGCAAACGTCTGCTCCATCGGGACAAGGTTCACATATTGTCCCGGAATAAGTACAAGGTCAAATTAACCCTATGACGGGGGGAATTGTAGGCCATAAATACGATAAACATAGAGATAGGAAAGCAATAGCAAAATTAGTTGTTGTGGAGGGTTTACCTTTTTCATTTCCTTCTTCTCCCGGTTTTATTCATTACATTAGAGATATGTATAATCCTGCTTTTAACGGTTTTTCTAGATCAACTATTAAGAGGATGTATTTAAATTCGCACATGAATATCAACAGTATTTACGTTATTCATTATATCATTTTAATGGCAAAGTGGCTATCACTTCTGATATAGGCTGTAGTACTAACGGCCATGATTATTTAACGGTAACTTGTCATTGGATAGATTATAATGGTCTATGCAAAAACGTATCTTAGCGTATAGATATATAGATGATAGGCACACTAGTACTTTTATTGCAGAAAATATTTATCAAGTGTGCGATTATTACGGAATAACTGATAAAATTATGACTATTACATTAGATAACGCTTCTTCTAACAATTACGTTATTACAATTTTAAAAAAATAGTTTAACTCCATCTTTTCCAGATCATTTTCATATAAAATGTGTGTGCCATATATATAACTTAATTGTAAAGGATAGTCTATCACTTTTTGAAGACATTCTTAGTAAAATACAATTTTCTATAAACTTTATTTTTAAAAATAAAAGAATACAACGAAGAAAAGAATATAAAAAAACTTGTCACGATTGTCAACTACCTTATAGAAAAATTCCAGAAGAAGTACCCACTAGGTGGAATTCTTTATACGAGCAACTACTTGTTGCTTATGACTATAGAAAACCTATAACTTTATTTTTTAACTCTCATAATCAAAATCCAGCTGATATGGTTGTAGATAGAGATTGGGTAAAAAATTTCGAACTTATTGTATTTTTAGAGAATTGTTTTCAAGCAACAAAAAAAATTTCCGGTATATATTATCCTACTATTTCAACTATGTTATTTTATATAGCTCGAATATTTATATTACTTAGTGAATATATGCAAAAATCAACTTATAAGGCAGCTATTAAAAAATGATTATCAAAATAAAAAAATATTTTATTCCTATTTCTACTATTTATATTATTGGTGATGTATTAAATCCGACTATTAAATAGACGGAACTAAATCACTTATTGAAACTATTTACGATTGTATAGAAGTACTACCATTTCCATGTCCCAAAAATCCAAATCATCCACCACCTATTGAACAAACTAAAGAAGAAGTGTTGTCTAGCGTAGAGGACGGATGCAAAAAAGTATATAGGTTTTACCAACAAGAAAGTGCTAGCAACCTACCGGCTTCCATACCATCTTCTTCTTCTTCAACACAACCTCACAAAAGACATGTTGTTTCAACGGCTAGTATTGAAAGCCTTAGAAATAGAATGTGCGGCCGTACTGCTACTAACCAAATTAGCGAGTTTGATATTTTTGTTTTGCAGGGTTATGTATCGTACCAAGCAGTTCTCAATGAAGAAGGACGTGAAGACTTGCTGAAATACTGGAGGGGGAATGAGAAGACATTTCCGACACTTTCAATGATGGCCCGAGATATTTTGAACATTCCCACGTCATCAACGGCGTCTGAAAGCGCTTTTTCTGCTGGCAGATATCAAATAGGAGAGCACAAACACTTATTAGACGGAGACAGCTTGGAGATTGTAGTATTATTCAGAGATTGGATATGAGCGGAGCGGAGAAGGTGCGGTCAACCGGAGATCAACGAAGAAGAAGACGAAAACTACAACGAAATCTTATCTGAAGGTGGTGGAAGCGACGTGGAGCAATTTGACCAACAAATAGAAATTCCAACCGAAGAACCACAGGAAATTATCAAGAAACTAGAACAGGTTTTTTTCAGAATGTAATTTTTTTAATTGTAATTTTACTATGTAATTTGCAACTTTTGAACAACACCACAAAGTTGCAATTTTGACAATTGTATTTGTATTACAAAAAAAATTATATGTCTATTAAATAATATAAGAGGCACAAAAAGCAGCATTGGGATATTTTTATTACACTATCTTGTCTTGTTTAATTATTGAGTTTTTATATATATGTTATGTGTTTAAATTAAGTGCAAAAAAAAAAACCGCTCGGGATCCGGATCCCGTCCCGACCCATTCCCGACCCGACCCGATTCCAAAGGGATCGGGATCGGGATCGGGATCGGGATCGGGATCGGGATCGGGGCGGGACTTCGACAAATTCTGCCTATCCCGATCCCGCCTGACCCAACCCGACCTGATCCTGCCAAACCCGGCCCGAATGTTCCGATCCCGGCCCACTGGCCACCCCTACTTGAAAGTAACAAAGTACATGAAAAAAGATTAAATATAGTATAATAAGATTATTCAGCAAAGAGAAAAAATTTGAGTACAAATGTTCGGTTTAAATCGTTTTCTTTTTGTCCTTTTCACTATGCAAAGTTTATCTCTATTTTAAGCACGTTTTCCATGATGGATAAAAAAAAGTAAGTATGGCTTCGAAGGAATTTCTGACCACCGAGGAGGAACACGGGCATTAACCTTCTTGCAAATTGATTGAAAGCCCAAAAATATGCAAATTCAAGTGTTAATTTTTTTCATTTTCATCCGGTGTTCAGTACTTAGCTTGTACTCATATTAAGGTCCAATAAAATCCAAATTTACATCGAAAAGTTTCAGATTTGAAATAAAACGCTCCCTAACAAAGATGACTGATTATCTAGAAATCGAACTCGAAATCTCTGATTAATTGGTGTGGATATTTTCTCTCAACAATTAACTTGAGTATTGCAGGACCATACATCACATGTGAGGTTTTACTAGAGTTAAGGTTGGCAACAAGTTAAATCATCTTTATGTCTTGTCTAGGACTAACATAAAATAGACAAGTGCGGTGTTCGTACTTGCAGCGTCCTAATGTTATGCATATAGGAAGCTTCAACCTCAATGCGTCTGAAAGAAATAATCCCTTAATTATTTTCATTGATTGAAAGAGTATATATACAATTTACATATTTTCATAATAGGAGAATCTTATCCCTATTTTACTCCTAAAATCTTATTCTACTTGAACACTATCTACACAATTATGGTAATACAAATATTATGATAAGTGTAAAATACTAATTACACCATAACATTACCTAAACTAGGAGACTAAAACCTTACCTAAACTATGTACCATATACACAGTAATTCATCCAAAACCGAGAGCCAAATATACATAATATATACATGTTTATTGTGTGTATATTATGTATATTTAACACACCCCCGCAGTCATAACGGACGATCTTCGTACGCTGAGACTGTCCCTAAAATCTTCAAAAAGGACCGAGGGAAGACCATTTGTAAAGATGTCGACAATTTGATACCTGGACGGGACATGGCAGACGCGAACTTGACCACGAGCAACCTTTTCACGAACAAAGTGAATGTCCATCTAGATATGTTTAGTGCGCTGGGGCTGAACCGGATTACCTGAAAGGTAGATGGCACTAATATTATCACAATAAACCAAGGTCGCTTTCTGAATGGGACAATGAAGCTCTAACAACAAATTACGTAACCAACATGATTCAGAGACCACATTAGCTACCCCTCGATACTCGGCCTCTGCACTGGAACGGGATAAAGTCGACTGACTCTTCGCAAACCATGAGACCAAGTTATTACCAAGAAACATACAATAGCCAGACGTAGACCGTCTGGTGTCCGGACAGTCACCCCAATCAGCATATGTATACGAGACAAGTGTTGACGTTGATGAAGGATATAAATGCAAGCCATAGTCAAGCGTACCCTGAATATACCGAAGGATGCGTTTGAGCGCATTCATTTGCTCAACTCTGGGATCATGCATAAACAAACAAACCTGAAGTACGACATACGTAATATTTGGTCTCATGAATGTAAGATATTGAAGGACCTCTGCAAGACTGCGATAGCGGATCGGATCCTCGTATGATGCGCCGACCGCTGCCCCAAGTTTGGGCTTAGTATCAACTGGAGTGGAAGTGGACTTACATGATGACATCCCAGCCCTCTCAATGATCTTAGCTGCATACTTCTGCTGGAATAAGAACAACCCAACTGCATGACGAATGACAACAATCCCCAAAAAATAACTTAAGGACCCCAAGTCTTTTATAGCAAACTCAGAGCTGAGCATTGTCATGATAGACTGGCATAAGGCATCGGTAGAGGCAGTCAAAATAACATCATCCACATATAACAGTATATAGGCCAAGGACGAACCACGACTATATATGAACAAGGAATTATCCGACTTGCTGTGAATGAACTCAATAGTCGAAACATAGTCGGCAAACCTCTTATACCAGGCACGTGGAGACTGTTTAAGCCCATATAAGGACTTCTTCAACAAACAGACATGATGAGGATGTTTGGGATCCCTAAATCCCAAAAGCTGATGCATATAGATTGTTTCCTTGAGATCACCATGTAGAAAAATATTCTTCACATCTAACTGATGAATATGCCATGCTTTCAAAATAGCAAAGCTAAGTACAGTGCGAATGGTAGCCGCCTTGACCACTGGACAAAACGTCTCCCCACAATCCACACCAACCTGCTGAGTCTTACCATCACCCACAAGCCGAGCCTTATGCCGTGCAAACGAATCGTCTGAATTGTCCTTATGAGCAAAAATCCACATAGAACTAATAATATTAATACCAGATGGACGGGGCACCAACTCCCACGTCTTATTATCAATAAGAGCATTACATTGATCGGTCATAACAATTTTTCAATTCGGGTCATTTAATGCATACACATGATTACGGGGTAAGGGTGATTTAAGAGCATTCGAATGTAAATTAAAATGCCTTTTAGGTTTAAAAATACCTCGTTGACTACGAGTGACTGGTCTATGACTCGAGGAAAAAGTGAGCGAAATTTGGGAATTTTCAAGACTCAGATGCGGACTAGCCACGGTGAGCCTTGGCCCAGTCGAAGCGTAAATGTGGTGGATGCAGAACCGGACCGATTCAGATTGGGCTGATCGTCCAATTGTTAAACCGCCCGATGAAAAAACTGGGCGGAGGGGACTGTGACGGACCAGTGGGACTAGCGGACAGTGGGCCCGCTGGAGGATTTGGGGTGCGGGATATGTCCGAAAAATAGTGAATAATATACGGAGATATACCATCATCCAAAAAATTATATGAACTGGGCACGGGATTACCAACCTTAGAAAACGGAAACTGGAATTCATCAAAAATGACATGGCGACTAATGATGATTTTATTAGAGGATAAATCAAAACATTTGTAACCAGTTGATTAGACAGAACCCCCCAAAACACACACGGAGTAGACTGGGCCTGAAGTTTGTTAATTGTGGTGGACAGAAATAACGGATAACATAAGCACTCAAAGACCCTAAGATGTGAATACGAAAGAATCTTATTAAATAAAATATGGAGGAGGGAGGAATATGTCAAACCTTTGGAAGGAAGAACGTTTAGGAGATTTAAAAATAATACAAGTACGTGTGAAGATCGTAGTTCTCGAAGGAGCAATCAAAAAGATATTGGACCTTCTGAATTAGGTATTATTTCCTCAATGAACGTAATACCAAATATTTCCCGACAAGCTCTAATATAATTCATTTTATAAGTAAGTTTTTCTCATAAAATATAAATAACTTCAAATCCTTCTAGAGCCCAAACCTCCATTTCTTCGATCTGTTATCCCTCGTATTTGTCTCTTCCTTAAATTAACATATGAACTAATAAAATCTGACTTAAATAGGACTAATTGCTTAAGGAGAGCAAAAACGTCGATGAATATGTCATATTAGTATCAACCATCTAATAATATGAAAATCAAACAAGTAACCGAACCATCCATAGTTATTCATAGAAAGTAATTGTACGTTATTTGACGATTCTGGATCAATCGTCGTGATGTCACAACAAGTCTCATAATTTAGACACTTTTGGCGATATATCGTCAACACATAAATATATATAGACAATCTAGAAAATAAAAATCTTTTCCAAAATCCAAACGACTAAAGTATCTGATCCAATCGAAGGAAAAGTTTTTATGTCAGCTATCTTAAATTAATAGCAATAAGTGTACAATAAGCTCCATCTCTATTAATTGAATTTACTTCTTCATTTCAGTTGCTCTTTATTTCCTTGATACTTGTTTCCACAGTGTACACACGTTATTAATTATTAGGACGAAGATAATGACTTCGTTGTCATCAGCATTAATAAGGATATTACACTCACTATCTTATACTTATACGATATCCATATCTATATACGAACATTATGAGAATATACACCCGATAGATAGGCTATTAGATTGAGTTGAAAGTCCAACAACGCATAAAGGTTCATCCGAGCGAGAACTCAAATGGGTGAGGCAAAAAAATGTTGATCAAAAGCTCTATTATTCTTATTTGTGAGCAAGATTGAAATTCGATCAAATCGATCGAGAATCTTATCATCTGTTAGGTGGATCACCATCCAAGTGAGCTAGTAAAAGTGATGACTATACCGTTAATCAAGACGATAACCGAGAAATATCCCTTTTGTTGGAGTATTAATTATTTCTTTATGTCCATGTCATCTTTTTCATTCTTTTCTAATGAGGTTGTTTAGAATAACCTTAACAGCACAAGCCTGGGATGAACCTACCTCTATCCCTAGAGAGTTGTATATGGCGAAGCTTCACGGACTATTTTAAAGCCGAGTTTTTTAAGTAATTAAGTCTAGGAACCGATATAATTAATGATTCGTTTAAGTAGGACGGCCACCCTATTGGGAGCACCTTATTATTATACCAAAGAGTGGTAGATAAAGATGTACTCTAAATTTCTGACATAAAATTTTGAACCAGTTGAGGTAAAGAGCCATATTGTGTCAGCCATAGACCACATGATGAAACTACATGGAACTAGAGTCTCGAACAACCTTGACCACCTAATATGGGATGGGTCAATGAAACAGAAAAAACATTCTTTGTGAAAGTTCCATGTACAAATTGTCTGGCACTTACTCATCACTAGTTTTTCCCTTGTATGATTGTACAAACTCCGTAAACACACCACAACTGTGTCCACTACTCTCTTCATAATTCACAGAACTATCTACTATTTACTGATCACCATCAATGATTCAAAATATATATATATATATGTGAGAAAGTAGACAAAGAAAGACCATCAAGTGTCTAGAGGTTGGATTAGATTCATTAGTGAAAGGGGAAAAGGTCAAAAATTACCTCTGAACTATTCGACATGGATCAATTTTACCCTCCATTATATTTTAAGTTCAAAAAAGCCGTCACCCTTAGTCTAATAGCTCAAAATGTCCCCCAACCAGTCTCGTAGCTCAAAAATACATTTCCTTTTAACGGTTACTTCAAAACCAAAAAAAAAATGAATTAATTTCGCTCTTGAACTATTTGAAATAGTTCGAGGGTATTTCGAAATAATAATTGTGTTTACAGTCAACTATATATAGATATGTTTAGTGAATTTCTTAATATATGTACATGATCTGAGAAAAAATATTGGATTCACGTGAACCCGTAATCAACATCAATATATAGATCCGCCCTTGCTTGCCCATAATCAAGAAGCTTTGGGTTTGAGCTAAAGGAATGAAAAAAATTATATAGTGAACGTTTTTCCCTCTATTGAGCTCTATTCTACCCGAATCCAAATTAATCTTCTATGAATTTTTAATATTGATATATTGATTTGCACTCCCTCCGTCCTTAATTAGAAAATTTCAAGTTTGAGCTTTAAGGAATGAACAAAATTTTGTAAAGACCGCTTCTCCCTTTATTAATCTCTTATGAATTTTGAATATTAAATAATTAGTAAGCGAAAAACAAAAAAAAAAGATAGTAAAAGGTCCCAAGGGTCAAATAGAGTGACTAGCTAACCACCAAAGTGCATGAACCCAGACTGACTCCTAACCTCTATATATACCTTCCAACTGTCTTACTTCTCTCCCATCCACATCCCCATCCCCATCCCCATTTCCATTCCTCTCCAACCCATAACAACCATATATCTATCTCTGTAATTATGCCTTCTTCTTCAGTTTTTGTCGTTTCTAGATCCACAATTTACCCAAATGATCATCAATCTCTTAATAATACCTTAAAACTCTCAGTCTCCGATCTTCCTATGTTATCCTGTCAGTATATTCAAAAGGGCATTTTATTAACCCAATCCCCTTTCGAATCGTCTAACTGCCTTATTACCCATCTCAAAATTACCCTCTCCAAAACCCTTGCCCATTTCCCTCCCCTCGCCGGACGGTTAATAACTGATTCCGATGGCTACGTGTACATCCTATGTAACGACGCCGGCGTCGATTTCGTACATGCGAAAGCACCGCATCTCGCAATTTCTACTTTGATTCCTTCAAATAATTCAGACGTTCCACTTTATTTCAGGAAATTCTTTCAGTTTGATAGTACCTTGAGTTATGCCGGCCACTATAAACCCTTAATGGCGATTCAAGTGACCGAGCTAAACGACGGCGTATTCATCGGATGTACGATGAATCACGCCGTCGTTGATGGAACTTCTTTCTGGAATTTCTTTAATACATTTGCGGAATTCTCAAAAGGGGAAAAGATGATAACAAGACAGCCATGTTTTAGTCGGAAAACAGTGTTTGACTCACCGGCGGTGTTGAAGTTCCCGGAAGGTGGACCATCGGCGACTTTTACCGGCGATGAGCCGATACGTGAAAAGATCTTTCATTTTAGCCAAGAAGCTATTTTGAAGCTCAAGTTAAGAGCAAATAAAACGGTTCAAGTTAACGTTAATGGTAAAACTAACGGAAAGATAACGACAGTTAAGAAAACAAAAACGGAGATTTCGTCGTTTCAGTCGTTATGTGCTCAGTTATGGAGGTCGGTGACGCGGGCCAGGAAGTTAGATGGGAATAAAACGACGACGTTTAGGATGGCGGTTAATTGCCGCCATCGGCTCGAGGAAAAAATGGAGCCGTTATATTTTGGTAACGCGATCCAAAGCATACCGACAGTTGCTTCCGTTAAGGAGCTTTTATCTAACGACTTGTTTTGGAGC